>VXBU01012877.1:536713-621319 GCA_013400315.1 Bombycilla garrulus
GGTTTCAGGTTTGGGTTGGCAATGCCTGATTTTGATGACTAGCTCTCTCTCAAGTGCAAAGACTTCCCTGAGGGATGCAGGGCCAACAGCAGCTCTGTGTCTGTAGAGTGCCTTCAAAACTCAGCTGTTCCAGCCGGTGCCAACCTGTGAAAGCTCCACAGAATCCCATTATCTACTACTCCAAAAACTACTTAACAGTTTCCTTGCAGTAATCACACCGAGCAAGCCAGGACAAAAGGGCCTATTGTTAGTGGAATTCATTTCTTATTTCCATCTGAGCCTTTTAACTGTTATTTCCATGTCTTGCAAGTTCGGGCTTCATTTACTTCAAATTTACAAGAATTTAGCCTTTTGGGATTTTGGGGAAAGGGCTTCTTTTTTAATTTTATTTTATTTTTTTTTAATTTTTTGTCTATTTCCCTTTGATTTTGTCGTGGGATGTGCCTCCAGCCAGCAAAGAAGGAAATCTTATCGTTGTGATGTACAAAGAAAATTCTAACAACTGTCATTTTAATTGCGGACGTGTGTCGAAGAGATATCTATCCATTTTAAGAATTTTAATACAAATGCTGTTTTTTAGAAAACAACTTTGTGCATTGTTATGTATCACATGAAACACTGACTTCCACACAAGCTCCTAATCCAAATTTATATCTCAATAGCAGTGAAAGGTGGAGGGGTCCGTTTAGCTAAGAATAGTGGATAAAAAAAGGCAAACCACAGGATTGCTGTTTTACCTGATATTTAGTCATTTTGGCTGCAGGTTTTTGCTTGTACTCAGGTCCTGGCCTAGAGTGATGCCAAGCTGTGAGATGGCAGTGTTTAACTGTAAGATTAGGCCCTTTCTCCCTCCTGGAAGCAGCGTGCTTTATTGGGGTGAAGTTCTACAGGTCAATTATTTATGAAATTTAACCTTTTAATCTCATTGCATTATCACTTTAAAATTATAAAGCAGACCTTGTTGTTTTCTGGTTTGCAGAGGGGCTGGGCTGGGAGGAGACTTATGCCTCCCATACCTGGAAGATCCAGGGAACTTGTTGACCTGTTTTCTTCCTGTCTTTGCCCCTTCTTGAAAGGTCTGCACACAAATCCTGCAACTCTCTTTTTCCTTCTCCCCCCTATCCCAAGAAGTCTTGAAATTATCTTGCATCTCAAAAACGAAGGTTGAGCAACGATGTGTAAAGGGGTTTTTAACCAGACCAGCTGAAAAGTGACTGCCACGATTCCTCTGTGAATCTGGTAATTTCTCCTTTTTTAAGCAGGAAAACATTGTGCCTCAGCACTGGAAGGACAGTGTGTTAGTGTCAGTTTGATGCAACGTTTTGAAATCCCACTGACTGAAATCAAAATTGCCACTTGTGCTTTAGTCAGAATTGGATAGTCTTTGTAGTAAAATTGTTGAGAATCTGTAAAAGATTGTGTGCTGACAGCGTGTTTCTCCTCCCAAGCTCAGGTGTGTCCTCCAGCAGGGACCTGTGTGGGGCAGCCCGTGGGGCTGGGTCAGTCTCCAGAGGGGCTGGAGAAGGCAGCCCCACTGCTGGGTCCCCCCTGCTGCCTGGGCTCTCCCTGTAACAGACACATTGATTTACCCCCTGCTTTTAAGTGAAAATTTAAAACCTGATTGCAGCTCATCCTCCAGAAATTCCTAAAAATTCATTAGAAGCCAGAGGACTCTCATGCCAGGAAGACAGGGGAATAACACTGACAGAAAGGGTTTCTTTTAACCCAAGAACTGCATTGAAAGCTAAAGAAGCTTGACTGCTGCCACATCTGCAGCTTACAAACTGCATGTCTGATGTTAAAAAAAAATAAATTTACATTTCAGTTACTGCCATGGTTCAATTTTGCCTTAAATTCAATGGGAATGTACAGCGTTCATCACCCCCCAAGCCTCGCTCTAGACCAGGGCACTGACAGCAGCTTGATGTGGTTGACAAACCAGGTGTTTACTGTGCTCTGCCAGGAGCCAGCAGGTCCCTCTCGTTCCCCAGTGCCTCTTTTCCCCCTGCCTGAGCTGTGCTTGAGGAGTAAAGCACAAGTGGGTGTTGGTAGCACACAAAGTCCAGCTTTGCTCGGCCTGGCACAGCAGCTGGGGGCAGCCAGCTGAGCACTGTTGTGCTGGGCCTTTCTGTGGTACATTCTGGTTTTGGCCAAAAAGGTGTATTTGTGAAACAGTGAAGCATTTAAGCAGCCGTGGCACTGTCTGATCAGGGTTTTGAATGTATTTAGGCATTCCATGTTCTCTGTCACTGGTGAGGACAGTACAAGGTGTAAAGCTCAGTAGTCTGATCTTCCAAATACTCTGAAGTGTTTTGGTGCTTGTTAAACATAGGCCTTGTCTATAAAAAGTCTGAAAAAAATCATCCTGCTTTAACTTGACTGAGTGATGAAAGCTATATTAGCTTCGACACTTGAGGGAAATGTTGTATCAATATAAAGGTACTCTTTATTCCTTTTCCCTGTGGGAATATGTTACACCCGTGTCAATACAGAGGTGGTATATCACTCTTTTCACAGTGAGAATTGCAAATATTTACTTGTTTTGGAAGAAAAACTACATTCCCAGCCAAAATACTTCCTGACGTCGCAGAAATTGTGTAAACAAGGCCTTGGTTTAAGGCCGGTCTTGTGACCACATGTTTTGCTGTACATAATGATTGTATTTTTAAAAATCCAAGCTTGTTCTGTTGCAAGAAAGTGTGTCTGGCATCCCGGTGTCCGTGACTGTAACGTGTGCTCAGCCCCAGGCCCAGAGCCAGCGTGCTCCTGCTCAACGTGGTGCTCAGGATTTGTCCATCTGCTGGTGCTGGAGCTGATGTGGAACTCTGTGGCTGTGGGATCCTGGTGGTTCTGCTTCTCTCAAAAGAATGTACGGCAAGTTGTTTGCAAAGGGCATTTTAAATAAAGGGCAGCTGGCTCTTTATGACTTCCTCACTCGGGTACTCATTGTGTGCAGGTGTTGTTCGGGGTCACATTTCCTCGAGGAGTGACAGAATGCAGAAACTTGCATGTTCTTTCAGGATTTTGTGCTGAGAGGAGTGGCACACGTGCATGGAGCGTGTGGATGACTCCCAGGAGGTAAAGGAGAGCAGCTGGAGCTCTGCTGCCATCGGGAGCTCTGTCCCTGCCCGGGTTTGTACAGAACCCAGGCACTCTTCTGAGGGAGCTCTCACTGCACCCTTGGGCAGAACCAGTCACATTCTGCTGGGATCTGAGACCTGCTTTGGATGCAAACACATGTGATCTCAGTTCCAAGGGAAATGGGTTTAAATATTGATATTCACAGCTTAGAGCCTGTTCCTACAGTGCTTACAGCCTCGTGCAAAATGTGTGTGTCAAAGACTCTCCTTCCTGTCACATTGCTACAACCGTGTTTGAGAACCTGCTTTCTGCAGGAATCCAGCATCTGCCCAGACTGTAGAACTTTGTGTTTGGGGTTGACAGTTCTTGGTAACCGTGTGTGCAGCAGATGAGAGGGATTTGAGAGCAAACTTTTAGTGCAAAAAGCGAAAGATGTTCAAGTGAGTTTTAGTGATGAGAAGCGGAGTGCAAGCGTGTTGCTTGAGCTGCATGTGTTAGGGTTTTGGGGGTTTTTGTTGATTTTTGTGTTTTAATTTGTGTAGAGTTTGTTAGTCTGCAATCAAAAATCTTTCAGTGTTTCCCAAGGAAAAGTCAGTGTGTGTGTGTGTGTGTGTGATCTGACTTCGCTGGAGGTGGAATCAGAATTCCTCCCTTTCCACAGATGATCTCACCTCAGTGATCTCAGTTCTGGAGCATTCCTTATGGGACAGTCACTGTGGGACAGTCCTTATGGTGCTGAAGGAGCCCACAATAAAACCTGGTCAATGATGATGAGCAGAGATGTTCCTGCAGAAAGCTCCAGAACAGCCATCACATTTTCTCTATGGCTGTTTTAAATTTCTGAAGGATACAACTACTCCAGCCAACACTGGGGCTGCTTTGCGGCTGTCCATGCCAGAGGTGAACTTTGTGCGTAAAGCAGGAACCCAAATCCTTACTCTGCACTATCCAAAAAGTCCCAGATCCTGCATAAACCACTGTAAAATTAGAAGTCAGTTAACCAGAACTTGCAAGTCATTCAAGTAAGTATTAAAGTATGGAAAGCAGCTGTTCTGTATTGACTCTATTTTTAGTTTTAGCAGTCCTGGATCTTTTGGAGGTTTGGGTGAAGAGCAGACTGCTCAAGAAGCCATAGTTTGTTTTGTAGTCCTTGACAGAGAGAGATTTTTAGGAAAATGGTGCCTGACATGTAACTTCAGCTTCAGTGATTTAAAGCCCATTCATTTCTATAAAGTTCTGTAAGGGAACATTATAAAAGTGCTTCATTAATGGATTTGATGTCCAGGTACAGACGGATCCCAAATGTTTCTCCTCTGCTTGACAAATGGATAATAGTTGTGCAAGGCACGCTGCAGCAATGAGACTGGACAGAATGGTTAAAAAATTGCTACAGTTTTTGCCTTTTGATACAACCGTGGTAATTTGTTACACTAGGGTGAAAGGGGGTATTTCAGGTTGCTTTTGAGGATGGTTGTAAATGGACTTCTGGGTGGCAACTAATCTGAAATCGAAGTTTGCTGTTCTTTCCTCTGAATCAGGCATTGCAAAAGGCACAGGTCAGTATTTATAGCAGATGTCCCTTCCCAGTTTCTCATTTGTGGGTACATTAATCTAATCCTTTGTTTCTATAGTGTTCCTACAGTTATCCCAGTTTCAGCAATCCAGAGGATATGTACTTTATCCACTCTTGTCCCGAGAGGCAGCTTGAAAGAGAAATCTCTGCAGATATTCCAAAAACACTTTCTGTAGAGGCATAAGATAGGTACATTTTGAAGATCAAAACTGCATGGTTCCGTGCTCCTTAAAAAGACAAAATGTGCCTCACGTTTCACTTGCTCTGCTGGGTGGTGGTGCCTTCCCCAGCCTTGGGCTCCTGGGTGAGCTGGGGCTGCAGGACGGAGGCAATCCCGGCTGGGCAGGGAGGGGATCTGCCCTGGGGGCCTGTGGGGGGGTTTGTGGGGTGGGGCTGGAAGCAGGACACACAGAGCCAGGTGCCCCAAATGCCAGACACGGCTGTGTGCCAGGGCAGGGCGCAGGATGTCTTGCTGGGGAGATGGGCTCCACTCTCCTGTTTTGGGTGTAAAACATCCTTTTGTGTGTGCATTATGGATTTACTGGGTTTTTCCCTCCTGACATTGCTAAGCAGATTCAAAAGTGCAAAAACCATTTGTACAACATGTGTTCTCCACCAGGGATGAGTTCGATCTTTAGACTGAGTCTCCCTACACCACTAATCACCAAAAATCTCTTTTAAGCTGTGTGGAACTTTATGGTGATGATTGTTGCAGTGTGACTGGGGGGACTTGTGAGCTGTGTGTGCTGAAGGGTGAGATTAGAGATAATTTTATCCCCTGAATGAACTACAGCAGGATCATGTACCCCCATTGCATGTGGGGAGTGTGCTGCCAAGTTTGCTGATGATTACCAAAGTTAAGATGAAAGCGTGCTAACAAAGGGCTTGAGTAATTGAGTTTCTGATGTTTGCAATCTTGATTTCTCTTCTTTTTGGGATAGTCTGCTACATCCCAGATTGGCTGTCTATTTTCTGCTGGGTTTCTTGTTTCAAATGTTGTTCGCTTTAGTGTGGGTTTTGCTTTCCCTTTGGTTGTTGGATCTTTTGGTTTCTCCTTTAATTAAAGGAAAAAATAGCAAGGAGATTCACATCTGAGTTGCTGTATAGCACAAGCTGCGCAGATTCCAGAAATACATGCCATGTCTCCACATATTTTTGCAATAAAGTTTAAGGAGAACACTGTATGTTTAAGGTGTTTCTAAGGCCTGGACTCTCAGCAGAGAAACAGCTCAGAAAAGATTATTTCCAAAAGATCTGGAGTGAATTAAAGTTCCCAGATACTGAGGCATTTATTCTCTTACAGTATTACTGTACTTCAGCCTCTGAAGTGACAGTTACAGATTGCTGAGTGTAAATATTTGTGCACAAGTACAAAGCCGTATCTGGTATCCACAATTTGGGAAACATCCACATTTTTCTGCTTCTAGCATAGCAAATGAGGAGCTGTGTGCCTGCACTCGATGAGTGTCAGACCAGCAGCATGGGTGTGTTTATTCAGCCAATTAGAAACACCTAAAAAGAGTTTTCTGGATTCTCTGCAAGCGCTTTTGAGCTGGCACGGATTAGTTCAGCATTGCTAAACCAGAAGGTCCTCGAGGTGATTAAATGTGAGGCCTTGACCTGTCCGACCTGTCTGGTTTGTGGGCAGCTCTGTCTGCGAGGGAACCAGGCTTGTGTCACCTCTGTGTCACCTGTGTGTCCTTGCCACGGGGACAGAGGGCCAGCCCTGTCTGAGGAGCTGCTGGCAGCCCTGGGACAGACATTCCTGCACGCCTTACAGGCTCAGGAGCTGGGGTTTGAATGGTTTGGTGGCAGCTGTGCCAGGTGTGGTGAGGCACCGAGTCACCGCTGGGGTTTGCAGCACACAGTACTTAACAGCAATTAGCTGATGAGGAGCTGGAGCTCTTCTGGAAAACATGTTTGTGCATACTCGTATGGAGACATAAACTGTGTTATTCCAGGGTGTAAACACACCTGAGCAAATGCGGTAGGTGTCCCCAGTGCCAACAATAGAATTGTTAATGTAAATTCATGACTGAAGTTCTGTTTGTGCACTGACTTAACACTGAATTTGAACTTGATGTATTCTCTGATTCTGTGGATGTGTGCTCCTACTTCTCCATTCTTTTGTAACCCCTTATTTAAGCAAATTTAACCACAGCCTAAATTTAAATATTTCACATGCACCTAGTAGTGTGACTTTTTTTAAAAAAAGTTGTAATTTCATTATAAAAGAAAGCCTTCCTTCCCCTGTGCCTTTAACTGAATTCTCAGCTGTCTACAGTGCAAACTTTAACTCATTTTTTCCACTTTCTATCGGTGATTTTACCCTGAGGTGACACAGGGTTTATGTAAATTGTGAATCTCTCTTGAAATGCCAACAGATGTATTACAATTTTTTTATATGGTTGTTTCAGGGGCCAGAGTCGTGTAGATCATTGCAGCAGTGGGCCGGCAGGAAGGGAAGGGTTTGGAGCTGTGAGCCCTGAGAGGGGCCAAGCCTGGTGGGATGAGCAGCGCTGAGGACATCCCCAGCCTCTCGGAGCAGGGCTGGAGGCTGACCCCAGCGCTGCCTCTTCAGCTGCTCCGTGCTGAACCCAACAGCACAACTCAGTCAGAGCCGTCACTTGGTTTTTTTTGATTTTCCAGTGGCTGCCAAGAGCTACATAAGCCCCTGAACTATGTCAGAACTGGAGGGAGAACAAAGGTGCCCTGAGTTTGCCTTTCCCTCCTGCCCTGCCACCTCCTCTGCACTCAGGAGCTTTGTGAGCCTGTAGGTCACTGCAGGGCTGTGTGGTCACATAGATGAAAACATGCATGTTCCAAAACTAAAAAAATAACCCACAGCTCTACACTTCAGGAAGCAAGACTGCTGCGTCGCCTTGGTGTAAGTACTAGACTGTAGAAACTTCACAGAAGGAAGGGTGAGATCCTTTGGGTGGCCCCACCCTCCCCTCTGAATAAAACTGGATTTACTCTCTGGGATCCAGAGGTTGGGTGGAAAACATACGATGCGAGGAGACTCAAAAGTGAATTCATTAGAAACTCTTACAATTTTTAGTCACTTGAAATGGGGTCAATTTCAAATCAATCTCTTTGCAAGATGAAACACACTGACTTCCAAACGGGCTTTTATGGGGGTACATCACAGCACTTATCAAATTAACAAAGGGCTGAGCCAGCAGGTAATGAGGTACTCAGCTGGGGCTGAGCTTTCTTCCAAGTGCAGGTATTATTTTTAAGTCTAATAACTATCCTTATGGAAAAAGCAAAGTTTTTTAAACCCTCAGGAAAGGTTTAATCTGAAAAACAGTGATTGCAGGACTCAGGGAGGATTATGGTAACTTATTTCAATTAATTCAATGCAAAACAGATTATAGATCACTGTGCTTCACCATCTTGTGGAAAATCTAGCATTCAAAATGTAGCATAATCAGATTTTGATTTATGCGAGCGCTCTCTGGAAGACACTCCAGCAGTCTCTTGTTTTGCAGCAGTGGGAAGTCAACGTTTCCTGAGGATGGGTTTCTAGGGAGGCTGGGGTCGCTCTGGCCGCTGGGCTGGGGCTGTGGGAGGGCAGAGCTGCGCCCCACGGAACAGGACAGGGCTGTCCCCTGCAGAACCTGCAGCCTGGCCATCGGGGAGCAGCCCAGGGCGCTGAGAGCGGAGCAGACGCCACTCGGCTCTTTGCAGCAGCGGCTCGGCAGGAGGGTCCCGGTGTGTGCGGGGCGTCACCGTGTGCGGGGCGTCACCGTGTGCGGGATCTGCCGCCGTGCCCCTCCGCTCGGTGCTTGTGCCGTCTCCCTGCCGCTGTCCAGGGGAGCGGCTGAAGCTCTCGGGACGCTGTTCTGTCCTCAGCTTCCTCAGCTCGGCTCCTCATCACGCACACTTCTGCAGACTTCCTCCGACTCCCCCCGGCACAAACACACGCAAGGCTGTGGTGGCAGCTGGGAGTGCTGGGGAGGAAATCCAGGGTCTCTCTGACCCGCTGCGCTCCTGCCCGCGCCCCGGCGCCGTGCGGAGCTGCGGGAGCGCAGAGCGGCTGACACGGAGCTCGTAACACGGAGCTGCTAACACAGAGCTCGTAACACAGAGCTCCTGATACAGAGCCGCTAACACGGAGCTCCTGACATAGAGCGGCTGACACGGAGCTCCTGACACAGAGCTCGTAACACAGAGCTGCTGCTGCTCCGTGCTGCGGGAGCATCGCCTGGCCCGGGTGACCGAGGGCGCTCCCGTGACCTGGGACAGCCAGGCCAGGCCGGGTTCGGGTTCGGCCCCAGCGCTGTCTGGCAGAGCCTCCCAGGATTCGCGGAGCAGCTGCTTTCGGGAGGTTTGCAGCTGCTGCATTCAGCCTGGGGAGCTGCAGAGATTGAGTTCGGAAGAGAAAATCATTGTGTGTATTCTGTCCTTCTTCTCAGCCACGCTAGTTCCCTAATATGTTTAGGAGTTGGCATTTGTGTTTCTCCATTTATGTTTCACCAAACAGGCTGGCTTTTCTGAGCCCATTCGGGAAAAACGGAGAGTAATCATGTCTTTTTTAAAATTCTTTTTTTTCCTGTTTAAACTTAGATCAGTGTCTACTCCCGGCTGTACTCGAATTGCCAAGTTCAGGGTTTGATTCCTAAAGGGAGTAGGTGCATTAACTCGGGTCGTTAGCCCATCACCTTCCCCGCCCGCCGCAGGGGAAGGTTTTCAAGAGGAACGTACTTGATGTTTCTCAGCTGGAAAGTGCCAGCCGGTGGCTTAGTCTGGATCGATTAACGAGGTTTGTCCTGTTGCCAGGGCTCATTTTTATTATCCAGACTTCCCTCCTGGGAATAGCCTAAATAGATGGAATCAGTGCTTCTGCCTTAAGTGTGTGGCAGTTGGGATTTGAGGTTGTTTCCTCACCAAGCCTCTCCCTCTCACTTTCTGATTTACAGGTTTGTAAGGAACTAACACTTTTTATAGAGACAAGAATTTGAGCTATAGTTCATGAGGACAGCGAACATGAACTCAGAATCTTCTACACGGGTTATACCGTCAACAGTTAATTACCAAGGGCAGGAATTTAATCCCTTTCTTTTCTTGACAGATGTGTCTTTGGCAGGGGGCTCAGCCTGGAGAAAAGGAGGCTCAGGAGGGACCTTCTCACTCTCCACAACTCCCTGACAGGAGTGGCAGCCAGGTGGGGTCAGCCTCTGCTCCCCGGGAACAGGGACAGGATGAGAGGAAATTGGTATTTCAGAAATATTAAGCACTTTGTGTGTATCAGTGTTTTTAAATGGTGTGTAATTACTCAGTGGTGATTGCCAGTATTTCCTAGGAGTTCTCACCTTCACACACTGTCCTGCACGGACATCCCCAGGCTGGTGAGCGAGCTCTGGGCCTCTGCAGCACAACCCCAGCACCCCAGTGCAGAGCAGGGTTTTCTCTCACCATACAATCTGCAGTTTCTGACATGGATGCTTCCCTTCACACACGGCTGGGCAGGCAATTTCTGTGCTGATCACCATAGAAACCTGCAGATCCATCACTTGGTCCGACCGTTCCCATGCTGTAGCAGGGAGCTGGCATCAGAAAATGCAAATAAGGGGCGGGAGAGAAGCTTGGCAAAAGCGGTGCCTTTCTTCTTTATTTTAGCAAAGCTGATCTTTATTCTAAGCTGCCCCTATTCCTGTTTAATCCAATCTCAGGCTTTCTCCTTAAAAATATTTTTGTGGAGCTTCCCTGAGCAGCTGTGCTGTCCCTGCTGCCTGTCTGGGATGGGGCTTTTGTCACAGACCTCAACATGGGAGTGGTTTGGTCTTTCCTACATCTGATCAGACTGCAGTGGGGTCTTTCTCAGTATCTTGAAGTGTCCTGAACCCACCAGCTCCTCTCCTGTGGGGCGGAACTGGGGAATTTTTTTATAGCTTGTCTCAATTGGTTGCATAAGATCTCAGGTAATTCTACCACTGATCAAAAATTTTTTCAATGCCATACTGACACCTAAAACGTGAATATTTCCCAGGAATATTGGAAAAGGAGTTGATTTTCCTAAAAAAAAAAAAAGATAGAGAAGGCGAGGAAAGGCTGATTTACACTTGCACAGCCTGGATGAATAGTCACAGTACTTGCCATTGCAGCTGGGCTGCACATGAACAGGGAGAGCGTTTTAATTGCAGCTGACCTGGGTGCTCCGTGCTGCCCACGGGGCTGTGTCCAGCCGGGGCTGTGAGCCTGGCTCTCGGAGGGCAGGAACAGGCTGCTGCTGCTGCAGGAAAACAGCAGGAGGAGAGGGAGGGTTGGTCTAGAGAACAGAAATGCAACAGATGAGGCAGCCCTCACTGAGGATCCCTGGCAGTGCCCAAGGCCAGGCTGGACAGCGCTTGGAGCACTTGGGACAGCAGAAGGTGTCCCTGCCCACGGCAGGGGGAGGGATGGGATGGGCTTTAAGGTCCCTTCCAACCCAAACCCTCCCGAGATTCTGTGATGAAGAAGTGTGCCCAGCAGTTTTCAGTCACTCACAAAACAACAACCAGCCAGGAGCGGCACAGCTGTTGTTCTGGCTGATGGTGCCTTTGTGTCTGTCAGGTGGTGGGAGTTCAGAGTACGCCTCATTATGGTAACTCTGAGACTTGCTTCTTGGACTGTGTAGCAAATCAGCCTGGAAAAAGCTGGAATAGCAAAAAGATGTGACTCTTCAGTCTGCCTGTAAGTCCTGACAGCAGTGGGGTAATGGCCAAGAAAAATACACCCTCATAGCTTGTTTATTTTTGCCTGTAATGCTCCAGGCTGAGCTAAAGAGTTTCCAATTGGGCTTTACACACCTCAATTGGTCTCACTGAGGATCTGAATAAAAATAGATCCTAAATGATACCATGGCAGAGCAAAGAGAAATCATAAAGAGGGGAATGAGAACATTGCCAGCCTGCCATGCAAGCAGGACCTGGTGTTCCCTGTGCTGCCAGCAGCCCCACAGGCTGGAGCCTCGAGCTGGATTGAATGGTTCAGGTGTGGGGCCATACAGCTCAGCCTGAGGGGTCTGTGCTAGGGTTTGGTTTGAGTGGGATTTTGTTACTGGTGGGAAGAACAAACCCTTTCCGGGCACTCTGTGCAAGGCTGCTCTGCACAGCGGAGTCCAGAGGAAGGTGTGACCCAAGGCTCCTGGCAGGTCAGTCCTGTTTGAGATGTGTTTGGCCACAGGAAATTCCCAAACACGATCCCTCACCCAGCACATGGAGAAGCAGCTCCCAGGGATGGGTGGCTCTCTGTAGTTCCAAGAAATGCAACATTCATTATGAAGAAAAACTCTTGGTCACAGCAAACTGCTGAAGTTCACTTGCTAGAGGTGATGTGCAGGGGGTTGCTCTGCGTTTTTGTTTATCTTTGTAACAGAAAAAATAGCTAAGGGAGTACAAGTTAAACAAGTAGATCTGGGCTCTCTTCAGGGAAACCCCCCCTGCGCCAGGGGAACCAGATGCTGTCCCAAGATCTCTGGTTTGCTGTGTCAGCTTCACCGTCGCAGGCTTTCAGAGTGTTGTAACACCCGGACACAGCTTTGTGGCTTCAGAGGCTGATAGTCCTTTGCACGTGCTGAAATAAAAACTGGGTTTCAGGGGTCCAAACAGGACTGTGTCAGCCTGGGCCTCACTCACTTACTTTGGGACAAGGTAAAGTCCCGGATCAGAGAAACGCTATGAAAGAAGAAATCTGGGTGGTTTTCCTACCATGTGTTGGTCACGCTTTGACTTATAAGTGCGGCAGCTCTTCAGAGATTCTGAGAAGTGGTTGTGTGACATGAGAGGCTCTAAATTTAGTTGCAGAGTGCTTGGCTCAGCGTTGGCGGTGCTGAGCAGCCCGCCCCGGGGGTGTGTGTCTTGGCCGGGCTGTGCAGGAAGGAAGGGCGGCTCCGCCGAGGTTTCCTGTCCTGCCGCGGGTGCCGATGTTCGCCGCTGCCCCTGCGCTCGCCTGGCTGCAGCCGGGTCAGCAGCGGGGCCTGCAACCGGGGCAAGAACCATGGCTGCACACCACACTGAGCACATTCACCCCCAGACAGAGTGAGGCTTTCCCTCTCCAGGAGAGCTGCTTTCCCAAAGGAGGAGGGATGGAAATGAGGCCACTGGGAACTTGTTTTGGCAGTATCGGAACTGATTTATTGCAGAATGTACAACGGATGAATAACCTGTTTCACCAGACTCCCCCAGGTTTTCCAATCCCCTTGCAGGATTGCTGTGGCCTTTTGCTGTGCCACAGCTGCCTTCGCAGAGGCCAGCTCTCGCGGGTTCTTTTCACATTTACAGTCTGCTCTGAGCGGCCGTGTGGGACAAAGCAAAGAGGCTGCGCAGAGGTGCCAGTGCAGCAGCGGTGATGTGGGGCTGTGGATCTGCTCCAGGGTTAGCTGCTCTGCTGAAGTTGGCACCTCCTCTGCCCGAGTGTGAGCACCTCTGGTCCCCTCCAGCTGAGCTGCTCTGTGAGCACTCCCACCCTTCCCATTGAAGCAGAGCTCTGCAGGGGCCCTGGGCTCAGCCGTGGGGCTGGCAGGGCCAAGGGCAGTGACCCCTCTCTGTGCAGGCTGCCCGAGTGCAGGGCTGGCCTGATGTGGAAACCCAGCTGCAGAGTTTAGTGCTGATGGGTTATTGCTGCGGGAAATAGGAGCTACACCCTGTTGGGATGCAGTACCTGTGCGGCTTTGCGGCTGCACCAAGTGAGAACTGAGTCTGTGGAGCTGCTGGGGTTAAACACAGAGCGATGCCACAGGAGCGGTGAGATGGTCGCTCTGTTCAGATGCACGGGGAGACTCTGCCAGAGCAGCCGAACCAGGAGCGGCATCTCCGGCAATCGGTGTTTGTGACTGACACCTCTGCGATGAATGATTGTCATCGGGTGTAAACGCTGACTGGTGCTCAGTCCGCACATCAAACCACCGAACTCATATGAGAATCACATGCCAGAGCACGTCACCGGTGCTCTGTGTGACCTTTCCAGCTGCCCCTGAGCTCCGTCCGGGACACGCAGCTGCCCCCGCTCCCGGCTCTCCTCACGCACCCCTCCCGGCTCTCGGCACCGCCCGGAGCGGCTCAGCCCGGAACGCTGCCCGGCAGCCTTCAAAGTGCATCTTCTTAACTCGGCCTGGCTGAGGTTGAAAAGAGCTGCTAGCAGGGCAGTTCCCACACGGGCGCAGATTAAACCTGACAGCTGGGGCAGGGAGGGGAGCTGCGGGGTGGAAGGGATGGGGAGAGGTGCGATGGCCAGGAATTCTCACCCGGTGAGCCCAGCAGGAGCTTTCTGACTCAAAAGAAATGCTTGCAACGGCTGCAGGGGGTATCAATAAAGGAAAGCCGTGAGACAGATCAGCTTTCCACTCACCACTGTTGTGTTCCTGGTGCAAACACGGCCCCTCTGCCGCTCTGAGGAGGCTGGCAGGGACTGGGGTTTGGACACCTGGAAGCAGGTGAGCCTTGAGGGTTTGGGGCATCTTGTGGGGCTCTGGTATTCTGTCTCTGCCAGCCTTGTCCTTGCAGTTGCCATGAGCTCGTTACAGTTTCAGTTGATTGGTAAGGACCTCAAGGTGAATTTCTAGATGTTTGTGCTCCTGGTCTATTGATGATATGCAAGAAAATACTCAATGGTCAATTTCTATTTTGCAGCCCTAAAATGAACACTACAGGATTCAACCTCTCTTTACATTTTCCTTTAGATGATTTTTTCATGACCCTACTGCTTTTTTTTTTTTTGGTTTACCATTAGAGATCTTTTAGTTAAAATAAATTATTAAAAACATAACTGTCAGAATCAATTCCTGGAAACATGCTTTGATTTGGGGACTCTGAAGAAAGGTCTTTAATCCAAAACTCTGTCTGAATGTTGCCCCTCAGCTCCAGCTTTTCCTACGTGACCATCAGAGACAGGACAATGTCACAAGCCACCCAGTCCATTACTTCCCCCTCTCCCCTCCAATACTGTTGTTTTTTTTTAATTTTCAATTTGCAGCTGGCCAGTGGAAGATGAAGATGGGCCAGCACTTCGGCTGATGGGCTGTATGGAAAAGGCTTTTGTAGGGTAGAGCTAAGAAATCCAAACAGCTCTACAGAGATGCTGCAACTTGCCCTCTTCCCTGGCAGTTACATCTGGAAAACAAATAAATGGAGCAACCCCATCTCCGTTAGCCTGTGTCTGTTCTCTGTCTGGGGGTGATCCCCAGCAGTGTGGAGCCCCTGCCATCCTCAGGGCGGGGACAGCTCCTGATGGTGCTGGTGGTAGCCCTGGGTTTGCTGGCTCGCCTCCAAGCCTGCTTGGCTAACAGCGTGGATCAAAGCAGCATGTGGTGCGACGGGTGTGGACTCGGGCATTTGCAGATCTCATTTAATTTCTGAGGCTTAACAGGATTTGTCAGGCCAAGCCATTTTCACCGAGCTGAGTGACAGTCACGGATGATATAGAGAAGGGCTCATTAGAGCAGCAAATTCAGAATTATGCATAAAGCAGCAATAACTGGTCCCTTAAAATTCCCTTGGCGCTTTGACACCAAACAGTTCTCCTAATTGAATGTCGGAATGGAGCATTTTTGCTCGTCTTTCCAAGCAGAAAATGGTCAAATGCCCACCAGCCAAGGCTGGGCAATTATTTTCTAGACCCCCACTAATGCAAAAGCTCTCTCCCACTGCAAGGACAGAGTGTGGATTGCTCTGACAGCCTTCACTCCCTGTGCTGGC
Source organism: Bombycilla garrulus (assembly GCA_013400315.1). NCBI lineage: Eukaryota > Metazoa > Chordata > Aves > Passeriformes > Bombycillidae > Bombycilla > Bombycilla garrulus. Next base: position 552,047 of record VXBU01012877.1, read on the forward strand.
TGGGGGTTTGTGTTTTTCTCAGCCTGGCTGAAGACTTTGGAAGACTGGTACGGAAAATGAGACACACTGATGATGATGCTTCTGGCTCTCAAAAGTGCCCATGAACATGCAAACCATGGCAAACTTCATCCCACTGAATTAATACAGAATTTAGTATTTTGTGTGTGTGCACCTTTCCATCATGGGCAGGATGACTTAACAGAGTGATAAAATTCAGTGCTCTTCAGTTCCAAACACTTGGCCCCTCTTTCCAGCAATGCAAGCTCCAGACAAATCACAAAAGAAAGGATTCTGTCCGTTTATTTCCATTTTTAAGTCAGACTGCTTGGCTTATAGCACCTCTTCTAATTTTTCATAATTTTCAACAAATGCAAACTAAGATTAAAATAGGAAGAATGCCATCTGTCACCGCAAATCTCTTAAAATCAGATTTGTGGTTCATTTTGGTTGAAGAACTCTCCTCGGAGATTTATTTGTCAGTCCCTTTCATAAGCTGGAGATGTGCCCATGAAAGGTGTACTTATGTGTAAGACTGTCTGTCAGGTCTTTGATGGCAATTTGACTAAGTTTGTTGATTCAGAGAACTAATAAATAGTTCACAATTATTCTACAAGAGCTGCCTGACATGTCATTAATCGAACCAAGGAGAAAGCTGGGAACTGGAGCTCCATTTCTGTGGTTTGAAAGGCTAAAACTAAAGAACACCAACAACAAAAGCAATTTTTGTTGAAGCACAGTTGCTTTTGCTTAAATACGTATTTCTATGATGCTTAATTTCTAAAAAAAGCTTCATCTTCACCAACGTGATAAATATTTGTTGGGCATTAGGTGAGCTGGATCATTTCCCAGTGCACTTGGAAATAGTGAGAAATGCTTGGAACTTGTGTTCAAACTGTGATGATTTGAACGTACTCTCGCCACCTTTTTCTTTCAAGTAGCTTTTTGTTGTATTACACTGCTGCTCAAAGCCCAGAAGTTCACAAATAACACGGTCTGTCTGGAACTGGGCTGTTTTCCATGTGGACAAAGCTGCTAATTGAGCTGCCGGCGCTTGTCCCAGCCCTCAAGGCGCACCCAGCAGATAGATGCTGTCAGTGGCCAGTCATTTGGGTGACATAAATTGGTTCCATGTCACTCCCCACCCTGGGAGCTGGCACCTGCACTGCTCTGGTGCCAGCTGCTCACAGAGGTAGGAAGAATATGTACATTTCTAATTTTTATTTCTTTCTATGTCAGTGTAGAAACCCAGGTGAAATGGCTTTACAATTCAATGCTATTTTCCTCTTTGTTCCAGCATTACAGGATTTGGGTTTTATTTTTGTCTAAGAGAGTTCGGGAAGCCAACGACTGCACGGTAATTAGAGACCCCATTTGGCTGCATTTAGACAGTTTGGAGGATGTAATTAGCTCTTGAGCTAGAATAAAGATGTACACCTCCAACTGTACTTCATAAAAAACGTGACTTGGTCGCTATTCAGCTTTGGGGTTTAATCTGAGGTTGCCTGCATATTGCGATTTGAGTATCTGCAAGGTGTGTGCGTGCCATCCTGTCCTCCGATCCTATTCCCTTAAACTTTTTTAAATCTCAGTTTTTGCTTTTGACAGTCACACCACAGATGTTCCCTGAGAGCTGCAGGTGCCTGGGTCGGCTTGGTGACATCCTGGGGACACCCAGGCGTGGTGCTTTTACACTGGCTGCTGGGTTTCCAAATTCTCCTTGACAAAGTCAGTGGAAGCAGAACCGGGGAAAGCTGAGTCCCTCAGAACATCCTTTCTGCCTTTTATTTCCAGTCATGGCTAACTGGGAATCTCATACATTAGACAACACTCAGAAACAGGCCAGAAGAAAATGTAAAAATCCAACAAACCCTTCTCTTATTAGTGATTCTTCCTACAACTTCTCTGACTCCGGAACTCCTGCCTGGCCCAGCCCCTCACCAACGCTCTGCAGTGCGTGCCCAGCATCACTTTTCCATACCCCAGTGGGGATGTTTCCAGTGGCCTCCAGACACAAACAGGAAAACCTTCCTTCCGGCCACGGTCACTTAGCATTACCTCATCTCTGATACTATTCTTCTCTCTTCTCTAGTTTATTGTGCTGGGACGTGGGACACCGTGCCAGGAGATTAAGGAGCTCAGTGCAAGGTCTGTGAGCCCTGGAGAACAGGAGGAGTCTCCACCCCATCCCTGCACTGCGAGTTAACAGCTTGGCCAGAGCCAGCGAGGGACCAGAGCGTGCTACTGTGGATCAGCTGCTTGCAGCTCCCTGGAACACGCCTGGGGCAGCGGGATCCCAGGAGGAACTCCCAGGGATGGGGAGCAGGGATCCTGGGAGGAACCCCTGGGATGGGGAGCAAGGATCCCAGGAGGAACCCCCCGGGATGGGGAGCAGGGATCCCTGGGAGGAACCCCTGGGATGGGGAGCAGGGATCCCAGGAATAATCGAGCAGGGATCAGCAGCACAGGTTGCGCCGTGTGGAGGTTTGCCCATGGACTGACCACTGCTCACAGCCAAACCGTGTGGTGAGAACAGAAACCTTGGCAGCCCCACAGCCGAGTGCAGCAAGAAGGACTTTAGTCTAAGAAAGACATGTTTAATTGTTTCTAAAATGCTTGAAAGGCTATAAAAGTCTCTAGACAACATTGCTGTTTCAAAATGCACCGCAAATGCCAAAAAAGCCCAGTGAGGCTGGTTTATTGTGCTCAAAGCTCTTCTGAAAAATCCTTCACTTTAAACATAATAACCCCAAGCACTTTTGAATAAAACATTGGTATATTAGGCAGAAGGATGTACAAGTTTGCTAATATTCATGCTTACTTATAACAAAGTATATGCTCCTTTATGCAAATTCCTAGCTCAGTGCAAGAGGGATCTGATGGAGAACAACATAAAAGACTAACACACAGACGGTTACTTTTATTAGAAATTGTGGTTTAAGAAAATTATTATCCCTTTTATGAAATTAAAAATTTGTAGCACTTCTCAAATTAAAATGTCTTTTTTTGTTAAATAGTATTTTAATAGAAATATTGTCCGTTTGGAATTTTAAAAAATTTAGCTGAAATATTTCTAGTAGCCCATTTTCCACATTTGAAATCAAACATGCTTTTTCATTAGAAAATTTCATTGCTGGTGGTGAAACAGCATTATATTCATCTAAAATACCTCACAGTTCCTGTGAAAAACCTCAAAACTGTAGTCACACTTTGAAAATCCATGGGTTCTTAAAACATTCCAAAAAAGAAAATTTCTGTTCCTGATTTTTATCAAGCTAAAATGTCTATTCCTCTCACAAGAATTTCAGAACATAACTAGCACAAAAGTGTGGCGATTTTTTTTGCTAGTATCATTTTATTTAAATGGTGTTGACTTAAAATCCTGCTGAGAAAGATTCTGATTTATTCTGTCAGTTTAACTCTGTAACAGAAACAATGCTGGGATTGATGAGGATGAAGTACATGTGAGAGAGGGAGTTACATACATTGTGGTTGTTTCTGGAGGGGTCATTCATTTACATGTAAAGGAAAATTCTATCAGGTTTATTGTAAATATTGTTGTAAATAATGTTAATGTTATTGGAAATAATCCTTGCTGAACAGCCCTTGGTTTATGGCTCTGCTTTCGTCTTCAGACACAAAAGAAATTAGTATCAACACAAAGCCTTAAATTTCTTTTATGAAGACAGGTGTTGTTGATTTATGCGTAATTCCCCATGAAATACTGGCTCATGGTTCAAATTGAGTCTAACATTACTTAGGACTAAGAACAGTTTAGAAATTTCTTGAAACTGAAGAGCCTAATAGGCACCGGCAAAGCAAGAAGCAAAGCAGGGAAAAAGCATCGGGAAGCAACTGCAAATCAAATTATTTCAAGAAAACAAACAAATGCTGCTGGGAACATTTTGTGTTGCCAGAGATGACAGGAGAACTGAACAGAGCTTTAAAGTGGGCAACTCAACAGGAATGTCCTGTGGCCTGCAGGGATGTGTCAGGGCTGTGCAAAGGAAGCAGTGAAGCAGTCAACAGGGAACACCTCAGCTGCAGTCACTGTTGGGCCTTGTACGCCTGGAAAGCACAAATACTGTTCACACCTATGGCTATGGCAGAAAAAGAGGACTTACAGGAGAGAATGGGGCTAGACTAAAATGGTGTGTAAGTCAAGGACAGAATGAAGAAAGTAGGTTACACACAGGGTTATCAGGTGTTCTACTGAACTCGGACAAGTGGTTGAGCTGCTCTAAACATTAAATTGAATTAACTAAAGTTTGGCTGAGAACTATTTTTAAGGACTAATGCTTAATTTCAGTGGTTCTCAATATTACATGTTGATTTTTTTGAAGAGAATTAGCTGGAATTAATAAAAATATTAAAACAGCAACATATTTGAGAGAAAAAGAAGGTTTTTCTCCTGTTTTCTTGGTGAAACGAAGAGGGTTTATTGTGAAGTTTTTGCTGCCCCTGGATATTTCCCTCTCACACCTGTGCTGGAACGTTGCTGTGATGGATGGCTGTTATCCTGCCTAGGAGCAGCCACACTGGCTAAGGACAGGGATTCTAAAGTGTGTATCCAATCTCCTTTTTTTTCACTTTATTTTGCAGTACTTTGTGAGACGGGAAACAGAAGGTAAGGCCTAACCAGCAAACAGAATCTTGCTGGTTCTTTGAAAGAAGTCAAGAAGCTAGAACAGAGAAGGGCAAAAAACCAAAATAATTTTGCAGCTGCATCTGGGTGTCCTGAAAGAGGAGAGATGGTATAGCCAAGTTCCCTTCGAAAGGGAGGTGCAGGGAATGAGCCACAAAATGAACACAGCGCAGATCATTCTGGCAACGAAGTCTAGGAGGAAAAATTTTTGAGAGATGATGTTAAAGAGTAAGGGTGGGAATTAACTAATGCCTGGTGGTAAAAAGGACGTGGAGAAAGCGGAGTCATGGCTGACTGAGAGGTTACAAACTCAGGTCAGAAAAAGGGCAGCGGGTGTGAGCCAGGAGAGGAGAGGAGCAGGGACTGAGGGGGCTGAGGGAGAAGCAGCGGGATTTGGAGGCCCAGCTGAATGGAGAACAAATCATTCAACAAAGGAAGTAGAAAAGATGATTAAGATATAAATCAGGATCCTTTGGGGATGTGAGCAAGAAGTAAAACAAAGAGAAGTCAATTCAAGGAAGTAAAGAAATGTGGGAGGCACAGAGCAGAGTAGGGCAGCATGAAATTGCTCAACAACAGAGCACACCACAGAAGCCTCACAGAAACACATCAAAAATAAATTTCATTAATTTTATTTCATATTAAGCTGAAAAAGGATTATCAGTATTTTCCAGTTTAATTTTATGATTCCCCCCCTCAAATATCCTAGAAGCACAGAGAATGGAAACTGAAGAGCTTTCACTTTGTGCAAGGGTGTGCTGAATGAGACCGAGTGGAGGAGGGTGGATTACTCAGGATGGTTCTGCACAGTTCTCGTGCTCTCCACCCCTGCACGAGTCTGTGTTAACGTGTGAAATATCTGGATCACTGACAGGAATGTCACTGGTAGTGGAAAGCGCAGAGAAGGATCTTTCCAGAACTTAGCTGTAAGCCTCAAGTTTTTGCCTTGAGTTTTTGCCTCAAGTTCCTGAGGCACGTAGGAAGAAAGGTACCCACCAAACACAATTCAAGTAATAGATTAAAATGAAAGCACAATCATTAAATTTAATGCATCATACACTTGCCATAGGCTTTGAAAAATATGAAATGCTTTCCATTTTAAAAAGCCCATTGTGGTGTCCCAGCATAGGCACTGCAGAAAGCAAATTCTGGAATGTGGTTGTGGCAAGGAGGTTAAGGAAACAGACTGGAGGAAGTGTGAAGGTCCCTCATACCCAAAATGTTTGGTTTTAGCACCGTTAAGACAAGCTTGCAGCAATAAAATCAATGATCCTGAGGTGAACTAATGAGGAAAAGTGTGAGAAGATCCAACTAATAAAAAATGTAAATTGCATGTTGTGTGAAAAGCAGTTATCGCTTCTACATTGTGTAGGCTCTACTTTTCTATTTATTAGTAGAATACATTAGTATACCAATGCTACAAAATGAAGCAGTTTATTTCTCTGTAACCTTCTTCTGCATGAAAGGTTGAATTTCAGCCTAAGCCTGAGTCCTTGTTTTCCATCCATCCACATTGCTACAGACAAGGTGATTTATAAGCAGATTCCCACATGGGAAACAGAAGAAACAGTATAAAAATCTTCCTTCCCCCTCATTTAACCTAGGTCTGTTTGTGACTGTCTTGGTAGGTGCCTGCACTCAAGAACAGGTATTGCTGTGTAATTAATGTTAGTGATTTAACAGTGTAAGTCTATCTGAAAAAAAAATGTGTGTAAACAATACTATCTCTTTTGTCATTTACCAGTCATATCATCGAGGAAAGCTTCAACAACCAGAGATAAACGCACATAGATTTTCATCCACATTGCTACAGACAAGGTGATTTATAAGCAGATTCCCACATGGGAAACAGAAGAAACAGTATAAAAATCTTCCTTCCCCCTCATTTAACCTAGGTCTGTTTGTGACTGTCTTGGTAGGTGCCTGCACTCAAGAACAGGTATTGCTGTGTAATTAATGTTAGTGATTTAACAGTGTAAGTCTATCTGAAAAAAAAATGTGTGTAAACAATACTATCTCTTTTGTCATTTACCAGTCATATCATCGAGGAAAGCTTCAACAACCAGAGATAAACGCACATAGATTTTTAGCTGACAATGTATGTAAATGCAATTATCTTTGTGAATTGTACATTACAGTATCTAGAGAGTACTAGGAAGCTGAGGCACATCAATGACTATTTATTCAGATGGGTGTTGGTAACGCTGCTTTCATAAGTGCCTGCGGCCGGGGCCACACAGCTAAGGTATGTGCGAAAAGTGGATCAGCCCTTAGCAGCACATGCTCCTCTCTGGTGACATTTTCACTGGGCAGACAACAGCTCCACGCTTCACTCCGGAGCTCACCATGACAAGCCCTCAGCGAGTCTGGCCCTCAGTGGGCTGTCATGAGGGGAGGTGCTGCGCATCCGGGAGTACTGCTTTCCGATTGGTCCAGCGTTCCCGCGCTGCACGGCGATTGGTTCTGCGTTCCCGCGCTGCACGGCGATTGGCCCGGCATCCGCGCGCTGCACAGCGATTGGTTCAGCTTTCCCGCGCTGCGCAGCGATTGGGTCACTCCGTCACTGTGGGAGGTTCGGCGCCGGGCCGCCAGCTCTGAGGGGAGCAAAGATGGCGGCGGCGGCGTGAGGGAAACGTTTCTGACACGGGAGGGAGGGGCAGCACTGTGCTCACCCTGAGCTCCCAGGAGCTTGACCTGCTCCCACAGCCCTACAGACCAATGCAGTTTGCCCTACATAAGCATAGCTGCCCCTCCTGTTCTTCTCTACAAGCGCCTTCGGTTCCAGCCTGTGTCCTGCTTCAGGGCAAGGCATGCCAGCTCCCACAGCCACTGTACTGTCACAAAAAATGAATGAGCTGTGAGGGGTGATACTCCCCTTCAGGTAAATAAAAATTCTATGCGTCCCCTGCAGTCTGATACACCAAAAACTAACAGGGCTGTAAGAACACAAGATACCTTGCAGTACTTAAAAGCTGAGTAATTAAAATTATCTCAGCAGTCATACTGTATTTCTGATACCATACCACATGTTTATTTCTTCTACTTCAGACTGCAATACAAGATGTATTTACATTTTAAATACATTTTAAAATGTATTTATCTAAACATAACAATGGACACAGAAAGTTTACACATTCTGCAATTCTAATGAGTTCCTCAGCTAACTGTACTCTCAACCCACCACAACTTCTGTGTGTCCCCTTCTGTAGCCTGAATTACTGAGTAAAAGATTTAAAAAACAAGTACATTTAAGAAACATAAAAAAAAAAAAAAAAGTAAAATCCATATGTGTTAAATTGAACAGTTGGATACATGAACTTGCCCATAAGAGCATAACTCCCCCAAAGCTCTCTTTGAGAGTTTCTGTAAATGAGCTTTTTTCACAGAACCTCTGTAGGGATGAGGCTGAATGTGAGGCTGAGATCAGGCTCCAGGTTTGCTGTAGCTGGGCTCCAGGAGCTGAGTGTGCTGAGCCATCTGTGGTCGCCTGCAGGCAGCTCACTCAGGGGCTCACACCTGCAGCATGGAAAGCAGCAGAATTATTTCTGCAGGTGAACTTGCCAGTCACGAGGACAACTGAATTGTCTGGTCATTGTCTGGTCAGTGCTAGGCACTGAAAAGAGGAGAAACAACTGAGATGTGTAGTTGAAGAAGAAGGGAGAGAAATTCCTCTTCTGACAACTCTTTTATTTTCTCTTTTCTCTTTTTCTCAAAGTTGTCCTGCCCTAGTACAGTTTTGTAGTCTTTGTGCCGTAAATGCTCCATAAAACGATCAAATTTTAGAGAAAAACTACTTAATGAGTGCTTGGAAACACAAAAACGCACAATACAAACCATCCTGTGACACCTGTGTGTTTGTCAGCCATCTATAGTCCTCCATTTACATGTTTGCTGTGGATCTTGCAGAACAAAATGTAAAAGCTGTGCTGGATTATGAGCTGTTGTATTTATAGCATTATTTAGTGCCATTTAGTTACTGGGAGAAAATGATCCCCCTCTGAAAACCTCACTTGTTAGAAAGGAATACAATTACTGAATGTTTATGCAGGGGTTCTAAAGTACATGACAAAAAGTTTATCCCTGAAGAGTGAATGCCTACATGCAATCTGAATACGTTTCTGGGAAGGTTTTAATTGCACACGGATAACAGGGAATCCTTGTGGCGACACTCAGACATTGGATCTTGATCAAAAAGCAAAGGAATTGAATTATGTGGAGACCAACTTCCTCCTTGCTGTATTCCCTTTGCTGCTTTCAGGGCAATTATGACGCGTTTCTGCGTTCCAGAGTGTAGGGGAAAGAAGATGGGGGAGGGAAACAAAATCCTTTGGTAGTTTTGACTCACAAGAAATGAGTTTTTATTCACAGAGAGGTCTGGCTCCATTACTATTCAGAAACCAAACAATACCCAGCTCAGCAGCTGGAATGAGCCGGGGGTACTGGATCTGTGCAGAGAGATGTGGGGTCATGTGTGTCTGAACTGGCCGTGCTGATTATTATTTTCAGCATTGTGGTTGTGGTTCGGGAGCAAACTACGTGCTGAAGTCAAGGTGCATGGCTACCCAAAGGTTTGCAAACCCCACAGAGCATTGGTGAATCTGAGTGACTTATATTTTGTCTTCTTTTTGAGGTTTTTGAACTGTGGGAGATCAGCTGATCTGATTTTTTCAGATCGATGGTGAGATACTCAAAAAGCCATTATTTAGGCTGGCAGCTTTATAAATGGCAGTGGGAATTGTTAACCTGATTCTCCTGCCTGTGCTGGCAGAAACTGGTACTGGCACTGAATGCTGCTGGATGTCTCGTGGCCTTGGGAATGCAGTTATGGACAGTTTTTTATCTATAAATTTACCATGTTCCTAGAGAGAAAGTTTTTTCCAACTTCATTCCATTCTTAAGCCTGTTTTACCCATCCTTGGTCCGACCTATTGTTATTCAGGTTCAGAATTTGTTTTAAGCAGCATTACATACCCAGCGTGAGGCAGGAGTGGGCAGGGAACCTTTTCCTTAAGGCCGGGGATCCCTCCAGCAGCAGGCCCTGGTCAATGGGGAGTCAGATCTCTGCTCATTTGTAGGAGAGCCCCCAGGCTGTCAGACACCCAGCACCCTTTTCATCCTTGTGACTTCAAAGTGCTACTCAAAGCTGGGCAGAAAGAGCCTTTGAGTTAGATCTATAATTGCAGTGGAGCTATTAGGCTGCCCTGACTTTTCAAAGCGTGTTGTTTGAAACTTCACAGCAAATGGATGTATTCAGGTAGAGCAGGGTCTCGTGGAATTGTTGCAGCTCTTTTTAGCGAGCTATAAATGTACCTTCCTGGGATTTCATTTGATAGGTAAATCAAACACTACCTCATCTCCTGTTACACGTAGTTCAAAAATATTCGAGGTTCTCAAAGCGCTGGAAGTGAATTGTGTTATTACAAAGTTGGCCTTGGCGTTTTTGACGTGGCCTGACTGGCTGGGGTCAGTGGCCATTGAATAGCAACTATCAGCTGCAGACAGGCTTGAGGTCTAGCAAAGTATTCAAGAATTCCTGAAGCCAATAGTGAAGAAAAAAAAAGGAGAAAAGAGAATCTGGGATCTCTTACTTACAGGAAATTGGGGAAAGCATCTCTCTGAGAAGCCAGGAAGCACACATGCACATGGATATTCTTCTTGCTGAATTTTCTTAGCGTTCCCAATCCATGGGAAGTTCTAAAAAACATTCTAAAAAACATTTGATTCCAGTTCAGATTCAGTTTCCATCAAGCAAAAAATGCTGGTTTTTCTGCCAGATGTGTGGCCAGAGTCACACTAGGAACTAAGACAGGGAAGTTCCTGCTGGTGGTGTTTGCTCAGGGTTGCCATCACTGTCCTGGCTCAGTCTCCAATGGCAGCACCGTGTCCTGAGCAGAAGGTTTTGAAAGGGAATGTTTGTACCTTTGCACTGAACCACTTCATTTTCAAAACCTCAGTCTATGTCTTTTAAGGATTACCAGGTTCCATGTAGCAAAAGAGAAAGCTTTTGTTGTTGTTTTTACCAGAGGTGGTGTTTTTCCTTTGGAGGCTTTGCAGATCTCTGTGAGACTCCAAGCTCCCTATGAAAGTTGGAGCTGTTTCACAGAGGTTGCTAAGGTGATTTGGTGGGAAGGAAATGCACTGGTAATTTGCTGTTAAGTTGTTTACAGGAGAATATGAATAAAATTTTACCACCTGAGCGAGGCAAATGTCTGTGTCTGAGAGTATTCCAGAAAGGCTTCACTAGAGAAGAAAATCACTACAAATGCCCAATTTGCCGCCCCCAAGGATGATAAAATGTGATGTCTGCAGGGTAGAGCAGAAACATTCGTGTCACCTTTTCATCATTTCAACCAGAATATGAAACATTTTCATTTTGCTTCCTTTTCTTTGATTTTTAAATGCATTTCTATATGTGAATGGTTTGTCAAGTGTTTACTGGGGAATATTTAGTGTTCCAGAGTAGATATTACACTGAGTCATCACAAATAGCTTTAAAGCTGTGAACAAACCCTGCTGCCCCCATGCAGCTTTCATCCCAGGAAAACAAGAAAGCATAAGCATGACAAGTCTTTGGTGGGGGTAAAATCCTTCTTGATTCCAAATATCAGGGCTGCCTTACTCCTAGGATACCGTAATTCCATGTGGGGTACCAGCATGTGCTCAGCATCCTGCATTTTCCAGTGTTCAGTCTGTCACGTTTTAGAAGGAAATAAAGTTATGGCTCATGGGGGAGAAGGTTTAAAGAACAAGTCTTAAGCCTAGAGCCAATGCAAGGATGTCTGAGGTGTGTAAGTTCTGGAGGGGAGCTGGCTTTGGAGAACGCTGTTTGCCACTGTGCCATCTCCATTTTACCTGGATTCTTCATTTCCTTCTGTAGAACTATTATTTCAGGATCTGACAGTGGATGATTAGGTGTGGTTCTTCAGCTGGGCTTTCTGACCTGGCAGAAGATTCTGGTCATTGACCTGCAGAGATCTCTTGACTCAACCTGTAAGGAAACTGATGGATGGATTTTTCCACATATTTAAGGACAAACTTGAGAGGAGGCTGGAGCTGTGGGGTTTGCAGCCCTGCGCTCTGACCAACAGCTTGGATGGACTCAGTGTGGGCTCTCATCAGGGTGTGTGATCCCAGGGGTTTGCTTTGGAACACAGGGATGGGTTTTACTAGCCCAGAAGACCTGACTCCAAGTAAGAGCACTCACACTAAACACCATGAAATATTTACTGCCTTCTGCACTGCGAGTCTGAGCCATCTGAAAACCTGTCAGAATTCAGCCATTGCTGAATCTCCTGAGTCTGCTCTGCATTTACCCTAGCTGCAGTCTCTGTAATTAAAATACATGCCCAAATGATATGATTTCCTCTATTCTCTTTCCTTTCATATTCTCTTAGTTTGTCTTGCTCTCTTACTTTTACTTTTAATACAACTTAGAATGACAAAATGTTCTGGGTACAATGGTGATATTTAGAGCTTTAATAAAGAGGTGAAGAAAGGGAAAAATAGCTCAGTACTTGTCTGATAATGAATGCAGATGCTGTGATTTTGCAGGTGAGATATTAATAAACCCTTTACTAAAGCAAACATATTCCCATTTGTATCTTGTGCAAATTCTTAACAATTTGGTGTGAAGAGGGCAAGGGAGAATTTTACAACTTCTTCGGTTTCTTTATGATTACTGAGATTTCCTTTTTGTTCTTCTAAGCAGAAGAAGCTGTTGTTTATTTTGTATTTTTCCAATGTAAATGTAAAGAGCTTCACATCTTGCATTCTGTGAGTTTCTGTAGCTGCTGTAGGAGCATGCCTGGTGAAGAGAAAGCTGCCTCAGACAACTGCTATGGCAGTGTAACTCTAGAGCAGAGAGGGATGACTTTGGAAGATGACTGGCATTTGTCTAAATAGCAAAACTCTAATTTCTTCACTGAACAAAAGTCCTCCCGAGAAAAGCTTCTTCCAAATTTTAGGCATTTGAATGAAATACAGTCTAAAAATTCAAATGTTGCTTGGCAGGTTCCATTTGTATTCTGCAGAGAGCTTGTGCTAGCTCTCTGCATACATGCAGGTCTCATTCTGAAGGTAATTTAGCTTTTTTCTCACATAGTAACTAAAAAAGCAGCAATTAACTCCATCTGTTTTCACCAGAAAAGGCAACATAAATGAGATTTCAAAGGTGCCAAAATGAGACTGAGAGGAGGTTTCCATTGGTTTTACCTGGTTCCAGGACATTGCTGCTCCAGTCTTGCCAAAGATATCGCTGGAAGTGTTTTATTGATAAAAATAGTCCTGTCTTGCATGCGTTGTTCCAAGGACATGCCTGCCATTTTCTGGCACTGCTCTGAATTTGAATTATAAAGAGCAGCACAAAGACAAAGCTGATGGAAAACAAGTTCCTTTAAGAACAACAGTTCCTTATCCATCGCGCATTGATTTTAGAGGTTGTTTTTTTGTTTGTTTGTTGGCTTTAAGCATGAATTCATCTGCTGTCTTGTTTCACAGGAAGAGAATTTGGCTGTGGAGGAGCGAGCAGCAGCAGCAGAGTGGTGTGGGCAGCGAGTGCTGCGAAGCAGCGGCCGGGCTCTGCGGGGGACACAAGGCCGCGCAGGGTCAGCTCCTTCAGGGCAGAAATCCTTCCCTTTCCACTTTTCATGGTTACTGAAAGCTGTAATGACATTGCAATGAAATCACAATCTTCTGCTCCAGTGAAACAGCATCCTGGTCCTGTTCATCAAGTGATTTAAACATCATAATTTTCACAGGCCAGTGTTTCAGATATTGGTTTTCATTCCGATTTTTGTGTGATGATGTGCTATTAAAAGAAATAATGCAAATAATCTAAGAATAACAAGCTAAGTTAGCAGGACACATCCAAAATGCCAATGTAATTTTCTTTTTCAAGTCCACGTATTAAAAACCTTTCTTTTAAGACGCCTTTGATTAAATCAGATTAGGAAGGTTATTAAAACTGTCAAATTTCTTGAGAAGATGCTCTATACCACAGTCTTGCTAAGAATTTTTAAACATGCTATTGATATAGATAATTTTCATCCTTTTTGATATAATCAGAAATTTATGTATCAGTCAGACATTAGTAAAGGGTGCTCAACAATGCATTCAAACTGTTCAGAATCCTGCAGGGCTCATCCTCCTCATGCAGGACAGTAAATACTGCTGTCAAAGAACAGAGTGATCCAGAGATTCCAGCTGCACGCTGGAGGAATTTGGCTTAAACAGTAGGTGTGGGGGAGCTTTTCTGTCTCCTAATGCACTTGGGTAGCTGGAGTAGAAGCAGATGAATGGAGCCTACCCTCCAGTGCTCTCAGGTCTGTTCCTGAGTTAGTGGAATGTAAAAGCTGTGTGTAGATGCACGCTGGAGTTGCTGAAGGATGGGGGTTACCATGGATACACTCAAACGGCCAGATCGGTGTGAATGCAAAGCTCTGATTTCTCTCTGGTTGCAGGAGGATTTGTTCTGATAAGAAACTTGTGCTGCCACTGTTTCTGCTCCCCCTTGCTCCTGTTCCATTGTATTGCTCAGTGAGTAACTAGTTGCATTTCTTGTGGGGATACGAGAAGAATCAGTGAAGAGAATATGGAGAAAGGCACAATGTAGTTTCATCTATTCAGATTCTGAGACCCTCTCCTGAATCACAGGGAAAATGAGATCCTTTTCCCACCTTTGTGTCTGATTTAAGGGCCTGAGACAAATTCTGCAAAATTAAAATGAACTATTCTTCATAGCTTTGGTAGTCTTAGAGCCGCGTTCTTGTCAAAATCTGAACTTTTCTTGCATCTTCCAAGAGATGTCCCAACAGTGAAGGGAACGTGTTCAAAGCTGAGTCTTCTAAAGCTGACCTGGGTAATGGGAATGAGACCATCCAGCTCATCCTGATTTTTGTTTGTATTTTGTCAATTTTCTAATGCATAAAGTCATCAACTATTTTGGGACAAGAGCAGAAAATTAATTTGAATTTACGATTAGCCAGTTCTGGAGAAGGTTAAAATTTAACAGGAGATGAAATAATTTGTGTTCCTATGAGTATACATGGCTTGTTTCTAACTTCTCAGCCACTGTAAACTCTTTGTGGAGGTATTTTCCACTTCTCTATTTAGAATTGCAGCAAAATGGAAAATATTTGAAATATGTCTTAAAATTTCAGTGGCTCCTATTATAAGCAGAAAAAAGGGGAAATAAAACTTCTTGAGCAAGAAAGACTTGGAAGAGCAGACCAGGCATGCCACTGATTATCTTTCTTTCTGAGAGCAGGACTAAATTCTTATTTCCCAGAAGACTTAAAGCCTTTTTACATGACCTTTATTTAGTGTTTTATGAAAGTCAATGGACTTTATTTTTACTGAAGCCCTACTTTTTTATCTCTTTAGGAAAAAAAAAAAGAACAAAAAAACCACTCACCAGTAGCTCTCCTTCTACCATTTATTGTTTTCTAATCTAACCAGGAGCACCTGTAGCAGGGAACGGACCTCAAATGTGCTTTCCTGATACTTGATTTATTTATTTTATTCTTAATTACCCATACTTGATTTTCTTTATTTCTAAACCAGCATGTTCTATCATGTGAAAGTGATTGGAATTATTAATTAATTTTAAAAATTTGTATATTAAGAATGACCACTGGTTTTATTATATACAAAAGTGTTACTTTAGTAGTAAACATGCAAACATATCTTGGGCCCAAGTTCTTGCTGTTGGGTAGGGCGGCTGTGTATCAAGATGCAGGAAGAAAAGACCCTCAGTCATCCTGTACAGAATGAAATTTAGATCTAGGGAAGGCGGTTTGGGAGGGCTGTTTTCGAGGGAGAGACCCTGCTTTCTCCAGGCTCAGAATGAAGTTCCCAGCCCTTGGAGCTGGCACTAAACTGCTCCCAGGCTGTGTGAGCTGCCATGAAAATAGCTGTTTCACCAGGCCGTTCCTGTTCCTTGGTGAGAGCCAGAGAGTCCTTAGGGAACAGTTCCCAGCCAGGCTGTGTGCTCCTGGTGGGTTCTGGCAGCCATGCGGAGTGCCCCTCTGTGCTGAGCTGCAGCTCCAGCTGTCCCTTCCCTTGGTGGCACAGAGCTGCAGCCGCAGGTGGCCCATGAGTCGCAGGTGACTGCCCGTGTAGCTGAGGTGATGCTGCCTCTACACACACAAATGGCCAGTCCAGCCCCTGGCTGCAGCGTGGGCAGCGAGAGCTGAGTGTGAGCATTCCCTTCCCTGGCCAGCTTTGCCACGGGGACACAAAGCCGGGGACTTCTTTCCCTGCCCCTGAACAAACCTGTTGCCGTCCCTGGCAGCACCCCCAGCCCCGGTGGGAGGTGTGTGTGGGACAGCTGGCATTGGTGCCATCCCAGAGCCCTTTCCAGACCCCACACTGGGCCTGGCGGGTGGCCCTGGCACAGGTGGTGTCGCCAGCCCAGCCAGGATGAGTTTTTCTGGCAAGAGTGGCCATGGGCAATGTCTGTGGCCGTGTGTCTCAGCTGCTGGACAATAGCACAGGGTTTGTGTTGAACCACTGGGTGGAAAATGTGTGAGAGAGCAGCGTGTGCTGCAGGAGACATCAGTACGCTGGGCAGATTGGAGCTTCCAATCAAAAAAGGAATTTGATGTAAAAAGAATAACATAAATGTCACTGTACAAAGCGCAAATCTGAATGTAATACCAGCTCATTGCAGATGTGCTGTTACTGACTGCTCAAAGCTGGGAAATGTGCATTAGAAAGTGATGTTTGGATTTCGTATAAACTGTTTATGAGCTGCTCTGCTTGTTTTATAGTAAAATCTATTTAACCTCATAGTGCACAATGTTATGATACTCATTTTCAAAGAGAAAAAGCTGCTCAGCTTTCCTTCTCCATTTTCTCAGATTGTTTTAGGAACTGTATCTGTGGTTGCATGTGCCCTTCTCTGCCTATTCTAAAGTCATTGGGTGCTCCAAATGGTACAGGGATTGATTCAGCACAAAACTGTTTGGGGGGTTAAAATAAGGAGGAACTGAAATCACTGTGAAGCAGGAAAAGCAGAAAGGTTGTGGGCCAAGGCTGCCTTCCTAGTGCAAAGGATTCCAGACCTGTCACTCTGGCAAGTTTGCTGAAGGCACTTGGCCCCAAAGCTCAGAGATCCTGAAAGGAACAGAAAGTAGCACAAACTGCTTCCCCAATACCTTTGGGAGTGCAGTGGACCCCTAAG
Organism: Bombycilla garrulus; assembly: GCA_013400315.1. Taxonomy (NCBI): domain Eukaryota; kingdom Metazoa; phylum Chordata; class Aves; order Passeriformes; family Bombycillidae; genus Bombycilla; species Bombycilla garrulus. Next base: position 568,870 of record VXBU01012877.1, read on the forward strand.
TCAAAACCCACCTGCCTGCTGAGTGTCCTCAGTGTGGTCCTGTAAGGACCTTATTTGTCTGCTTACAAATGCATTCACTGTGTTTTGCAGCTTCCCCTGCCTCTCAGAAGACCCATTGTGTCCAGTTCTCCTCTGGCTTTGCAGGTAAGGGTGCAATTTCTGACCCTGTGTGGAGAAATCAAACTTGTGTGGAGCTTCATTCAATGAACACGTGGTAAGTTTCCTGCTGAGTAACTCTGTGCTAACAAACAGTTGCTTAACCTCATTTCTGAGCTCTGTATTCCAAGCATCCTGTGATTCAGTGGAGAAAGACCTTGTTGTATGTTCTTCCTTGCTAATTGAATTTCTGAGCTTCACATATTTAATATCCTGACGATGTGAAGGAAGGGTAAAAAGCCCCCACCTTCCAATACTGACTGTGTAAGTTAGAGAAACTAAAGCAATATGATAGTCGTGTAACAGAAAAAAATTAAAGAATACACAGGAGCCTTGGAGAAATGAAAAGTCATGTTACTTTTAGCAGCATATGGGTGACCAGTAAGGCAAAATATGGGACATTTCTTTTGCTAATATCATGCTTTGGAAAAGTCTAAGCATCCTGCAGAAGTTAAGAGGAAATCCTTAAAGTTGAGGTGGATTTGGCTGGTGGAAGGGTCAGTTGCAATTAGTCTGGTCTCTAGGAAAGTAATTGATGAGACTGGTACATTTATGAATGAGAAAGTTAAGATGTGAACAAGGGGAATGTAAAGGTTGGCTTTCTCCGTTCCAGAGCTGCAGGCTGTGCAGGGTGTGTGGGGACCCCGTTAGCAGGTGTCCTGACCAGCTGAGATGAACCTTGTTTCCTCCATGACTGGGATTCCAAGGCACCCAGCACTCGGGGAAGTTGGACACTCATACCAGCTTTCAGGAAGACAATTTAGAAATAGAATTCTGTGTCTCACTATGGGCAAACCCAACCTAATCCCTCCTCAGGAAGAGCAGCATGGTGTTACAGCCACTGCCAACCTCGTTGCAATAACTCTCTGAGCTTTTTTCCTGGAGGGTTAGCTGCCAGTCCCTGCTTCAGTTTTAATGTGACTCTGCTAAAAATGGCAGAGTGCAGAGCCCAGCCCTCAGGGATGGTGGTTATGTTTTTCTGACTGGCAGTCTCTAGATTTTTCTCAGAATTCACAATTTGTGAAAAAGGAAAATGAACAATGTCCACTAAAACAATTTGAAGTACGTAATGATGGTCTATAATTAAGTCATGATCTCTTTTTAAACTACAGGCCTTATAAGAACCTGACCTTTCAGAATTCAAAGCCTAAACTAAAAGGGATTTACAGAAGTATTTTTATGTAACCATTATTTAAATCTTCCACTCTGTAATTAAATTTTGTCTCTTTGCAAAGGAGAATGAACTGTTCCTGAAAAAGCTTCTCATATGCTGAGCAGTATAATTAGAGAACTAGTTCTGCAAATGTCATACAAAAATGACCTTTAATGAAGCAGTATCAAATGAAAAGACTATTAAAGCTATGCAGCTTGAAGAATAGCTTAAAGTTGAATTACTGAAGTGAGTCCTGGGCCTGCTGCTGTTCAGGTCCCCCATTGCAACGAGAACAAATAGTCGTGTGGTGTACATGGCACAGGAAATTGTGTAAGAGCTTGTGAAGGAAGAATTCCACTTTGTGCCACCACTGGCTGCAGAAAGATGCCAGGCTCTGTTACCTATAGGGGCTGTGAAGAAGTAGCTTGTCTTCAAGGACAATCCCAGTTGGAATGACTTCTCTTGATGTTTTATCTCATGGATTTAAAAGCAGTTCTTATAAATCAAAGCACAAGATTTAATTTTAAAAACAAATCACAGCATCAAAAATCATGTTGTGAAACACAGACAATATAATAACTCTCAAACTGTTTTGTTGCTCATTGCAGTTTTTCCTTTTTCACATTTATTATGTGGCTGAAGAATCACCTCAGACCAGGCTGATTTTTCCTTAAAGTTTCAGTCTGTGTATGTGGAAATATTATTGGGAGGGAAGAAAAAAGAGACCAAATACACAAATATTTTTGTGTCCTCTGCAATCTTTTTGAAAAGCCACGTAGCAGGGAGTGTATTTCAAGGTGGTTGTGGCTTGTTCAGAGTACAAGCAAATGCAGAAAGGGAGCCACTGAGACCCTTTCCATAACCTGCTCAGAACGTGGGCTGGCTTTCCTGGCCGTGCTGGGCAAAGGCTGCGCTGTGGGTCCATCAGTTCCAGTGCCCTGCACAGAGAGCAGGGATCGCAGTGGGCACTGCCAGGGATCGCAGGTGACACCATGGGGAGGTGGCACCGTGTGCCAGCCACGCTCGGCTCAGAGGAGCTGCTTCCCCGATACTCCTGACTGAAATGCTAGCGACCTTTCTGAGAGAAATCAGCAAGTTCTGATTCATGCTGCAACGTGGGATGGAAACTTTTACATTGCAATTTTCTTTCATTCTGTAAGAGTTTACTGGAGAAAAAAGCACTGCTGGTCTGTCAGAGTCCTCAGACACTTCATGCAGGAAGTTGGCACCAAAAGTTTATTTCACAATGTTTAAGTTTTGGGATGATTCATACTGCAGAAGTAGTTAAATTTTTTCCTCCTGATTTCTGCCAAATTGCTCTTCTGTGCTAGGGCTCCTCTCATCTCTAACATCACAGCAGGGTTTCAATTGTCTGCCCTAGCCAGAGGTAGTGCTGGTGTCCTTTTTGTCCATACAGAGAGCAGTGGTCTGTGGTTAGAATACTACGACTGAGAAGGCTCCAGGATTTGGGAGTTGATTTGGTGTTCTGCTCTGGCACAGATTTTCTGTGTGGCCTTCAATAAGTCTCTTACCGTGTCTGTGCTTTACTGGCTTTATGTGTCCAGCTCTCTCAGAAGAGAGATGATTATCCCACAAGTGCCTTGCAAGGTTTTAGGACAGCATGTGTTGGAATTTCCACAAGGAGCCCCCAGTTTAATCCTCTGTCTGTGCAGTGCCTGATGCTTTGAGAGCTCTCAGCCCCAGCTGCTTGGCTGCCTGTGAGCTGTGTAAGCCCTGTGGTACCAATTGGATGGTTTCCTGTGGGCTACAATTCCCTTCTCCTGTATAAAAATAGAGTACTCTCGTATCTGATCTGCCCTCAAATCGAAGCAAAGGATTTCTGTTCCTCCCCACTGCCCAAGGTAAGGTGAAACTGGCAGCAAGTAACAAATCCAGCTTTGCTAATGTGTTTGGGTCAAGGAGTTATTCACAGATCCAGAGCCTAAATTCCTTCTACACCTTGACCTATTTCATGAGTATCAGGAGACCATCAAAAATGATGTGACAGTAAATGGCTTCAGCCAACAAGCTCTCATGCAAAATGTGTTTCAATGGTTGCTGAAGCATTAAGCGCTTCTCTCCTTAGCTGTACACTTAGCTGGCAGTGTTTTATTTAATCTTATTTACCTCTATTTATTTGATCCAGTAGTGTAAAAGCAAAGCACTTTATGGAGGAAATAGATTTTGTTTGTTTGCTTGTTTGTTTAATGAGTAGTGGTTTTTTGCCTCTTCAGTCTTGTTTACTTTGAGTCACTGAATTAGTCAAAAAAAGGCTTTGCCTGTAAATGCCTGAGTTGTCCCATTCAGATTCTTGGGTTTGAAGTCAGACAATTGCTCCCTTCCTTTGCCAAATCCAGGCTATAAGCACTGGAATTGTGTGTTTGGGGGAGGTGGCTGCCCACAAACTTCTGAGCACTTTGGTCTGTCCTTGCACATTGAGCAGAGCTGGCAAACAGTACCAGAGCTAGTGCAGCCAGCCTTCAGAGATTCTGACAGATGTGCCTTGGTTTGCTGTGTATCTGGGGAGCTTTGCACCAGCTGAACAAAACTCCGTGCTGACTTCGGATGTTAAGAGAGACACTAGAACAGATCTCTGACTCACCGTGGTAATTTTCTCCTGTTTCCTCCCCAAGCCTTTGTTTGCCGACTCCTTGAGGGTGGGCTTCTGCTTTGATGTTTTATTGTCTCTCAAATCACTGGTTTTACTTTTAGCACCAGTAATTTTTGGAGTGCTCTGGAGGGAGGGGAGAAGGGAGAAAAAATACATGTAGTAATTATTAATGTATTTGGTTGGATTGTGAAGTCTCAAAGCTCATTAAAAATGAGAAACCATGGCAACCTCGACAATCCCTCCTACACATATTATATCTACCTAACAATGTGCAAAGTACATTTAGTGAAGAGAAATAAAGCATAAAGAAAGGGGAAGAAAAAGCATTCCCTTTTTGTATTACTATTTTTAATTCTCAGCTCCTGCATACCAACACACTTGTGCTGGCAGCCCTTCGAACTCTTCCACGTGAAAAATAAGTAACTGATTATTGTATCTCTTCTCAGTATTGTTCCTTATTCTCCTGAGATTTCCTATGGTGCATTTTTAGTAAAGCACAGATTTGATGGAATCTTGGTAGCTGAAGAAATAAAATGTTTCTCTGGTCTTGTCCCTATTGAGAGTTAGAGGCAGTCCTGCCTCTCCTTGATTCTGTGGGTCACAGGTATAAATCTAACATCAGTACTGGTCATCTATCAAAAGAAAGGTGAAATTGAAGCTCTCTTAAGATCAGTTAAAGGATTTTAGAGAATAATGGGTCTTACATCTAAATATGCCTAATCTCTGTTTTAAAATGCAGAACATGTGCATCTAAAACTTAATTAAGACTGTTATAGTGGTTTGTGTGGAACAGAAGATCACAATGGTAGATAAAGTAAAAGCCAAGAGGCCATGACCTCCATCAGACATTCCTGATAAAGATTTTTCATTTTCCATGTCTGCATTGATCCAGGGTGTTTTGGTAAAAACTTGGAATCATGATCCTGACATCACACTTGAGCTGCACTGGCCTGCTCAGAAGTTCTTCCTGTATTACAGCTCTTCAAAAGGCACATTTTCCATAAGGGTCATTCGTTCCAAGCTTATCCACATTTTCTACACAAAGTTCCTGAATTCAGGTTTTTCTGTTTATAAGACATTAGAATGGAATCCTGATGAAGGAAGCCTAGAAACTGAATACTGTAGAAAGGAGCAGCTGTCTGTGCTCCCTGGCAGCCTGAATTCCCTGTTCCAGCATGGAGCTATCAGCATGCCTGTGAGTGGAGCACAGGCCCGGGGCAGGGTGGGCACAGCCACCTCTGGGGAGGGCAGGGTGGCACAGCAGGCACTGACTCTGGTGCAGCAGCAGCTGCAGGGTGCTTGTCTCCAGAGTGGACGTGGCCAGCTGGAAGGCTCTGCTTTCCTCCTCTCCTCGGTCATCTCCGGTGCCCTGCCAGGACAGGATAACTTGGAGGGGTAGGAGTTCCCCAGGAGGCAATAAATTCTGCAGAAGGAAAGATGCTGGGACTCTCTCAAAGGCATTTGAGGTCACTTGCACTGCGGGGTGAAAATTCCTTACAAACAGCTCCCAGTAATCTGTGTAGATAGGCATACATTTTTGGGGATAAGTATGGGAGGACTCATTTATACACACAGCAAGGGCAAAACCTTTATTTAACCAGTGCTGGTTAGCTGACTCCTGGAGTTTCCTGGTAGGAAAGGAAAGAGCTCCTGGTGCCTGGAGGACTCTCCAACAAGGATGTATCAGACAGCACTCCGTGTGGGAGTACTGAGTGTGTTCACAGTACATGCAGTACCAAACTGAAATAGCACAATTAGCACCCTGGAGACTGCCTGGGGACACTGATGCTTTCTGTGCTTTCTTTGCAGTGAAAAATAATATTATTTGTTTCGGCAGAAGGCTATTTTTATATTGAGGCGGTGTAACAACCTGGGGCTAAAGGAACCTGTAGGTTAGCATAGCCACAGGGTCCAAGAGGATGTAAAAATGGGTTAGAGAGCTTCTGAGGAGCTGTTTTCCCAAATGCTATGCATAGGCAGTTAAGAATCCCAAGTCCAAGGTTAATTAATTTTATTTATCTAATGTACCATATGCACGCTGTGCTGATGGCAGCAGTGTATGAAATTTAGGGGCACAGTAAGAGGCAGTTTAGCACCAGGGAGCTGAGCATTAATGACCTGCTCCCTCCCGTGCAGGCCATTACAGCACCTGGGTTTTAGTGGAGTAAAACCCACAAAGGGATAGAAACTGAAGAGATTTTTACCTCTCTGTGAATTCATAAAATCTGATCATTATTGCTTCCTTAATGGTTTCTTTTTAGCAAAAGTCACTATTGCTTTAGCAAAAGTCACTCTGGCTTTTCAGTGAAGGATGAATTCTGCTGGTTTTCCTGCCAGCTTCTTAGGAATGGCATGTCCTGTTCCTTTGCTGAGGGAATAATACCAAAATTATAAGGGTTAGCTGTAACTGGAACAACGAGGAAAAAGGCATGGCATATTTGGGATAACAATATTGGAGAAGAAGGATGCTGCTGTTCCAGTGTGTGTGTAGTCCATTATCACCAGTGTTTGGAGTGGTTTGAGGGACAGTGGCTCAGATTGGAGACAGGTGCCTCACCAGAAAAGAAGGGTTGAGTTGCTGCTGAAGGGCCGATGCAGAAGCTGTACGTCTGAGAGTTACAGCCTCTGCAGTGTGGGTTTTACTGACTGGCCAAACTTTTTGCTTGTGTAAGTCATTATAGTTCTCATTAACTACATAACCCATCTTGATTTTTACATTTGAAAAATTCTTCAGCTGGGTGGTCTGTACAGCGAGAAATAGCCCAGGCTGACTGTACCTCATCTGGGGACGTCTTTCCAGTCTTCAGCTTTCAGCATGTGACCTTCAGTGCTGTGCAGGAGCCACTTGCTTCCCTTTTCCAAGCGCTATCACTGCTTTTTTAGCTGCATTTTTTTTCTGTGGCCTTAACTGTACTCTGTATTCTGAACTGTGATTTAAGCTGAAGCAATTATTTCACCTGGTATTTTGCATGGTGAATGTTTGATGTATATATTGGAATGGTAAGATTTCTTATCTTATTTTCAATCCTTATCACTCTTGCATTTTTCCTGGTTTTATAGTCACAGTTCTTACTTTCTATAGCAACACAATCTCCTTGGTGGAAAAGTCAATTCACGCTGAGTCCTGGATGGATTCCCTGGCTGTTGAAGCCAGGTAGGGTTAAAAGATTTAATTTACCATCACAATTTTGCCTCAGAATTTCTGAGGGGCCTTGGAGAGCATTTGGCTCAAAAGCATACACTTAAAATTAGACAGTTTGAATTACTTAGCCTGGCAAGTGGCTTCTGTTCAGTTCTCATTGGGGGTTCAAGCAGATCAGGTTGATTCTCTCTGCAGTACATACTGCTTGGTGTCACACAGTGGTTTAGCAGGAGAGAAACAGATCAAATAATTATATAATTGTGTGGGGATAGTTACAGGAGTTCATGTTTTATTAGTAATCTGTGTTCAGGATTTTCCTATGTGCATAATTACAGCAAAGCACACAAGTCCTTTTCTCTCTGATGACTGCACTGTGTGATGTCTGGCTAACGAGCTGGCAGCAACCCTTGTCACCTTTTAGCAAACAGGTAGGATATGGAAAGCTGTAGCATGTTTCAGTCACTGAACTCTTAATTCAGCAAACATGCTGCCGTACAGTAGTGCACTGTGGCTGTTGGAACAACTAGTTAAAGTGTGGTTGTCAAAATTACTTAACACATTCATTTTCAATATGTAGCTCTTACTGCTTCAGGTATTGTAGTTTAAATGGTTTTGAGGACAGGGTCCTTGAATATGAAGTGATTTCTGGTTTGGAGCAAGTGTGAACTACAAGCTGGGGAATAACTTAACCAATCAATGAGTAGTTCTGAATGGCTTTCTGGTGTTCACACCTTTCCCCTATTGTTGGTGTAAATGTTTTCTGCCTTTAACGTGTACAGTCACCCGCACACTGCCCCTGGGGCGGGACCTGGTTCCCAGCGGGCACAGGGAGAACAAGGGGGGACGTGTCCCACACCCAGGAACATCTTAGTTTTAAAGGTGAGCGAGAACGCAGATCTGCACCTCAGACCTATGGAGAGGAGGCATTTAGCCATCTCCTTCATTCGTTAGCGTGTTTATCTCGAGAGAGAGCAGGAGGCAGAGTTTAGGCCGTTCTAGCCCCAAGCCCCGTGTGTGCAGCCCGAGGCCGTGCTGTGCGCGGGGCCGGAGCCCGTGCTCTGCTGGGGGTTCTGTTGGAACTCTGCCGGGAGTTCTGCCGGGGCTCTGCCGCGGGCTCTGCTCCGGTACCACCCGGGAACGGCGACCGTGGCAAGGGCTGCTGTGCTCTCCCGGCAGCAGCATCCTCCCGCCCCCAACCTGCTTTCTGCTCCCATTTCACGAGCACTCCGAGTGTCTCTGAAATCGCCCCTTCAGGCCCTGCGGCAAACTGTTCAAGGCATGCCTTTTTATTTCCCCTAGATCATGGAACTTCTCTGACACAGAATTATTATTGTGGCACATAATTATGATTGGATGTCTTCATCATATAATTGCATGATATATAATGAGCAGCAAAAGCTTATTTCCTCTGCTCTTTGAATACTGAACTTCTGAGATTAATTAGGCTGATACTGAAAATGCTTTTAATTATATATGCTGCGTAAACAGCACTATTAAGATCAGATGAGAATATTATTGCCTGAACAGTTTCGAAATTTTTTTAAATACCCACTGTGTGTTTTATATTACTGTTTAAAGAAATGTGGGGATTTTTGAGGGGATAAAAACCTCCCCAGACAGCGGATGGAATACTGAAGGAATACCTGAATATTTGCTGAAGCAAATCAGCTACTTTGCTGTAATTGCAGTGTACAAAAGCAAGAGACTGCAAAATTAAGACTATTTTCTTTAAGTAAATAAATGCTTCCACATGTCTAATGCAGAATCTTTGTCGGTAGGAAATTCATAAATTGGGTTTCAATCCTTCTAAAGCTACAGTCACCCAAATCATACTGATAGTGATGCCAGAAATGACACAATCAATAGGACACTATCAATTTGCTGTGCCAGGTGCCCAGCAGTGACAGCAGTGCCTGGAAGTGCTCAGCAGTGCCCAGCAGTGCCTGGCGGTGCCCAGCAGTGCCAGGAGTAGCAAAGGCCGGGAGCAGCTTCCCTGTGTCAGCCCTTGGAGGTAGATGCAGACCTCTCTGCTGTGGTGGGACTATATGTGGGGCATCTGCCTCTCTTCAGGAGGAAGCTAAAAATGAAATTAATGGAGTTTATTCTTGAGCTTGTTGCTACACCTTGATTTATTGGCCTTTTGTATCTTCTAACTGATAGGAGAGGAATTCTATCAGCTGGGGCTGCTCTCAGTAGCAATCTGTTTTCCTTTGACTGTCACTTTTTAAGTATCTGTCTAGTTACATCTCTGATGCCCTTTGCATCAGTTAGCATTTTTATCTTGCCAGCAGAACATGGGCAGAATAAACTTTTTGGAATACCATTTGTTCTCTTGTGTTTCAGAAGACTTAAAAGGTTGACTAAGAATTACAGTTCTGGAGACTATGCTGCTTTGTGCTGCTGTCTTTATCCCTCTGTAGAGCTCCCCATCTCTTCCACAATGGGCATTTTGGTGTCTGTCAAGTGCTCAGCAAAATGGACTCATTTATGTTTTCCTATCCCTCTCACTAGTCATTTGCAACTATTTGAAATGGATGTGTATTTGCAGCAAAGAAAACTCAAATTCACTAATTGATGCACAAATACGCTCATTTACATGCAATTTGGGGTGGGCTTTTTTAGAAATGCATCTATTTGCATAAATAAAACCTCTTTCCCAAATATTAGTGTGAACAAAAGCCGTTTTCATGGATGCCAAAAACTGGCTGAATAGGAAAGCCAATCCAGAATTTGCATAATAGTTGCTAATTGTTTTCCTTGCTATTAGCCTGTCTGTGCTTAATAGGCAATATTGGCTTCTGTTTCCTTTCTGGGTGCAGTTTGATGCAAGAATATTGAGCTACTGTAGAAGATGTTAATAGTTGAACTTACCTAGTGTGCAGTTCCAGGGCTGCTTCCAGCCAGGAGCAGAGCAGTGGCACTGGCAGAGGCCAGCGGGCGGCCCCTCACCAGGAACGCATTTCCCTCCCTGGGGGAGAACTGGGAGAGGATTTATTATCACAAAGCATCATGAGGTTTGGAGAAAATCTCCATTTTTCTTTGGGGGAAGGAAGATGTATCTTGGTTGCAGCCAACATCTTTGGTTGAGTGTTTTGTCCTTTCCAACTATTTCCAAGTATTGCTAAAGTCTCAAGGGACATTAGGGGAAACACGCACAGTTTAAATTGGCAGTAAATAAATAAATAGAGCTCTGCTTTGCTTTTGAGTATATTTTCTCAATTTCCTTCATTTTGAGATTCAGAGAAAGATCTCATGTGTTTTCACTGTTCCTGGTATTTATTGCAGCATTGCTGTGTTAAATTGTGGAAGTCAATTTGGCTCAAGACCATTAAGTCAGACTGAGCTATCAGCCGTCTGCAGGAAACTCAATGTGGTTTGCTGGGCACGGATTTATTCAATAGAGAACTATTGATTCTCCTTATAAAGAAAGGGAAGAGGCGTAAAGCAGACATGTTTTATGCTACAGCAGAAATGATGATTGCTTTATTTCACGGATGTTTTGCTGCACCTTAATAACTTCACTGTTAAAAATTAATTGCTCCATTTCAGTGGAGTTGGGGATGCCAATGTGCCTGCCTGGAGCAGCAGCAGGGAGCAGGGAAGGTGGAACAGGCTGTGCTTCACCTGCAGCATGGCCCCATGGCAAAGGCACTGCCTGCACTGGGAAATACTTGGGATTATTTAGAGCATGCACAGTGAAAGGATTCAGAGCAGCCGTGCAGATCTAGGAGTTGGAGAAGTTTTGCAAAGCACAGGAGAGAGGAAAATCAAATGGCCTGCTTGGAGGGTTTATTGGGAAGTGTAACTGAGATCCCTTTTTAACTCAGATTTGTCTGTCAGTGTGGTATAAAGCCTGGTTTGTGCTACAGCAGTTATTAATACAAGAACTGCATTTCCTTAGAAAAAGGAGAAGCAAGAGGGTAATTTTGGCTAAGTTTGTCTTCCAAAGCAAATTGCAAATCTTTGCAATTAATCTTGAGGGGAATGCATCAGATTTTTATTTTAAATACCAAATTATAGAGGGGATCTGCTAAATATGTATAATATTTAAACAAGTACTTATACAGAGAGGAGACAGCAGTGTATCTGCATCTGTATACACTCTTGTCACTTAATATTCTGAAATTTGATATTTAGGGATGGAACACCGTATTCAACTGACCCTCATCCTCTTAGGTCCAGCATAGCTTGGGAAAGATGGCATTCCTTGTCACTGACTGTTCATTTTTGGATGCCAGTTTGGGCTGCAGTGCCCTGCCGTGGGTGTGCCTTGGTGAGGGTTTGTTCACCCCTGCTGCAGCCCAGCTTGGAGGGTGAGGGAAGGCTCTGCCTCGGGGGATGTGCACCGTGCCACCACCGCTCCTCTGCTGCCCTGCAGCCAGGTGCAAAGCTGGCAGAGGACAGCAGCCACCCTGCTGGCTCTTTGTCTGCATTATCAGGGTACGGAGATCCCACTAAGGACACCTCCAGTCTCTTCTCCAGCACCACTCAGCAATCCACCCAGTTTTGGGGGTGAGAAAGATTTCTTCCTTTATTTGCAGCTTTCTTTCCTTCTCTTGCCCATACTTCCTGCTTTTCACAGCAGTAGTTGTAAAAGAATTTCAGGAAGTGAATCTATTATCAGTCTTTACAGATGTTTCTTCAACTTCTTGCCCCTTTCTGAAGCAAATCTGTTTCCTTTGAAGATGCAGTGCCCCTTTCCACGGCCCCAGTGGGAGTTCAGCATCCCCTAAGCAGGGCTGTGACCGGCCTCAGGAACACCCTGGTGAAGTTCTGCTTGGACATGTGCTGCTGTGTTCCTGTCTGCTCAGGAAAAGTGTGACACTGTGGTTTCCTTCGTAAGAAACGTATCTCGGTTGAAAAGGAAACATATTTCCTTTTGAAAAACGGTGTCAGGAAGAAAAGCACAGGCCATTGAAAGCGGCGAGGTGGAGGTGCTGTGTGTGATAGGGTCTGTCCCTGTCCCCGGGCACAGCCTGTGCTGGCACGGTGAGAACCTGTCACCCAGCACACAGCTGCCTGCGCTGCCTTTCTGAGGGATGCTTTTCCCTTGCAGCACATTTCAGCATGTTTGACAGAAGGAAAGGGATTAGTGCTATCATTTCCACTGTGTAGAGGAAAAAGTAAAGCAAGCAAGAGTTACATTTGTAGGAAAGAAATGGCAGAGCGCAATGTAAGATTCAGGTCTCCTGAGGCTGGTTTTTCTGCTGCTCTGTTACATCCTATTGCCATTTAAGATCATCCTCTTTTAGAAGTAGATGGCGAATTGGAGAAGTAGATATGAGGTTTAATTTGTTTATTGGCTAATGATGTTCATCCTTTTTTCATTGGTTGCATTGTCCAAGGTGCCAAAAACATTTTGCGTAATCTTCTTTTCCTAGAAGGTGTTTCTAAACTGTTTATCAGTTTAAAAACATCCAAGATGAGCAAGTCAGTTGGGGTATTTCATTTTTGTGTATTCATTCAGCAAAGATCAGTGTAAAGGCTTTATCTTCTGCAGGTTTTAATTTCATGTAGATAAGCAAAAGCTGTATTAATCTTTTCCTGGGTCATGCTTAGCTGTTAGAATATGTGAGCTACACATAATTTTAAATAAAACTGGTATACCAGGTGCCATGTGTAGAGCAGGGTGTGTCTTACCACATTGTAAGAAATGTGGTGTTTTCGACAATATTTCACTCCAAGGAGATATTTCATTTCAGCCCTTGATGATTTTGTATTTGCCTCTTATTTTCTTTCAAAAACTGGAAGTCTGTTTTGACAAGACTTTTACACATAAAAACACTAATAGCATGGTAATTCTGCTCAGAAGCTGACAGTGCACAACTGGCACTGGGATAACCCTTTCCCTGGTTGGAATTACAATCAGCCTTCAAAAGTAATGTTCTTTAGAAGGCATTGTTAATCTGCCTCGTGTTTACTCACTTGAACAATAAGATCAGTTCAGGATTCCCTCGGGCAGAGCATAGTAATGATTTGTCACTTTTGGAAAAGTGACATTTCCATTTATTAGTTTTCACTCTTTGATGGGGACTTAGGCTTCAGCAACTGTAGGTTTTGAACACACAGTGTTTCCTCTGATTGAATTTTCCCCAATGCGTTTGTGTTCCACGAGTTTTGTGGCAGAATCATCAAGGCTCTAGAGCTGCATCAAAAATTCTGAGCATCAACTGGGCTTAATTCAGTGGGAATTTTATTTCACAGCGGGTATTGCAGAGCTGCCTGGTGTAGCTGTCCCGGAGCATGACGCTGATGTGAGGAATGGCTTTCCTCCCGCAGGATGGCTGTGCCTCGCGGCTGTGAAATGTGAAATGTGAAATGTGAAATGTGAAATGTGAAATGTGAGATGTGAAATGTGCTCAGGAGACACAGGGAGCCTTGGCATGAGCATGGGGCAGGGGTAGGGGCTGCTGCTGTGAAATCCATGCAGAGAGACAAGGACGAGGGGACCCAACCGCTGCTCTGAGCACAGGGCCTGTGCCTGGGCAGACAAAAGGGACTGCTGGAGATGGATCACAGGAGATCACAGGAGTCTCTTCTGTGCTGCAAAAGAAGGAGTCTGTTATCCAGGGAGGGAAGAGATGGGGAAACCTTTATAGTTTGGAGAAATTCTGAAAGGCTGTAGAGAAAATGTGGGGGATCACAGTGTAGAGCATCTTGTGCAGCATGTCGTGTGGCACAGGAGAAATGGAGACAAGCCTTTGGGAAACTCTCCTTAATCCTAGGAGTGAGAGAGATCTGCACTTCTCCCTGACAAGGCTCAGATCCCAAATTAGTCTTTGAGTCTTTGTACTTTCACACTTCTTTATGTGTCTTGATGTGACCTGAGAAAACAGTCCGGACTGATAGCATGGCTTAGCTGCATGTTTGTATCTCCTCCTGCCCTTCCATCTGCTCATAGGTCATATTATTTCTGATGTTACTTTAAAATTACAGCAATGGTTTCTGAGACACGTTAACTTCATTATTAGCAGTGTCAAGCAGAATATCAAAGCAAAATTGGAGGGAAAAAAAGAATTTGAAGGCAGGGCCTGACTGTGTGTTATTTTTAGCACTTTTTGGAGTGACTGTTCTTAACTGCCAGGAGCTGACAAGCAGGAGAAACACAGTGTGAATCAAGATGTTCACTTGTCATCTGTTCACATGTTTAATTTGTGAATTTGACATGCAAATGGTTCCTGTGCCACTGGTGTTGATGTGGCTGAGTGATGTACCAGCCGTGCTGGTGCCTTAGAGCAGCTCTCTGGGGGCTGGGATCTCACCGAAACGGGGGCTTCTGGCCATGGCCTGGAGGCCCTGTGGGCACGAGGAATCCTCCTTGGCTTACCGAGCAGGACATCCCAATGTGTGTTAGTCCTCTGTTGTGAGTGTGCTTGTTTATAACTTCTATAATAAAAATAGAGAAAGAAATCCCAAGAGGAGTTTTCAAAAGTAGGCAGTATTTTGATGTATGCTGAAAGTGGGAAAATTGTCAAAAACCTTCTCACTCTCCAGTAGGCTCCAAGATGTTCAGCAGGAGACAAAGCGTTCACTTGAATGAGATCCTTATTTTCAGGTTTCCCCCACAACGTGGTGTGGTGCCCACCTAGCCCAGGCATGGGCAGCTAAAGGTCTCCAGGCCCTGCTGGCCAGTGCCCCATGTGCACATGAAGCCTGGCAGTGTGACACCCCCAAGAGAGAGAGAAAACTTGTCACACAGAACAGGGGGAGAGGCAGGAAAAATCAGCAATTGTACCAGGAAAAGAAACTGAATAAATTTGTCAAATAGTAGAGATACTGAAGGAGGAGGAGAGAAACTGGGAGAAAGAATGCATGGAGATGGATTATTGCAAGAGAATGAAGGAAGCTACAGTGAAAAGAGAGGTGAACTCAGAGATAAATGGAGTGAATTTAGCAAGGACAACAGCCATGCCTCACTGAGTCTGGAAATCAAAATGTCAAGATGTTGTGTTAAGAGGTTTAATAGTTCTATGATGTGCTTTGTGGCATGTACCGAGCTACAGCAATTTCATATAGTCAAAAAGACAATAGAAATGTTTCCATGTGCCACTTTCTCCCAAGGCCTCTGATTTTTAACACTTTCTTGTCTATGGCATTTTTTCATATGGTCAGAAGATTTCCCAGCACATGTGTGAGGGCTGCACTGGGGGTACAAGTGTGCTCTAAAGGGTCTGTACAAGAGCAATCAGCACCTGTTAACACTGGAGCTGAGAAGATCCAGCAGCAAAGCCTGCAGGATGGCAGAAAGGCAAGATATCCTTTATTCACGTCAAGGTGTCCCTTGTGGATCCAGTGGACAGGAAGAAGAGGCCAAGATTCCTGAGCTGCAAGATGTTCAGATTGACTCACAGCAAGGATTTACTCTCCGACCTACACAGGCACTGCTCTTTGTGCAGTTTTGTCTGCTGTTTGTGTTTGCTTCTGGCCCATTGCCTGGGTTTAGGGCATGGCTTGTGCAGCAGCCCCGCCAGGAGGGCCCAGCACGGCCCCTGGGGCTCCCTCCTGACTCTGCTGGGGACACAAAGCACCACTGCCCTTGGCCTGACATTCGGCAGAGTCTTTTGCTTGGTTTTGGCTTTTTATCTGAAAGAGAAGCAGCTCCCACACTTGTGTGGAGTAGTGGGGAAAAGGTTCCATTGCCTCAGCCCCTTGTGATAGGGCTGTTATTCCATTGCCTCAGCAGCCGATCTCGAGAAGGAACAGGAAAACGTGTTGTGTTCCACAGTACAGCTGGGCTCCAGTTCTACTGGATTTTTTTAAAGCTCTCTTTAACATTTTCTTCTGGGATTCAAGTTAGCATTAAAACTCTGACAACAGCTGTGGCTTAACGTAGAAGCGGCAAATGGATGTTAAAATCCAAGAAATTTTCCTTCCCAATTCACTTACATTCTTCCTATAGTACCTAAAATGATCATAAGGGTTACTTCTGGCTCGTAGAACTAATGAATTGGATTTTAAACTCTGTATTTGCTACAGCTTATGACCCCTAATTTAGAAAATATATGAAATGTGGAAAATGGGTACAGAAACAATTCTCCACTATTTGCATTCCCTTGTCCGATGAAATGTAAGGGACTGATTTTAAAAAAAATATTTTCTAAGTTTAATATATGAAGGCATGGGTATATACTGATTTATTATTATTGATATAAACAGACAGTAAAAAAATCACTTCTCTTGGGAAAGTAATATGTTAGTAAAACTAACTGTTGCAAAGTAAGCAAAATATTTCTTTAAAAATATCAGATGGTCTTGATTTTGTGAAGGGCTAAATCTTCAGCACTGTATTGGCCTTGCACTGTTTTATTACTTCTGTATCCCAGTAATTCCAGAGGCTTCAGATGGGATTAAGATCCCAGTGTGCTGTTCCCTGCCTAAATTTAAAAATCAAGATCATCAGAAGGATACCTTAATTAAAACTTTCCACGTAAATTGTACCTAAGGTGATCAATAAAATCAGGCTATGGCAGTCCTGATCAGCATTCATCTACTTGTGGCTGTTTTCCTAATTAGTGTACATGGGCCACTTCTCTTGGTATTTAATTCCAGTAGAACAGAGCAGGGGCTCTCCAGAGGAGTGGGGTGGTCGGGGTCACTCAGTGGGAATGCCCAGAGTGGGTCTGTGGCTGTCTGGGGTGTGCTTTGGGTCTGGGCTCTGCAGGCAGGCAGCTTGTGCTGCAGAGCAGAGTGCTCTGAGGTGCAGAGCCCTTCATCCTGGATAAAGTTTTCCTGTGGGGTGCCTGGAGCCTGTACCCTCACCAGGGCAATGAGGATTTCAACCCCAGCCATGGATTGTATGTTTATCAGTTGCTAAGTGTCTAAATAGCAAAAAAAACCAAAAAAAAAACCAAACAAAAAAACATTCTTCCTTTTTTAAAATGCTTCATTTCCTTCTTATCAGTCAAAATGTATGACTACTGCAACTCCCTCATGTGAAAACCAGAGACCTGACTGTGCTGTCAGGGGATGGGAGGATTAATGACTCATGCTAATTGCATGCTTGGAATATGCTGTTTGGAAGACTGTAAATATCTGCAATCAACTTGAATGATCTGAAGTTAATGCCCTGGCTGGGCATTTCAGTTCTCCACAGAGCTGAAAGCACCAAAGGCTTTTGTGGGACCTGTCTGAAGACACAGTTCCCTCGTCTTCTTCTCCCAGACCAAAAGCACGAAGTGCTGATCAAAAATCTCTGCTAACACAGGAATGTGGAAGTCATACAAGCTGTCACTCAGTGGGACAGAGCCAGAGCTGTGTGGTTCTCCTCAGAGACCTTGGCACTGGCGGCGATCGTCTGCCGGCCCTCGCTCCTTTCATTAGTTCTGCTTGTCCAAAGAGATTTTCCTTGGGCTGCTGTTCCTGGTGGTGGTTTCAGCATCCTCCGGCTGGCTGCGGGGCGTGCTCCCATCCCATCCCCTCCCCTCCTTCCTGGGGCACAGCAGAGCCACAGCCACGGGCTTGGCCTGGCTGGAGAGCCTCCCCAGAGATGGTGCCTTCACTCAGAGACACTGCCTGCGAGGGCTCGGCCCCCTCCCAAACCTCCCCACTGTACCAGCCTCAAACAGCTCTTCTCAAACCCTGCCCTGCCCTCTGCCCTGACTTCTGTTTCCAGCCACACAGCCCTGCTTCTTGTCAGCGTTCCACGGAGTAAAGCTAAAAAGCTGACAACCTGGCATTTTTTCCTGCTACTCTGTAATTTAAAGCTAAATATGGATCCGGGTCTGCCTTGGCTTGTTTTGGAATTGCCTCTTAGTTGTTTTGGCACCGTTTCTCACCAGTGTAGTAGGCTGCCATGTGTATAGACTGTTAGCTGTCATGGATGTGACTCACTGCTCACTTCAAACAGTACCTGGATTACCATCAATCAATGGAACATAACCTGAATTTCCGTATGGGCCTTCTGGCAGAGCCTTCCTGAAGATGTCCCAGGACCTAACTCTCAGCTAGCGCTCCCCTATCCCTTGGAATTAACACAAGGTGGCAGTCTCAGGTATTATCACTTTCAGATTCACTTCCCTTGGCTCTTAGAATTCCTGCTTAACCCATGCTTTGTTCCCTAAATTATTCTTTTCTTCTTCATTAAGATGTCTTTTAGGTATAATGAGTAAGAATATGTAACCAAAACGGTACTGAGGGCTGCA
This sequence comes from Bombycilla garrulus, assembly GCA_013400315.1. Classification (NCBI taxonomy): domain Eukaryota; kingdom Metazoa; phylum Chordata; class Aves; order Passeriformes; family Bombycillidae; genus Bombycilla; species Bombycilla garrulus. Next base: position 587,073 of record VXBU01012877.1, read on the forward strand.
AAAGTCAAGCTGAACCCCAGGAGCAGGAGCGAGCAGGCCCTGCTCAGAGTATCAATTCCTCCTCTTTCAGAGAAAGTCCAACATCCCCCTGCTTTTGCTGGTTTGTTAGCACAGTGTATGTGTTAGTAACTTGTTGCTTAGAAGTTTGTGTGAGTTTGAGTCAGATGTCATCTCTAAATGTGTGGATAGTGCTAGAACATAAGTAGAAAAGTTCATCCTCTGCACGTGCCTTGGGTGATGGGTAAACTGAGCATTTTGGAGACGTATCACTGGTGATACAGTATGAAAACTTTTCACCAAGTTAGTGATCTCTGGGACTTTGGGTGGATCATTTTCCCTTATTTCTCAGCTCAGATGAAGGCAGCCAGATTCCAGAAGATGAGAACATTTTCAGTGAAAAGTTACTGACAGTTTAATAGAGAGAATAAATTTGTAGTTGCAATACTCACAATAGCAAAATTGAGTGTGTTTTTTATTCTGCTAATAGAAGCAGCATTGTCAAAAATAACTACGTGGGAAAGCTCTTGTGAGTGCTATCAATAGGGAATTTTCTGAGGAAAAATTATAGGCTTTGGCTGGTGCTTAGAGTGGATAAATTCCCTTTTCATTGGACACCATTGCTCAATGCAGCTTCAATATTTACAGTTCAGCACCTACAAGAAACTCAGGGTTTTTCTTAGGGACAAAATGGTCCTGTTCCAGCTCTCACAGAGCAGTGCTCACAGCTGTCAAATTGAGTTTCCAAGCGCATTTAATTTTGTTCCTTGCTTGGAATGGAGAGAGGACTGGCCTTGGTAAGCCCTGCAACTGCTCATGGAGCACTTGCACTTTGCTCCTGCCTACTCTGCTTTAGGAATTAACCCGGACAGGCCCTGTTATTCCCAGGGTTCAATGCTGAGGGATTAAACATAAAAATTAACACTGGGGCTCAGTGAAGGGCCTGTTTGTGGTTGCACTTTGCTGCATCACAGCTCACACTGCAATAGAGTCACATCAGGTGACTTTGCAATGGATACAGGGCAGCACATGTATGTCTCGATGTCATTTCAACTTTATCTGCTTTCTGTGTTTCAGAGCATATCGATCCTGTTCTTTGGGCACGTGTATCACTTAAATGTTTCCCAATCAGTTTTCCTTAGGCGCAGCATCTCTCAGTTCCGTAAGATGCTCCAGCATTTACACAGTACTTTTCCTTCCTGTCGCAACATCCTGGAGCTATTTCTTCAGAGACAGATTGTTTGAGTTTCTGCAAGTCAAAGAATGTTCAGTACTGCAGAAGAATCACTGAAGCTGCCATCACACGGTGCTGCTGGCTGCACACACCGCATTCTGTTCATTTCTTTCACCTTCCAAAACCTATTTGGAAAGCGCCCTTGGAGTGTTTTAAAAATGTTAACACGTTGTCAGTCAGTATGCTGTCAGAGCTGTTCATTTGTCCTTTCTTGCTTACTTGGAGCTTTGAAATGATTAAAGAATGGAGCTGTTCCAGAAGCTTGTAAATACTGACAGGTTTTTCATTGCTCCCAGTTCCCAATAGGTTTGGCCAAACTCAGCAGTAGTGAGCAGGAGCACAGGTAGTTCATGTACCCAACTTTCTCCCTGGTTTTGTATCTAATTCTGTGCTAGAACAGATGCCACACATTGTTTGGAGTGCAGCTCTGTGTGCCAGTTGTTGAAGTTCTGTGGAGGAAATGAGCGCTCCCTCGGAGCCCCGGGTGCTGACAGAGGTGCCACATCTGCCCCAGGCTGGCCGTGCTGCCTGCCAAGCTGCTGGCTGTCTTACCCTGTTCCTTCTCCAGATGCTGTGAAATCACCATCCATAAAAGCTGATAGTCACTGTAGAAATAACCTCTTTCTTTAGAGAACCTTTTTCCTACTGGAGGTCATGTGTTTTCTGGGAGAATCCAAGCAATGTTTTTGTCACAGCCGAAAAAGGCTGTGGAAGAAGCTCTGAAAGAGTGAATAGAATGGATCTCTCTCACATTACGAGCACTCTCCCACTCTCATGATCTTAACCGTGGTATTTGAGTGGTTGTTCAAGAACAAAGGTGCCCTTCAGCAGGGTGCCAAGCAAGGCAGAGCTGTAGCTTGTCGTGCATCATCCGCATTTCCCATGGCTCTCGTCTGGGAGGGCAGGGCTGGGCTCAGGAGCGGGGCACATGACAAGGGACAGGGAGTGCTTTATTTGCTGTTTACGTCCCTGGCAGCTTCCACAGGAGAATGAGCAGCTCAGCTGGCCTTGCTTTGCCCAGGGGGTGGCTCCAGAGCTCCCTCCTGTGCTCAGTGATCTCCGGGATGGGATTCCAGGGGCTGCGCAGCAAGGTGTCCATGTAGAGACAGTCTGCCCCTTCCCTCTGCTAATGCAGAGCCACAGCTAGGGCAGGAGAGCTCCATTCTGCGCAACCCAAACGTTCTGTAACTCTTCAAATTATTTCCTGTGCCAAAATAATGTGGACGCACATATTTGAGCAATAAAAATATTAGTTCTGTTACTCTGTCTTTTTCCACACAAAGTGGAAACCTGAATACACAGCCTCCTTGAATACATGTGTGTGGTTTTCTTAGAGAAACATCATGGAATCATTTTCTGAATTTTAAACTCAACAGCCAATGTACTCAACCAAAACAGCCGAAAATACTGAAATGGATGTGAAGGGACAGTGCAAGCCATCTCCCCTCCTTCCAGGCCCACTCGTGTGCAGCGGCTCTGTGCTAGGAACGGGCCGTATGTTCCAGCCTCAGTTGTCAGAGCTCCTCGCTGCCTGTGCTCTGGAGACGTGGGAGCAGATGGTGCTGGAGCTGTGCCACGGCCAAGGTTTGCACATGCGAGTTTCTAAACAGACACAAATCGCCGGAGAAGGGGAGCTCGTGTTACCGTGGCTGCTCGCTGGGACTCTGCAAGGACTTCCTCAGGTGTCTGCAGGAAATGAGGTTTTACTTGTGAAACCCCTCATAACCAGGAGTTGGGTATAAAATGAAATGATGTCTCAGTCCTGAACTCATTCACCGTTGCAAGTCCATGCAATGGCCATTACAGACTCTGCAGTGCGAAAGCTGGTGGGAACAGCTCCTCTGAAAGGAAATAGCTCTGGGTTTGCTTCCACCCTCGGATACACTTTTCTCTGGAGTGAAAAGCAAGAGTTATAAATTTTCTACATTTCATCTTCTTGCATGACAGATCAGGTTTTTTAAGAACCTTTGGTGAAGGATCCCAAGAGCAGCGTTTAGAAAATGCATGTGCACTTCCCAGGGAGGTTCATCCCCAGTGTCCTCAGCCCTGACATGAAATGTTGGTGTGACCAGCCTGAGGTGCCCATTGCTCCCCTCGTCCACAGGACCAGGTTTCCGAGGAAAAAAGCTTATGACCTTGAAACACCTGTAGTTTATGGATGTGATAATGGATACTGAATATTACATGTTCCAGGCCTTCTCTGTGTTGGTGTGAGATCTCAGCAACTGGAGCTAAAGTTGGTGGTGGTGGTCCTGGAGCTCACTTTTATGAATAGAAAAGAGATCAAATTTATAACTTACTAAAACAAAGCTAAAAGCAAGGTTTATGCAACACTGACCAGAATGAAAAATGAAAGCCCAGTGTCTGTCAATTTGCAGTGTTTACACACTGTTAATCCTCTCCAGCAGCCAGCAAGAAGTCTTATTTTAAAATCTTTTGTGTGTTTTTATTTAAAATATAAGTATAGATGCAATATGCAATGTTCAAAACTTAACCCAAAACATCTGGAGACCACAAAAGGAAAAAAAAAAAGCTCAGTCCTTTGTGAAGATGAGCACAGCTTTGCAAATTGGCCACTGGAAATGAGTGGCTGGGCTTCCTGAGCCACCCTCAGCAGGTGACCCAGCCACAATGGCCGATGGCCGGGCTCTGCAGCTCCAGCAGTCTCTGCTCTGGAAGCTCTGAACAGGCCATTGAAACTGTTCATCCTCAAATCTCGGGTAGTTCCACAATATAAACCCTGAGCAACCCAAACAGCAGGTCATTCACATACAGGGTTGTCTGGATACCTTTTGGGAAGGTTTGGACATTTTCTGAATGCCCACATAAAATATCCTTTCTTTGTGTCACTTCTAAAGATAAACTAAAGCGGTTTGTGGTTCAGAATTGACTGCAAGCTGTATCTTTTGTTCTTGGAAAAGACCTTAGGCTGAGCCCCAGTAACCTAGATCTGAGCACAGCTACTGCCAGAGCCTCGTGCTGAGTAACCCGACTGTAATTAATGGCAGAAAATCCCCAGGGTGTGAATTCCCAGCAGGCATGAAGGGATTACAGCCCAGCCCTTGGTGATGGAATGATCGTGTCAGAGTGCACAACCTTTAAACCAATATGGTGCCTGGCAGCAGATCTGTGCATACAAGTACAGGTTTTGCATTTTTGTTTTGTCTGTGTGCAAACTTTTAACACGAGCATCCCCATTCTCAGCCCCTCTTTAGTACTGAACTGTTCAGTGTTAAATAAAATTGGTGAATTTGAGTATTTTGTACATACAAAGAAATTCCGGATATTAAAATCAGGGAGTAGTTGCGGTTTTATAAGATGCCTGAGAATTCAACTTAATGCTGATTATGAAGCGTAATACTCTTATAGAAAGTAAGTACAACTGACAACTGATATCAGGAGTTTAGTCTAGGTGGAGGGGAAAATGATAATCCACGGACTTGTGTGTTACTTTTGCCAGCACAAACATCTGCCTCGGCAGGGCTTTGTTCCCTGCCTTTCCCTGCTGCTGCTCGCTGTCTCCTGGGTGCTTTGGCTGTTAACACAAGCAATATTTACCCAAATGTCACGCCTAATTGCACGTGCTAATGCTCTGTGCATGAGAGATGAGGAGTACAAAGGAGCTTCCTTTCACCTCTTCCGACAGCGCAGAACAGCTTAAGATGCAACCTACATTTTTAGGGGTGGAACTAAGATTAAAGGACAATTTTTCATGTAGATAAGTGCGCTTATCCAGTTTTATTCTGTTGACTGCAGCGTTTTCAGACTGGGACATACCTGATTGTACTGGAGTGTGGTTTAGAACATCCGATATTCTCTCCAGAGCAAGCTGCCGGATCTCAAAACCCTGAAGAGTATTTTTCGTGGGAAGGTAGGAACCTGGAGGCTGTGCTTAACAATGCTGTGCACATCCTTATGCTTAGAAACACTTGTTTAAAGCAACAGGATCAGATCCTGGGTCTGATAATCTCAAAAGGAGTCTTTTGCCAAAAAATCCAACAATTCAAACCCAAGAATGTCACTGTTTTTGAAAATGTCAGATCACCTATTGCTCATAACAGCGTCACATTGTCTCTCCAGCCTTGTCTGAATGAAAACTGGTCTGGAAGGGCTGGGAGCACCCCAGGATGTTTGCCTGTCAGGCAAACCAGCTAAGAATCGTGCTGGGAATTCTGTTCCAGTTGTTGTTGTTGGTTCTGTTACTGAGGAGAATGACTTTCCTTTGGCATGGAAGCAGTGTCTGAGGTTTAATTTATAAATGGAGGCAGAGCTCTCAGTAACTCATCCGGCAGACACTGGATGGAGCCCTACTCTCTGAGGATACCCCTCCAGCTGTACCCGATGTGGCAGCGCGGAGCAGGAGGAAAAGCCGCCTTCACCAACCCTTCAGGCGTTGTCTCAAGAAAATGCTGGATCTAAAAATAGAGTGTGGAACAGCAGCTGTGGCTCCCATCCCACAGAGACAGTGCCCAGCCCAGGCAGGACAGGGCCTTCCTCTGGGGCCGGCCGGGAGAGACGGCGAGTCTGGGGCTGGGCAAGTGCCTGGAATGAAAGGGGACGATAAAAACTTGTCTCTTCCAAAAACCAGTCAATCTGGGTTTGATTGCACCGGAGAGGGGAGTCCCTCTGGAGCTGGCTGCAAAGGGAAGAGGACTGGAGCCAGCAGCTGAAGCCCCTAGGCACAATGACAACATGTTTTGGAAAGTTCTGGATCAAGTCTTTTGTTTCTTTATTATTCTGTGGTTGAGCGTATGCCTCTGCTGGAAACGCAGTTTTGCTTCATCAACCACACTTGTTTATTTATAGATTTATTTTTTTAATCAAAATTGTAGACTAGCTTTGCCAGTGCTTATTACACTGAAATAAAGTCAGGATAAAGCCCTTTGAAGCTCCATTTTCAGGCCTTTCATTAGTATATTGAGGGTTTAATTCTTAGAAAGAAAAAATAAGCATTGGAAGCATAAAGGTAAAGTTTCCTGACTGTTTATTTGTTTGTTTTTCTATAAGTAAAGGCATTTTGAGATTGTTAATTTCCCTTTTCTCTTGTGCTGCTTCCCCCAGGCAGGCAGTGGTAGCATCTGTCTCTGGTAAGAGGGGACCCCAGGGCAGGCAGTGCCAGGGCTTTGGCCAGGCCTCGCTTGCCACAGCTGCAGGAGCTGAACTGCCCCAGCTGGGCGCTTCTTTTTCACTGGCTTCGGATTTCAGAGATTGTTTTTAAGGGGCCCTGATATTTTAAAAGTGGCCTGATGTGGTTCCTGCTTGCTTTGGTGGTAGGTTGGCTGACAGCTTTCTGCTTGTGGTGTTCTCATTTAATACCAGCACTTTCACTTGAGTCAGAGGTTGAATGTGTAATGTGATATTAATCTCCTTATATTATCACTGAAACACTGCCAGCCCATTTTATGGACTACTATTCTTTTATTGCCTGCAGATGCCTTCAGATTTTCCTTTAAATTATGTTGCAAATTCAAGAGCTGCACGCACACAACAGAATAATCCAGGCTGGGTCTCAGGCATCCAGAGAAGAACGCCTGTGAGATATTTTCTGGTGTATTTGAAGAAAGAGAGTGTCAGCTTCTCTAGTACCATTCTCTTTCCAAGCACTGAACTTCCGGGAGTGTCTGGAAGGAGCAGTTACAGGCAGGAGTGTGTCAGCCCCATCAGGGCTGAGGTGCAGGGGAGCAGCAGCTCTGCCTCCCCTTCCTGCCCATCCCAAGCTCTGGAAGCATTCCCTCACATACCAGCGTTAACAGAAAGCTCACTTATTCACTTTGTCCTCTCCAAGTGCTGCAAAGTGTTTGGCGATGGTGGCATGGAAAGGAAAGGGGCCCAGAAGTGCACAAAAGCCTTTACAAATTTCTGATCACTGAAAACCATTACTAGTGCCGTTCCTCAAATTCCCCTTCTCTACATGGGACCCACCAGGAGGCAGCTCAGCTGCTCATCTCCCACCCTAGTGACACAGTCAGATATCTCTGACAAACTCAGGATATCTCTTCAAAATAATTTTATTAGCTGAAGTATCTTCAAGTAATTAGTTGTAAAAGCTATTACCAGCAATTCCATATGCAGGGCTGCAGCCTGAGTTTGGAAAACATATGGACATCCCAAACTCTAATGAGCAGGCGCTGTCTTTAGGGGAGAAAGAAAAGCTGTTTTCCTTTATTCTGTAGTCATGAAGTGAATGTTAATCAGAATAGTTACCATTTCAGCTAGTATCCATCGGGATTCAGGGAAACACAAAATTGCAGCATGTCAGTCTGTTCCTGGCTGGAAATACAGTCCAACACACCACCTGGCAGCTTGCTCCTCTGGGTAGATCTAGGAAAATAGGAAGTATTAGTTGTCAGATTTCCTCTCATTGCTTTAGCACATTTCCCCAGGTTCTCTGTAGCTGTGGTGCTTGCTGGGACACGGTGTCCTCAGTGGCTCTGCACAGGGATCTTTGTGGCAGGCTGGAAGCAGAGCCCAGGCTGCACAGGGGAGCTGTGACCTGCAGGGTCACCTCCCTGCAGAGCAGCTTGGCTTTTCCTGATTTTAATGGATAACTCACTACAGCAAGAACAACGCCGCACGGCACGGCAAGGTGGGAGAGTGGCACGGGGTGGGAATCATCTCTGACCCCCTGGGAGGCAGGAAGGAAAGAAGGAAGGAAGGGTGGGGATCTGCCCTCTGATAGCCCCCAGCCTCAGTTCAGCTCTTTGATCAGGCCCCGGCTAAAGTCCCACCTCATATTCTTTTTCTGTTGTTCTAATTCTTTCTTCTATTTTTAATCCTCAGGCTGACCAAGCTTCCTTCCCTGGCAGGCACAGGAACTGGGGCTTCCTCTGTGCATTTGCTGCCTTGGTTTTTAATTCCAGAAAAAGTAAGGTTGCTGGGGAAATCCAGGGTGAGAATTCTCATTCACTGACATTCGGTGAGTTCGTCTGTACATTCAAATTCTGTCAGAACCTGCCCAACCACTGTTTTAATTGCTCTGTGGCACATTCTGTCCTTAGGGTCTGTCCCTCCTTTGAGCTGAGATCACCTGAACCCCATCCCAAGTTTGATGCTCTCCACAGACTTCAGTGCTGCCACAGACCAGTAATTACAGCATTAGTTCTGCTCTTCTTTCAAGTGAAGCACTGTCATTTTGTCTGTTATGGCAAAACCACGCCCGTTTCACCTCACAACAGTTTTCTGAAAGCAGCTCTTCCTGTTAAGGGAATTATGTGTTTTCTTCCATCTCTTTTCTGTGCTCAGGAACGTCAAATGCAGTTCACACTGATTAGTAGTGCACCTACCGTACACTACTACTGCCAGTGCTTAACACAAAAGGCAGATAAGTTCTCATTTGAGGAATAAATACACTGCATGCAGACCATAAATATTTTTTGTTCAATAAGTGTTAGTGCTGTTAAAGTAAGCTGATACTCCCAGTACCAAAGGAATTGTGTTGTGCGGTTCCTGTGCTGGATGAGTGATCACCCTGATGCTTTGCACCCAGAGGGATGACTGGCCTGATTCAGGGAACACTAGAGGCAACTGAAGGGCATTTGCAAACCACAGAGCAGAGCCAGAAGCTTGCGAGGTACTGTCCTACCTTTGGAGAGGAGCCAAGCACAATACTGAAAATATCTGGGGCTTTTTTCTGGGGACCATCCAATTGCTACAGCACTCACTACATGAATAAGAGTAGCAATGTTTTTCAAGGTTAGCGGGAGAGTAAAGTGTCGCTATAGGACACGAAAGAACACAGACACACACCGCAGCTCAGATTGACAGCAGAAGAGAAAAAGACTTTTTTTAGTTTGATCTCATCTTTTATAGTTTTCCAAAAGTGACCGTGGATTGGATGGTGGCAGTGCCACCTCTCCAAAGACACTGGACAGACCAACAGTCCATCAAATTTCTCCTCCTCTATGAAGGAATGCAAAACAGTGAGCTGTTTACAGAAAGTGTGTGAGAAAGTTCTTCACAAATATGTAAATATCTGAAGGCTTAGAAAGTCTCACAAAAATCAGGGCGACATAAAGAGCTAAATAAACCTGTTGGTGAATTTAGTCAATGCAAGGTGAGACAACAAAAATGCAGAATGAGCAAGGATCTAAGCAATCCATCTGGACATTCCCAACCCCGAAGGGATGGTGGCTGTCTCAGAGAAGGCTTAGTGTAAAACAGCTTGGCTCTGGGCAATGCAGTCAGCTTCAGCACAGTGCATTTGTTGATCAAATCCACATCTTCCAGTGAAACCATCTGCAATGTGATTTGTCTTGCCTGACCAGAATGTAATGAGAACACACTCGTGTGGCACTACGTGAGTTTCTGGGCTGTTGTTGACAGCTTCAATGGTTGTTTTCATAAAATTGGAAAATAATCATAATGCTGCCCATGTAGAAAGTGGAAATATTCTGAGAAAGCTGAATTGTCTTTGCGATCTCTACACAACACTGAATTACCAAAGGATTCCAGCCACAGAACAGCAAAATCCAGGGCATGGGAGGAGGGAAAGACACAGAAACCACAGGCACTGCGTGGTTGCCTTTGGAGAGAATATCTTGCAAACCTGTCAAATGCGGCCATTCCTTCAGCATCTGCAGATGCAAGTAAATGTCTGAAGACAAGTTTAGGTTCTGAATGGAACAGCTGCACTGTTATTAGAAGATTCATAAAACCTACAAAAGACCTCATGAATTTCTAAAGCCTCTGAAATGAAGAGTGTGCAGAATAACATCTGCTTGTCTTTCCTGAGGTCTATTGTTGCATCTGCCCTGAAAAAGAACCCCCAAGAATGCACATTGTTTGTGTGTTTTCTAAACACTTTAGGAGACATCATTTCTAACAGCTCATTTGAATCTCCAGGAATATCCTTTGACACGAATTCCCTCTGCAATCAAACAGGAATTAAGAGGAAAATCTGTTCTTGTTTTACTATTTGAAAAAGAAATCTGCTGCAAATCAAACAAGTACAGTTGCCAGAGGCACTGATGGGAATGGTCAGGCACTGAACAATTGGTCCCTTTCTGTGATTTTGCTTTGGTCACACAAAGCTTTTGCTCCCACTAGTGACTGGGGGAGGGAGAATACACGGAATTTTCAATGCCTATAAAAATCTTACAGGGCTTGAACAGTACTGAAATAATTGAATGATGGTAACAGAAGTGTTAGTGAAGAGGTTACATGGAAATGTACCACCTATTTTGATCCCCCTCTTCAAAATATTTCAAACAATAACAGATGCAAGAGTGATAGACCAGAAAGTAAAATGAATCCTGTTATTGATTTAGCTTCTGAACAAACTTTATTCTTCATCCTTCTGAGTGTTATCCAGGTCAGAGGGTTATTTTGTGAGATGGAAGATTTTCTGAGGAGAGCTGTAGGATATGCTCTACAGAATCTCTGAGCTGTTTGGGGATTGTGCAGAAAAAACAGAAGTACCACTGCTGCTAGAAAAGCTATTGTCTTTCTTCACTCCATCACCAAGGTCAATGAACAAACAAGGCTTCATTTAGTGTTCGGCCAATGTGATCCTGAGATTTAACGTGTTTTAAAGAAGCAACATGAAGAAAACTTGGAACATTTGAATTTTTCTAACTGGATAATTCTGGCTTCCTTGTCCATGACCTTGTGAGTGTCCTGGATAATCTCAATAAGGGAGTTCCTTCTTGACTGACATTTTTTAATTGTTTTGTGACCTTTTCTCCTCTCTTTCTCTCTCTCTCTGCTTCACACTCAAGTCAGTGCTTATTGAAATAAATTCAAAAATTTTATGTAATTAATATTGATTACTGTAGTTAGTGGTGCTGAAAATGCAGTTTATTGGCTGTGCTGCCTCACAGATCCTCCTGCAGAAGCTGAAATTGTAGATCAGAGTGGTGGGATGCCTTTAGAATCTGCACTTCCAGTCTACTCCACATAGGTCCAGATGACAGGTCCAGTCTCTTGGATACGACTGGAAAAGGATAACATTTCAAATATGACAAAAAAAAAGAGTAATAATTTTAATCCAGATTGCTAATGTTATTTTAAATGTTCATAAATATTATTTCAATATCAGGTCTAAATTAGGCAACAGGCCTCTTTGTTACTTTGAATAATCGGTAATTGAAAAATCTTTCCCATCTGTTTATAATAAAAAGCATCTGCTCAACATCTGTCAGAGAAGAGGAAAGTCTTTGGTGGGAGAGAATCTGTGGCTTGGAAAAAACATGGTCTCTGTTCAGAGGGCAGAAATCATCGGGAGCACCTGCATCATCTGCCTGTTCTGATTTGAAATGCACTCACTCCTGAGATGGTTTCCTGGGAGGAGGAAGGGCTGCCAGCTCTGCCCCAGCCTCCTCTCCACACCCCCCCTCCAGCCATTGTCTAGCTCTGCCTGATTTAATTTATTATTATTGCATCGTTCATGAGAATCACACATTCATCTGAGGATCACACCGCGTTTTATTTTTTTATCTAGTAAAGTCAATTTGCATTTTATTTAGTCCATTCATACTATGGAATCTTCTGTTCCATCTTCCATTGGCTCACATACATGAAGAACTTGAGGGACTAAATAAATCCTAATATATTCTATACCACATTATTCCTGTGATGGCTTTTCAAAGCAGAATTAGGAAGTTTGCATGTTAATCACCTGCAGTCCATGATGACCATAAGGTCGACCTCAAGGATCCAGATAGATCTGTACTTGGAAGTGTGTAAGTCATCACACTCACATGGAATTTCAGTTTCATCTAGAAAGATCCCTTCAAAATTAATGCAAGCAAAACTTTCATTTTACCAGGTCGGAAATACCCAAACTCTTGAGATCTGGACAGTTTTTCAGTCACCGTCACACAGAACTGCTCTGAGTCTGGGTGCTACGTGCAGCGTCACAGGCGTTTTAGTGCTTTGCTTGTTAAACGTCAAAGTGACAAACCGCAGGGTGATGGTTTTCAGCAGCAGCACACGAACCCTGATGCAAGCATGGAGCTCAGCAGTGCTCTGCAGGTGCGTGCAGAGATCCCAGGATGCGCTGGCACAGAGTCCCAGCTGGGGCTGGAGCAGCAGCCCGGACAGGGGGCTGAGCCACGGGGCCAGCTGCGAGCTGGGCAAGCTCCTGCTGCTGCTGCTGCTGCTGCTGCTGCTGCTGCTGCTCCTGCCCGGCCCTGCGCGGCCCTCTGGCTCCCCAGGGCCCTGGATCCCGGGGCAGCTGGGCAGAGCCGGCACAAAGGCAGTCCTCAGCCACGGCTGCCTCCTTCGGGCATCTCCACTGCCTTTGTTCTGCCTCAGCTGCGGCCAGTCGGACCTGACATCTGCCAGCAGGATGGATTGCCCTTGGAGACGTTAACCTGATCAGTTATTCTGTAGTTGTCTTTAATAAATTCTCGTTTTGCATTAATACTGAGCTACAGCCAAATGAGAACCACTGTTGCGTGCAGTTCGGCCATAACCAACAGTCCAGGGGGTTTGTCATGGTCGGTGTCTCTCATTTCCTCTTTGGGGATGATATGGACTGAGATTGATGTGTGTAGGACAAGGGCTGTGGCACAAAGCTCTCTCTGCAGCCATCCTTCCCCGGTGCACAGCGAGAACCATGCGCTGCTTTGTGCCCTCAAAGCTTGTTAAATCCTGCCTGCATTTAAACCCTAAAGTTCTCTTCATCCCTCTCCTGTAGTCACAAATGCTTTTGTTACAAATCAAAGCAGTGAGGAGACACGTGTCTGAACCTCTGCCACTCAGTCACATCCTCCTTTGAGCCACTGGGTGGAAAATACCTTCAGCGCTAAGAATCAGGAGTCCCTTCAGCTGCCGAGCTGTGACAAAGCTGTGCCTTTAATCAATGTCAGAGCCAAACACACAAAGGCCATGGTGGAGTAAAAGCTTTGGTAGCCAGAGCACATCAGAAGGCCGCCCTGGGGCATCTGAGACAGTGTCTGGCAGGTGACTATTTCCATGGCAGCAAACCCAGGCCAAGTTCACGGTGGGGACGCTCAGAGCCAGCCATCCACAGCTCCAGGTTATCATTTGCAAGCAATGGAAACAGTGATATATGAAATGCAAGAATGTCTTGTGAATGGTGTTTATTGATGCAACTTCAGACTTTCATTTCATTGGATATATCGAAACAGCTCAAATAACATTGGCAAGGAATTATCAAACAATTACAGGATTAATTTGCCCTTTCAAAATTTGATTACATGTTTTGTGTCATCTTATCCTGTCACTCAGGGAAATCATAATTATGTTTCCCTGCAGCATAAATGTTAGTGAAATGTGCTGTCCAAGTCAATCAGTGTTATGAAGAAATTAATCTAACCCACTTCCTGTTGCTAACAAACTTTTCCATTAGCTGCGAGCTCTTGTCTGTGGTCTGTGCTGGTCAGGCAGAGCAGCTCCAGACGCAGTTTTGCTTCTCTCCCTCACGTGGCTTTGTCAATGTGACCCCATGTGAAGAGGGCATGGAGTGCATGTTTTTGGGGAGAGCTGTGTCCCCTGGCCATGGATCAGAACATGGCTTTTGGGGTGCTGGATCTGCAGGGGTGTTTGGGCTGAGTTAGAATGAGAATACCCCAAAATGAGACAGGCTGAGCCTGGCACAGGGACAGTGGCACAGGGACAGCAGCACAGGGTTTGCCCCTCACAGCCCTACCCTGCATTGGACAGTGCAGACATTGACAGGGGGTTTATCTACGCAGCAGTCAGAGAGCAGAAGTTCACAGTACCAAATCATTCGGGTAAGAAATTTATTTTCTGTGCTGGTTCCTTTTAAAACCTCCATGATTTGCTGCCCCAGGCTCAGGGACAGAAGTGAGTGACTGGGGACTGCTGGAGATGGAGCTGCAAACATGACAGTGTTATCGAGGGGCAGATGCTGCAGATTCGAGAGTCCCTCCCCTTTGTGACTAAGTTAGACACAGAGTCCACATTACATTATACTGGTCTTCTATGAAAAGTTGTAGGATAAGTTAAAATTTGTATCATATTTGACAAAATATGATAGAAGATAAAATATATGGAAAAGTGAAGTGCTGAGATGCAGCTCTGTATTCCTGCTCATTGCCTGGCACTTCATTCTTCCTGTTGTAGTTCCTTTCACGCTGTAGTACCTCTGGTTCTGGAATTACTTATTCAGCCATTCCTCCAACAAAGCACTCGAGTGCAGAGACAGTCAGTTGCTTAGAAGATGCTTATTTAGGTGACAACTCTATGTGGCAGTTAAGCATGAAATAAATAATACTGTGGCGTCCTCACCACAGATTCCTATCTGAGTCAGCAAGGAGGGGGTTGGTCTTTATTGCTGTTTCTCTTCAGTATATGATTAGTATTGAATTTCTTTTCAAGTGCTTTGTTCATGAATGTTTCATGTTGGAGTTTTGGTTTCCAAGATAACATTCCCCCTCACTGAAAGACAGCATAATTTTTCTGACTTGTCTTTTCATCAATTATACCATGACTTCCCCCTGATAATACAGGGGAAAGATATTTCATTTCCATTTTAATAGCAGAACTCCCTTATGTACAGTGATGAATGGTTGAGATCCTGACCTGACCCGAAGTCTGCTGAAATCAATAAGTACCTTCTCTTGGCTTTTGTTGTCTTTGGATCAGGCTGTGGAGCATGATCCTGTCCACTGAAGTCAGTGGGAATTCTGTCTTTGATTTCACTGAGCACTGATGAAGACATTTAATGAACAGTGCATTTCATGGTGGCAGGCTGTTTCTCTGGTAATACGAGCTACTTGCAAAATCCAGGTTTCCTGGGGACATGATGTTGTAGGTGGAGAAATGAAAAGTCAGATGGTCAAGTCTTCTAGAAATTCACTGGGGTTTTCCTCCTGTGTTTAGTGTTCCTTTATGGCGAACATGACAGCAATTGTTATTCCAGACATTGTTATGAGAAAGCCTCATGTGTCACTGAGCAAACTGAAGGCCTCATTTCCCTGGGACATTCAATCGCCACTTAAGAGTCATTCCAAATATTTTGTTGGCAATTTGGATTTGGAGATTGTTATTAATTTGATGAAAAATACAGTTTTTCCTTTCCTTTTCCCAACCAGAAAGGCTCATTTAAAGTTTAGGCATGTGAGTTCTGTGAGCCCCAGGAGCACAGAGCAGGTTCTCAAAGCACTGTTTGTTCCCCTGTGCACAGGAATCGCCATATCCAGAGCACAGCTCCAGCAGAAACGGGGCAGAATGGCTGTGAGGTCCACTAGGTTTCCTCTTCAGCATGGGAGGAGCCTCTGGCAACTCACGAGGACACGAGCTTTCCATGTCTGTGCTGTTCTTAATTGCCTGGTTGCCACATGGTCTCTATGTGGCCCTTGGCTTTGCAGCCAGCTCGTTTCTGAGCGGCTTTGTGTTTCTGCTAAAGCAAATAGATAATTTTGCTTTTTGTTAGTTCAGTTTAGGCACAAGTTGGTAGAAGGACTAGGCAGAAGCCATGCAAGAGGTTTCTGCCACGGAAATGAGGCAGGAATGGCTCATGAAAGTGCAAGGAAGTGTCACCAGCTCTTTCTGGGGGACGGATGGCAATTGCTGCAGTGCCACCTTGTGGTGGGACTGAGAAACGGATCCACGGAAAATTTACCTTGGCCAAGAACAGCTGTGGAAACGAGGAGCTGCGACACCGAGCTGTGGTTTGAGCCAGCTCTGCAGAGAGAAGGGTCACGGTCTGACCCGAGGGTCAGTGACCTCCAGGCCCCTTGGCCAAAGCGAGTGGGTGTTCCCAAAGCACCGCTGACCTCACCAGGGTGCCACCTCCAACCTCTCCAACCTCCACAGCAGAACGTGTGAACTCAGCCTCTGGGCTGTGTATCCGTGTCCGAATCTTCCTTGCAGTGCTTCCTACCTGCCTGCTGATGCTTCTTTCTGCCTTACACATCTTCAGACCTGACCATTTCCCAATGTCCAGAGATCATCAGAGGAGCTGACAAAGTTTCCTTTTTCTAATCTCCCCATGGATATGACCAACTTCTTAATTCTTTCAAAATTCAGCAAGAAGCGTGGAGGCCATAGGTGCAAGAAGTGCCACTGAGTTCAGAAGCTTTACAGCAATAATTAGTACTGGAAATTGCAGCTGCTCAATGGCCCTGGTTTAATGTGCTGGTGGCTGGGCCCTGGCCCTGCACTTTGCCCAGGGCTGGAGGTGGAGCCCAGCCCTGCCGTGCCAGCGGGCAGAGAGCAGGAGCTGCTCCTGCCCCAGCCCCGCTCCTCCCTCGAGCGGCTGTGCCTGCGCAGCAGGCTTTGGGCAGGGTGCTGCTGGCAGAGCAAAGCCAAAGCGCCTGTGTCATTGTGCAGGAGGCTGCGGAACCCCGAGGCAGCCTGGTGGTTTTATCTCAGCCCTAGTTATTGCTGAGCATGATGGAGTGTGACAGCAGGGTGGCTGGGGGAGAGCTTCACTGCGGGAAACCCCAGTGTGGGACCAGGGCAGGGACTGACAGAACATGACTGCCAAAGCCAGAGTCAGCTGAGTAAGTGAGAAAAACGAGCCACAGGCACGTTCTTGAGCAATAAAGACATTAACTAAGGGCCTGAGGTATGATACGCGGGCAGTTTCAGCCCTGCTGTGGCCTTTGCACATCCTTAGAGGGTCCCTGCCCAGCAGGGGCCGTGACCTGCCCAGCGCTCCCTGAGCAGGCATGGAAACGGGCACAGCTGGGACACCTGAACGGGCACAGCCAGGACACCTGAATGGGTACAGCTGGGATACCTGAGGGGGCAAAACCAGGACACCTGAACGGGCACAGCCAGGACACCTGAACGGGCACAGTGAGGACACCAGAGGGGGCACAGCCAGGACACCTGAATGGGCACAGCGAGGACACCAGAGGGGGCACAGCCAGGACACCTGAACGGGCACAGCCAGGACACCAGAGGGGGCACAGCCAGGACACCTGAACGGGCACAGCCAGGACACCTGAATGGGCACAGCCAGGACACCTGAGGGGACACAGCCAGGACACCTGAATGGGCACAGCCAGGACACCTGAACGGGCACAGCCAAGACACCTGAATGGGCACAGCCGGGACACCTGAGGGGACACGGACGGACACCTCTGCAAGTGCTCCGCCAGCCCTGTTCTGTGGCAGTGCCAGCCCTGCTCTGTGCAGATGGCCTGGAGCTGGCTGTGGCTGCACAGCTGTTTCACTCCAATCACAAGGGGAAATCAAGGCTGCGGCTACTGCTGCAGAGATTCCAGAAATTCCTGCTTCGGGTTGCCTGTGATGCAAATCAGGGTGTGAACCCGGGAGAACCAGTGCTCGTGCTGATCTCCTCTCTGCTTCCTCCTGAAACGACAGCTTGCTTTTCTTCAAAGAAAATGTGGTTTACCCTAAATTTATCAGAAACGAGCAGATGTTTAGATTCTATCGACCAGCACAGCTCCAAACATTTAAGTTCCTGGGTGATTTCTACGTTACCTGGTGGGAGGGATTGGGCAATCCTGCACCAGCCACTGTCAGGCATTACCTAACGATTAACTGCAATGCTGGATTTGAACAACCTGCACTGTTCTAATCATTGAGTCCAGTCCATTGGCACTCACTTAAAGACTGTCTGAATGCATGTTCCTTACCTGGAATGAAAACTTCTCTGTCTTCCAAAGGTACTGTTCTTTGGGCCTTTCTCAAATTCTGGTAAAACGTCTTTGACAGTTACTCCGCAGCCACAGCACTTTTAGAACTCCAGGTGTATTCTTCATTTTCACATTCAACACATGCACTGTAGTTTAGCCAAGAAAAAACAGACTTTTTTTTTTTCATCTGTCATCTCTTTATCACTCGCTCTTGGTGAGTGACCAGAGAATTCATAGGGGGCAGATGCAGCTCAGCTGCAGTGAGGAGATTATTTATAGTGTGTGCCAAAGCTACACCCTGGCTGCACACGCCAGGCTGTTGTCACAGGCATGTGCCACTTTTCTGAAGGAGTCTGTAATACAAACTCCTCTTGGATCTCTAGCACAGCACTGCACTCATAAATATATTTCTGAGGTTACAAATCTGATGAACAGCTCTGTCTAGTGGCACTTGCAATAACTACATGAGAAGGTCGTTATTTCTAACAGAATTCAGTCCATGTGTTGAATCAAGTGAGTCTAAAAATAGCTGATTGGTTTGCTTTTCCACACGGCAAATGCTCTGAGTACTTCTGGAGACATGGGATAAACATGTGAGGCCACACTCTGCCATGAGCTTTCTGTTCTTTTAAGAACTTTACCGCCTTTATTTAGTTTTCACCAAAAGCAATAAAAATCCCAGAGGCTTTGCCTTTCCTGAAGCTGTGGTTGTGATTTGGAGGGTCCTGTGGTGTTTGGTGCTGATGTCCCACATCCCTCCCAGCTCACCAGCCTGTTGTAGGCACTTTGCTTTGAGTTTGGGGCAAGTTCCATGATGTGCTCTGTGTAGTTCTTAACAAAACCATGCAGCTGGGGAAATTATTCTGGACCCTGCCAGAACCTGGGCTGAGGATCCCTCACGTGACCAGTTTTAAGCCTGGGCAGGGCCTGGTTCAGGACCAGGATATGGAGGGTGAAAAAGCCCCAGTTACAAACAGGACATCAGTGTGCCCCTCTCTGTTTTTAGCTCCCAGGATGTGGCCAGATGGGGAGTTAGCTTTGGGCTGCTCGTTTTGTACAGTGAATACCAGATGTGTGATATTGGTTATTCCTTACAACAACCCTATGGACAGCTTGCTACAGGCTGAAGTGTTCTAAAACACTGTAAAAAGTCCAAATCACTTCAAATTTTCTAACTAAAAAAAAAAAAAATAGTCATGAAAGGATAGGAGCTTTTTTCCCTGAAATATCAAAATTAATTATAAAAATCTTCTTCAAAAAATTTCCTTTATTCTCATGACTTTGCTACAGCAAATTCATTATGTGCTGTAATGGGACCAGCAGCACACATAGCAGCTGATGGCTGTTCTGTAACAGCTTTGGGTTTCCTGTCTCCATGGATGCTCTGAGTGTGCCCCTCCAGGTGTGCTCAGGTTAGCACAGGGCTGGTGTTCCACCTGGAAAAAGGGCACAGCAAGTGCTAGCAGTGTTTGGGGATGTCCTGATATATCCCAAGGTTTTGGATGCCAACACCAAATGTTCGGCCAAATGTACACAGCTGAGTGTCCTGAGGTTCAGGTAAATGTGCCATGGAACCCCTCGTGTGCTGCCCTGTGAGCAGAGCTCACTCCTCGGTGCTCCTCGTCCTGTCCTCCCAGCTCCCAGGGGCTAAGGCCTCATCTCGGACAGTCTGAGCAGTCTGACACCCACCCCTGGCCCTGGCTTTTCTTCCCTGGCACACAGCTGTGAGCTCAGCAAGTTTTGGGAGCCCAGAGCAGCCCACCTGCCTCCTCCACACCCACCCACTCCTGTCTGCCCCAAGTGCTGCTCACAGAGTGATTCAAGTGCACTTGTGCGGAAGGTGTGGATGGGAAAACAACACCTTTGCATCACAAAGGAAAATGGGGGTGAAGGAGAAGGCGGTGAGGTGGCGGGGGTCAGAACTGCGTGGTTTGTGTTGGATGTGTGTGCAGCGCTGCTGGGGCTGACTACAGCCGCCTGTGTGACCTGGGAAACCAAAACGAGTGAGCACGGATAATAAAGAGATTGCACTAATTATTTCAGCATAGGGACTCAGCATGTATCCTTGTCTCATGACTTCAGGCCACGGGGCACCAGAGGTCAGAGCCTAAAGAGGGAAGGTGAGCGTGCTGGAACTCGCTGAGGATTTTGGGTGAGCCACAGCACAGAGCACGGTGTGCTACCCCTGTGCCAGGTCACAGCTGAAGAGCAGATGCTGCAGATTGCAAAGCAAGTGGCACATTCTTTTTTATTGAAATCTCTCTTGAAACAAGGACTCTGCCTTTTCTTGGCAGGCAAGGCTCTGTTCCTTAACCGTGGCGAGCAGGTAGAGACAGAAATAAAGCCGTGACTGGCTGAGAGTCATGTCCAGCACAACTTTAATATGGAGTCTAAACCTGCAGGTTTTTCTGAAATCTCCAGCGAAGCCAGCAGAATTTCCAAAGGAATGCATTCCTGTGAAATCTGCTCCTCCCTCCCTGCAGCAGCATCCCTGCAGCCCTGCCTCGCTTTGCATAGCAAAGCCTGGAGATAAGGAGAGAAGTGGTCACAAAAAACCTGCGCCTACCCTGCCCAGGAGGGATCCCGGGCCTCGATTCCATCCTTCTCTGCACCCTTGCTTTATCCCGGTTCCCTGCAACTGCTTCTCTCTGTGTGCCCCGTCGCCCCGGGCTGCTGCCGTTCTCTGCCACAACCCGGACTGAATCTGGAGAACTGGGGATTTTCAGTTATTTCTGTCCAACATTTTGAAGCTGCAAGTCCTGGATCATGTCTTCTTTCCCTCCTTCTCCCTTGTGCTGAGTTTTCTTTCTCACATCTCCTTCTCTAGGTTCTGACTCATTTCACTCTTTGTGAGCTCTCATTTGGCATCTCCCATGCTGTCTGCCTGCCAATTCCTTGCAATCCCCACTGTCTCTCCACTATGTTATTTGGATGTCTGCCAATTCTCAGGCTTTAAACTTCAGTATTTCTAGGATCTGCTCTCCTGAGATTTTTTTCCTTTTTTAAAAAAATTTTATTTATTTCCTCTCCCTTTTTAATATTTCTAACCATTTCTCCTTTGGCCCTGTGCTGAACTCTCTCTAGGCACAAGGAAAATAAGAAGGTTCTTTTGCGACCTGGCTTGGAACAGATTGAATTCCGAAGGGTGGTGTAGAGATTTGTTTCAATGTGCTCCTGGAAGCTTTATTCAAAGCACAGGGTCTCTCAGCTGCCTCTTTATAGGGATAGACTGTAGATAAACCAAAATTCACAGTTTTAATATGCTCCAGTGATCTATATATGCTAAACACTTCCATTTTTGACAGCCTCGAGAAAGGCAAGAGTTGACAGACAGCGTTGTTCTGATAATTTTATTCAGTGTTCTTCCTATTTGCTATAAAGGACACTTCCCACAAACAATCAAGTACAACTGAATGAGGGAAGCTTGCTAATTTACAGGGGAGAAGAAATTCTGGGGTGTTTTTCCATGCCAACCTTTTGATCAGTACTGGAGATTCAGAACAAGTACGTCAGTTCCAATGTGTACCTCCGTGCCTCTTCATGGAAGGCAGCTCCTCTGTTGTCCTTACAAACACATCTCTGAGCCTTGCTTCAGTTCACACCTGCTCTGAAATGCTGCTGCTGCTCTCGTGGGTCCAGCCTCTATCAAAGGGCTGCTCTGGTGCTTTTTGATACAACAAGAATGTGTGATATGCTATCTGTGCATGGTGTCCTTCACAAGCTGGAGCCTTACCAGGAGCTCAGGTTTGTGCTGGGCCCAGCACCAGCCCACGGCTTCCCAGAGCTCTCCCAACCTCTGGGACACCCCCAGCTCCCAGCCAGGAGGTTTATTTATCTTTGCCTGAGGGTTCGTATAAACTCCAAGTCCAGTAATAAACTGTGCAGCTTTCTCTGTCACGGGCTCTTGAATACTCTCCTTATGATTTAGTGTTTCTACAAATAACTGTTTTCTATTTACTCTCCTGAGCTGCATTGACAGCAGCGGGACTCTTGTTACAGTCTGTTGTGTTTCTTATTAATGCCACATGTGTTCATCACAGCTGAAATACTCCAGTGAATACCAGAGGAATTATGCCTTAAGTGGAGTCTGAAACGTAAATCTCAGGGTACTGTTCTCCAGTGGTTCATCCAAACTGCCTTTCACTGGTTTGCTCCTTAAGTTCTTTTACAAAGACAGCCTGGTGTGTAGGAGCTGTCACCGAGCTGTCACTGAGCAGCCCTTGTGCTGAAAGCCCTCTGCCAAGGCTCCTGCAGCAGCCGGGGGAGCGAGGGGGCAGGAGGGTCCCAGGGCAGACACGGGAGCTTGTGGGGGCAGGAATCTGGGGCACACACAGAGGGGGTTTGCTGAGGGCTGGAATCTGGGGCACGGCTGGCTCCTCAGGGGTTTGCCTGTGGATGGCTTTACAGAAGGAAACAGGCACCAGAACGGCCGTGGATGGTGGCTGATAGCTGGGGAGGCAAAGGGAAATCAGGAAAGCCCTGTCCCTCCCTGTCTGTGCAGCCTCGGGAGCAGGAATGCAGGATGGGAGGCTGGAACCGACAAGGACAGCGAGGCATCTCAGGAGTCAAAGGCAGCGTGAGCAAAACCAGTGTCTGGAGCTCGGGGTCAGTCGACGTCTTTGCAAACCATCCACGTGCTCCTTGTGGGATCTGTTTAAACTGGTTTATCTCTTATGAACAGGGTTTTTGCAAGTGATTTGATTGCTGCTTGGGTGAATGCTTGTCCCTGCAAAGCATTTCAAAATGAAAACAGCTGATAATTAATGTCTAATAGCAATTATCTCACTGGGTGTCTTTGCTGCAGCTCCACTTCATGTGGGCAGAACTCAAATGGGACTGGGTCAGCAGTAATTTAGCCTGCTTAGGAATGTGGGTTTTGGACTCTTTGATGGGCTTTTATTTATCATCTGTCTCCAGGTGAGATCAGTCAGATGCAGGAAAACCTCAATGAATTCAGCTTGGGTGGCTTTTGAAAGCAGGTGAAAAATGCTGTTGGGAATGAGTCTTAAGTTTCCAGGGAGGCTGGGGAGAAAGGCTTATCCGTTTATTATCCAGTACTTTAGCCAGGGTCACTTTGGCTTTGCTGAATTTTATCTCCTCAAGGACGGGGAAATCTAACATTCTCCAATTGCTTTTCACATTTCTCCTGCTGCAAGGCTCTTTTTGGAAATACATTGTAAAACAAGGTGAAAAAAAGACTGGATTTTGTTCTTCTGTTGCTACCGGGAGAAGCAATGACAAAGGTCAAACACTTTCACCCTTTTTCCACCTTCTAAGTTTTAGTCACACTACAGTTTCATCTGGAGACTCGTAAAGGTTGGTTGGAAACAGGCTTATCACTCTAGGAATGTAAGTCATGAACTTCAGCTCTTCATCTTCCACAGAATTTGACTGCAGAGGAAACAAAGGATTAATAGGCCTTGGATTCTGTTGCTGTAGATGCCACAGTGCTCAGGAGGGATGGACAAGGCTGGGGATGGACAGGGCTGGGGATGGACAGGGCTCAGGAGGGATGGACAGGGCTCAGAGGGGATGGACAGGGCTCAGGAGGGATGGACAGGGCGCAGAGGGGATGGACAGGGCTCAGAGGGGAAGGACAGGGCTCAGGAGGGATGGACAGTGCTGGGGATGGAGAGGGCTCAGGAGGGATGGACAGTGCTGGTGCCCTGCAGAGCTCTGCACTGCAGCACCCAGGGCAGAGGGTAAATCAAGGAGCCTGACAGAAACTTTCTCTCAAACTGGGGACATCCAAACAGAGCCCTTATTTACCAAAGTGATTAAGTCATCTTTCATTTTCACTGACTGGGGCTTGGCCTGTGAATATAGAAATTGGAACTGCCTGTTCTTCACTTGTTTTTCCATGTCTTGGACATTCTCTCTCCAGTCATGTTTTGTTCCATCTCATCCATTTCCCTGTAAGACACAGTGTCTGTTTAGCAGTGACTTATGAAATAAATGAATCTCCAAGACAGACCCTTCTGCTCTCTGTCTTACCCTTAATAGGTATTGAAACGTATGAAATAATTCCTAAGTTGTTTAAGAATCATAGTAATTATCCAAACTTTACATGGGATTATTTTTTAAAAGGACTTTTTATAATTTACTCTTTATTAAAGGAACACTCTTTAACACTGTTTATCATAATGGCACATTTAAATTTATTCTGTTCCATTTTGGTTTCTCAGAACAATCTTTTCACCTCTCCATAGAAAACGGGAATGGACAAAATGTGAAGTATGTGTGAGTGAAATGATGGTGCATGGCCTGGTGGAGAAATGGATCTTTTAAAAATAGTATCTTGCAATCTTTCCCCTAATGGAGTGAGAACGGGCCTGTTGCGAGCTTGTTAATGTGGGGCTGGTGTAGCTGCCAGCTCAGCTGCCTCTGTTTAGCTTTGTGAAGAGCTTTCCCTACTGTATTTTTTAAATACTGAACTAAAACCATGCTGAGCTTTTCTTTTGCCCTGACAGGAGCTTTTATGTGCGAGCAGTGGCTGCTTTCCATTTGCTGTGCTGTGCTGCAGCCCTGTGCAAAGCTCGGTTTTGGGAACAGCCAGCCTGGCATCTCTGCAATTAATTGCAGCATCATGGGAAGAAATTATTTGTATGGGGGTTATAAAGGCAAGGTCCTGCAGGACTGAGATGCGTGAGACTGGTAAAAAGGATTTCCTTATCATTACCTTCTCCCTTTCCATACCAGTTTCTTTGGGTATAGAACTCCACATAAAAACTGCAAGTATTTAAACTGAGGACTTATTTCCTTGATGTGTTTGACCTGTGTATGTGGTGACATAAAAGACAGGAGAACTGAGAAACACTTACGTTTATTAGTTTTCCTCCACAAACCTGTTTGGTTCAAAATACAAGCAGTGTAAATAATGCCCAATATATTGGTACCTAAATCCCTCCAGGTGCAATAATGAATGGAATTTATGAAACCAGGTATGGCTGTTGTTAAACTTTTCTTTCTGAAAACATAACCATAGATTAAAACCAGGTATGGCTGTTGTTAAACTTTTCTTTCTGAAAACATAACCATAGATTAAATTAATTTGTTAATTATGAATTGGATTGTGACTGTGCAAAGGACAAAGAAAGGTTTTAATTATATTATATTAATATTCTGTATTCACTCAGAGCAGGACTCTGTGAGAAACGCTATTTTTTGACTTAAATTTTAGAGCAGACCTCCTTTGCCATAATACATCACACTTCTAGTAAACCTCCTGTGTTTCAAAGATCAGCTTTCCAAACTTTGTGTCCCAGAAACTTGTTCTTTATATGTTTTTTTTCCCCTATTGGAAGCGTCTCCATTTTCGCAGCTTTAGTTTTGGATGGATAGTTACAGTGAGGGAGTTTAGTCCAAGAATATCAGTGTGTTTTTTATCATTGTGATTGGGCTGCTCTGTTAAGGGTTTACTTAAAACAAAGAGATCTTTGCTGTGGTGCTTGCTGCCCAGTCATAACTATCTGGAGTATTTAAAATATTCCTAGCTTTTCACTCACAAGGATAAGAGCATCTGCAGCTGGCTGTCCTTTTGAACGTATCTTGCTTCTGCCTTAAATACTTCCCTTGAAATTCTCAGGAGCTTTGGGAATGGTTTTTTAAACTCTCAATCCCTGGCTGGCTGTACTGGACACCCAGCAGGCTCTTGTATTCTGTGCTCCAGGCAAAAACTGTAAAAATGATTGAGAAGCCTCCTTCAGAGCAGCTGCATTCTGCCCTCAGAGAGGCTGGATTCTGCTCTTGGAAAGGCTGCATTCTGCCATGAGAGGCTGGATTCTGCTCTTGGAAAGGCTGCATTCTGCCATGAGAGGCTGGGAGCTGTGCTGGCCCTGCAGTACGGGGGACACTGGGCAGTGGTTAAAATGCACAGCAGGGACTGGTGTTGTCACCTTGTCTTCAGATAGAACCTGAGCATTTCCAGTTGTTGCGACGTTTTGGGGCTGATGGCTTGCTTTAAGCAGTGCAAAAAAGGGCTGTTCCAGACTCAGTTCCCTCCTGCCCTGAGGTGCTGCAGTGAATGTTACTGTGGATAGAAGTCAAGTTAAACATCAACAGCAAAGTAAAGAGGATCAGGGTACAAGCTGAACGGTTGTGTGCCTGTTTCATTAAGGCATATGCATGGTTTTATGGTCTGAAAACACCCCATTTACTTAGTGTTTTGTTCTTCAGATCATTAGTTATTCTAAGAAATTATTCATTTTTATACCACTAAGAAAATGAAGCTATGAAAATAAGCTGTTTCACTGTTTCCCTTGATGGCCCAAGGTCAGTGCTGAAGCCGCTGAAGGACTCCCCTCATATCCCAGGAACTTCATTTTTATTGTATACTGATTTAAACTTGTATTTGACATTTAAATTAGCATTTAAAAACTAATTCTAAACCAGCAAACTCCTTCAGGAGCATTTCCAAAGGAGCTGGGACATGAAGAGCCCTTCGTTGCACAACTGGAGAGGTGTGGGCTGTGCCGGGCTCGGGCTGCACTGTCAGACCAAATTCCTTTCCTGGGAGTTTTATTGTGCAGTTGTTGCCACGTCACGGGAGTCCACAAGGTACAACCAAACTGCACCCGGGGAAATCCATAGAAATACAGATGGAAAAAATCTTGTTTGATAAAAATGAGCATTCTCTCCCCTCAGTACACTACAGTTCCCCTCATGAAAACATTTCTATCTGATTTCTAACATCTTTGAGCTTAAATAATCGGTCTGTTGAAAGAGCCCATGTAACTCAGAGTGAGATGACTAAATCATGTACTTTGGTTATTTTGCCACTTGAAGAATTGATTAATTATGATACAGAGCAAGTAGGTATTGAGCAGAGCAAACTGGCTGGTAACACATGTTCTTTTCTGTCTCAGAGGGAAAAACATGTTCTGTATTTCCTTCTAGTGTCTGGCTTTTATCACTGAAAAGCACGGGATCATAAAGTGCATCAGAACATTCCCAGGGAATGTTCTCCATGGCTGCACTGAGCCTGCACGGGGAGGTGCTGAACAGGGCTGGGCAGTGCCAGCTGAATTCAGCACCCCGGGGCAGAGCATGCCAGGGGCCGAGTGTCCCTCTGCTTGTTCGTCTAAATTCTTAAGAGAGAAAGAACGTGCAGGAACAAGAACAGGAAGCACTGAGTCTCACAGCAAACTGCTCCTTGCAGTTCTCTTTTTGGGGTTTCCAAGCAATGAAACAAAAGGTTTCTCTTGCTTTCAGACTGCATTTGAAAACATTGTCAGTCACTTTATTTGCTTTTCATCTCCTGAGAAACCGAGTAAAACTGTAAACGAAACAAAAGCACTTTGACACCACAGATGAATCCGGAGGTATTTAACAGTACAGAACTTGCTAGGAAGAAAACAGGCAACGTTTTCTGAGAAAGAAATGTTGTTGCTGTATGCCTTGTATCTTAATCCACTTCTACCTTTTGTCTTCTATACTCCAGAGAAGCATAATTCAACATTAAAAACTCCTCCTTACAAAATCTACAATAGCAGCCTGTAGAAATGAAATGCAAAGCACAGTAAGACCATGTACAAATGTGAGCAGTGCTGAAACAGCAGTCACAACATCACAACCCACACATCAGTAGAAGGCCCCAGAGCAGTGTGCCTGTGCTGTGGGGGCCCGGGGGGTCAGTCCTTGCCGGTGACTGCTGTGCTGCCCAGCCCGGTGGGTGCCGCAGCCACGGGAGGGGCTGGCCCGGCGCTCGGGCAGCTCCTCTCCTGTTCCCGTGGCCACCACGGGGATGCCGCGGTCCCCTCGCCTTCCCGTCGAGTTCCAGGTACTTGTAAGGGCTTTGCAGAGCCACTGGAGCTCGGAGCAGTGTGTCCTTATGCTCTGACAGGAGCTCCTGCCTTTTCCAGCTCTTCCCAACTAGGTAAAGTATGTGCAGGGACCTGCCCAGCCTCTGCTCTGAGCCGGGCCCGTGCCGGCCCCCTGACCTGCTGGAGGAAATCATCTTGCGTGGTTCTCGTGCCAAGTTTTCACAGAGTAATTTGAAAAGCATTTAAACTCTTTATGAACATTTATAAACCAGTGTATTCTCCATGGCAGTGATGCTGGGCAAGGCTTCTGCTTATTTTGGGTCCAACCATGTCTCTCTGGAAGAAAGCCCTTTGCAAGGTCTGATCACCTTCAGTTTGATTTAAGGAATGAAATCAGCCCGTGACTAATTTTGAAACCAAATAAAAAGCAATAAAATGTCTGTGGGGACTTGTTTCACTGATAAAATGAAGGGTCTCAGCCAGATTTGCTGCACAGGCAGAGGGCACTGGCCATGCTGCTGCATCAGAGGCCTTGGCAAAGCAAGGCCTATCCGCTCCTTTTATCCCTTCCTTTTGAAACCGGAGTTCCTTTCTTTTGGGAATCTGTTTTTGGCTCAGTGGGTGTCTCTACCCCCTCATCTCTCCCTCCTCATTCTTGTTAGAAGTGCTGTATGAATTCTCAGACTCTCATGCTTCTGACCTGCTGCTCTTCCAGCTGAAGGGTTTTTCTCTCCTGCAATATCCTCGTTTACACATCCCCTCTCCTTTTGTCCTCCTCCGGACTGCACCTATCAGGTCTAGAATTTCAGCTGTTCTGTGTGATAGGTCAGGAAGGAAGTCACAGTAAGGTGAAGGATGAAAAAAGGACTTAGATAATAGACAGAAATTATTTCCAAATGAGAAGAACACTGAAGTGACTGCTAGAAAATTAGAGCTCGGATCTGACTGGAAAGGAGACAACTCAAGAAACTGAGAAACCATAGAGTTGAATTTTGGCACACTCAACAGTGGAATAAATCCCACTAATTAAAATGTATTTGAGCTAATTAGTAGGATCAGAGTTGAATTAGGAACACTTTTAATAGCTTGGAGAGGAAAGATAATAAGAGAAGTGCCAATTTTTCAAAATGTTTGGGAAAGGCACAGGGGGATGGGGAGATGTGAGCGAGGCCTCTCGCTAAGCAGATCAGGGAATTGGGTCAAACTCGTGGTTATTTAGGTGCAATTAGGCCTAATGCAGCCCAAAGGCCGGGCTGTTGGAGTGAGGAATGGAGGTCCCAGCCCCTGGCAGCCCCGGCTCTGCA
Organism: Bombycilla garrulus; assembly: GCA_013400315.1. Classification (NCBI taxonomy): domain Eukaryota; kingdom Metazoa; phylum Chordata; class Aves; order Passeriformes; family Bombycillidae; genus Bombycilla; species Bombycilla garrulus. Next base: position 615,907 of record VXBU01012877.1, read on the forward strand.
CGCAGCCGTCCGTGCATAGTTTCCACTGCAGGACTGCAGCCAAGCGAGGCGTGGAGCCTGCCTGTGGGGAGTGCAAATGGGAAACTGCAATTTGAGGGGAAAAGACACACTTCAGAGCTTCAGCTCATTAGAGGAAAGCAGACACAAGATTCCCTGCCTCGCACTCCAGATCTCCTCACTTTCTGATTCTGTTGCTATGGCATTCACAAAATTCCAGCATTTCAACGCAGCAAAGGGGAAATCTGGCACATAACTGCAGGTTAATCAGTTGTTTGAAACTAAATCAGATTCAGCATTTCTAAAATCACCCCAATTACAGAATCACAAGACCAGTTAGGTTGGAAAAGACCTCTAAGGTCATGGAGTCGAACCTTTGACCGACCCCTGCGTTGTCCAGCAGGACAGAGGTGAGCCATGCAGTCAGGGCAAGCCATTCCCTGGAGCCCGTGTATCTCACCTGAGAGGGTCGGGTTTGAAAAGCCTCAGCCTCTGCTCACAGCAGCTGCCCCTTCTGTAGAGTGCCCAGGATGTGCAGGCAGCAGCGGGTACTGGAACCTCCTGGGAAGGGAAGGGCAGGGCTGGCCAAACCCAGGGCCTCCAAGGGCTGGGAGTCACAGCTGAGAGGGGCTGAGAACAGGGCTGAGAACAGCGGGAGCAGGTGACACTCCTGCTCCCACTGCAGAGTGGCAGTGATGCATCACGCCCAGAAATTACTATCCATCAACAAGGAAACAAATAAAAACCACTTGAGTTCTTTTTCTTTTTTTTTTTTTTTAATTTCTGTATGGGCAGAATATTCATTCCTTAAAAAAAAAGAAAAAAAAAAAAAGAAAAATCCAGCAGCAAGCAAACTTAGGGAATAAGCAGCAAAGCAGCAGCTCTTTAGAGACCTGCCCCGTCCCCCTGTCACTCGCTCAGGCATTTCTGTGCACAGCTGCCAAAGGCAGAGCCAGCACTCCGGCCCTGAGCTGCACAGACTGAGTTTCTAATGGCAACCACAAAAACTCTCCAGCTATGGCAAGCAGTGCCTCCATCCTTTTGTTCGGAGATGTTTGAAATCCTGCAAGCTCTTTAAATAGCAACATCTTGTGAACTACAGTCATCAGATTAAAGAGCTTTTATCTACATTTTCTAGGACTTTCTCTTAACTGTTCTCCTATGGAAAGAATGGTCTCTGAATTACTGAGAGGAAATTCACTGTCAGAATTTCAAAATGGAATTGTAAAACTGGAAAAAAGAACATATATAATTAAACCGGATGTGAAGGGACACACTTCCCAGTTTCACAATTCTACTTTAATATTCAGATTCACTTCATAGTCGCTGAACAAAAATTAGAAATAGATATAACTTTTGGAAGGTTTGATAACCTTTGACAGAAATTACTTTAATGTTAGACTGACCTAATCCTACTGGGCCTGGTTATCTACCTTGAAGCCTGTGGGAATTTTACTGGTAAAAGTATTGGGAGATATAAACTGTTATTTACTGAAATAATTATAAAAATTAAAATTAAATTAATTTTAAAATTAAAATTAATTTTTTATTTTAATTAAATTTAATTAAAAAGCAAAACCAAAAGAGGACATATAATTCAAGCAAGGCAGGAAATGTTTTTCACATCAAAATATGAAATATACACACACAAAATATGATTAACATATTGAAACCTCAAATACTTCCTGTTGGAAGATTCCCAATCACCTCTATAAATGCTGGAGCTGCCAGGTACTCTTCTTTCACAGAGGAGACAATCTCTGCACCCACCTCTGAGGCAGTAAAGGAAGAGACTTGATCAGGAAATAGTGCTGGGAAATCGGCTGGGAAACAACTAATATCGGTCTAAACATTAGCAAATACTAAGTTAATTTTCCCATCATAGACAAGAATTTGTAACCTGAGTTACAAAGTTGCAAGAGTGACAGAGGCAGCAGTGCCTCAGTCCTCAGTTGTGTTTCTTGGGCACACATTCTTTCTTATTCTTTTTCTTTTGATCCCAGTTCAGCAGTAAAACTGCATCTTGTTTCAACTTTGATGCTCCATGGGCATCACCAGGTCCTTTATTCCTGCAGTACAATGAGATGTGGTTTTCCCCTAAAAGCTTTTAGTTAATGCTGCAAAGCTTTCTATTATTGCTGAGCATTGTAGCAACGGCAAAAAACAATTAAGAGGAAAATAGGAATAATTAAATGTCTTCTGCATTCTTGGGTTGATTTACAGTTAAACTTTGGCTGAGCAGTGTTCAGAGCAAAGTCTCTCACAGCCTATGTACAGCTGGAGAGAAAGGAAAGAGGGGCAGGAGGTGGGAAGGCTCGACCCTTCCTGCGTGCTGTGGCTGGCAGGGCTGTGGGATTGCCCGTGTTGCTGGAGCAACCGTGGCCTCCTTGGGAAAATCCTGCTGCTCACGCTGGAGAGAGGCTCCACTCCTTGGTTCACGTCCCTGGAAAAGCAGTGAAAGCAGCGCCAGGAGGATCTCACCAGTGCCTGCTCTGTCACACCGACACCTCGTCTTTTCTTTGCCTGTGGTGACCCCTGTCACTGCCGTGCCTGGGAAGGGTTTTGTGGGACAGAGGGAGCCTTATCCCCCTGCATGCTAATTCTGAGCAGAGCACGGCTGCCTCTTCCTCGGCTGCCTGTGAGCAGGCTGGGAAACAGAAGAGTCTCAGAAGAATTTATTTATGCTGCTGCTCCCTAGCTGGCAGTTCATAGAGATGGGACATGCAGTCCATTCCTGTGGGGGTTAACCAGCAGCCGGGCATTTCTCCTGGAGCCACCCAGCCCTCCCGTCTCTGGGAGGCACAGAGGGGACAGATGTGCTGGGAATGGCTCTGGGGAGCCCAGAGGCAGCAGGGACTGGGCTCCAGCCTGCAGCCAGGGTCACCTGCACGGCTCGGAAGCTGCAGGGCATGGCCAGGACCATCCCACAGGACACGAGCAGCGAGCACCGTGTTTGAGACATGAAGCATTTGGGCCATAAATAAAGCCAGGTCTAGTGAGAGTGCTGGTTCTACTCTTTGATTGCACGGACAGGCAAGGTGAGCTTCTGATGTGGATGTAGGGAGAAGATGAATAATCCTCCATTTTCCTCGGTAGATTTTCAGGCACTGAACACACCTGTGCACACCCTCGAGCCTCCCCCTGCCTCACGCTGGTCACGATAAACGTGGGCTCCTGGATGTCACGGGCTGTTTGGCTGCAGGCAGGTGTGGAAATGCTTCTGCTTTGGTGCCAATTCCTGACACTGGCTTGTAGGTCTTGTGGTTGGGAAATGGGAGGTCGACTCAAAACTCTCCCTCATAACTGCTCCAGATCCATACCTGCATTAACCGGAGTGCTGTGAAGATGGGTGGAAAGCTTGCCTGCAGGTTCCTGCCCCCATGCCAAGGGTGCAGCATTCCAGGCTCTGTGCTGGGCAGGGATCTGGCCCCAGGGAAGGAAGGACAGAGCTCTGAGCAGTTCAGCTTTGGGCACTGCTACACAGCAGTGACTTCACGGTAACCTGGATTTGGAGGAAGGTTCATAGCCACGTTTACATTTCTTTCTTCTCTTAAATTACAGAGTTGATTTTACTTTTCTTATGATGGCAATTTTATTGTAAGGTTTTATTTCTCTTTTACTGTGCATGAAATGGAACATTGAGGTGGCTATTGAGGAATCAAAATTACTCCTGTAATTGCAGCACAGTGAATAAGTATGAGCAAGAGAATAATCTTGTAAAAGCTGATTACCTCGGTCATTAATAATTAGGATTTATGAGTTAAGTAATATGCTGCAACTACACCCAATTCCTTGGCAATTTCATGTGGAAAGTTGAGAGATAATTTTAGGAATAATCCATTGGGAAATCCCAAGTGACAACTAAACCAGCATCTTGGGTTCTGCCTGTGGCTTCTCCCTTCAGCTCTGGCTGTTTGAAGATAGAGTGGCAATTTGCAGTCTTGTCTCATTTGTGGACACACACATTTGTTCATTTTAATTTCTTTGTTGCTTAATTTGACTCTTAGCAAGATTTTTTGTTTTACTGGGTTCTCCTGGCAGAAGAATTAATAATACATCTGAAGTGTAAGTGCATGTACGCAGGTTTGTCTGGTCCTTATATTTTCCTCTATATTTTTTTCTGCTTGTTAAACAGACACATATAAATTAAATTTTTCATATATTTAAGAAGATAAGAAAACACTTTCAATCTACTCTGACTTTTTTTTCTGATTCAGGGATATATAAAATCTGGCAAATTCAAGTCTTGCAAGTATGGAGAGGACAATTACAAATCTAACAATCTTTTGTCCACTCTCCCTTCAAGTTCAGCCAGGAGCCTAAGCGGGTGCCCATCTGTAAAAAAGCAAGTGGTTTTGTTGAGAACCCTCTGCATGCTGTGCAGGCAGGGCCTGAACTCCAGCATCTCCAAACACTCCAGCTGTTTCTGCTCTGCCAATCTGGATGGGAGGCATCAATGACACACGAACAGAATCACACCCAGATTTTGCCTTTCGTGCGTTTGAGCGAAACCAGACAAACAATTCAGCTTCACAATTCAGTACTAGGGAAGCATTCTATATCATATTTTACATTTGTAGCCAATGTGGCATTTAATAGTGGAGCTAATTTCTCATGTAAATGCTCTCTGTGCTGTGATAAGATGGCTTATAAAACACAGGGACCCTTATTTTTTTCCAGTGGAAGCAGAGGCAGATTTTAGCTTTAGAGAAGCAGATAGCAAAATAAGGGTACGTTGTAATTATTAGTGAATGTAACAGCAGAAAAACACCCGTGTCACTTTATTTCAGGACTCTGTGCTGAAGCGCTCCCCTCCTGGGAGTGCAGGGACCCTCGGCTGAGCTGCTGGAGTGAGCAGAGCTCGAGCCCTGACACAGAGACGAGCATATATATTGTTTTGCTTCTTAAAATCTGCTCCGTTCTCCTTTAATGTATGTTTAAGCTATATGTTGTCCCAAAGTCACAGCAGGGTTTCACCATTTTTACAGACACAGGTTTTTCAGGGCGACGTAGTTTGTCAGAAGTCCCAGCAAATACTCTACGTCCCATTTTTTTACCACTCAGCGGTTCCTCTCCCAGCTTTCTCCGAGCTCGCTGGCAGCAGCACGGCAGCCCCGGCCGGCCAGGTGTCTGTACCGAGCGGGCAGGTGCAGTGGCACAGCCGGGGCTGAGGCACGGGGGTGGCACTGCCCCACGGCTGTGTGCCAGGCGGACGGGCACACGGCTTCCCCGGCAGGACAGCCGCGGTTCCTGCCGCGGACAGCCCGGGGCGCGGCTCTGCTCACCCAACCCCGCGGCAAGGGGCTCACCCGGGCCCGCCGGGCACAGCCCGGGGACGGAGAAGCGGGGCCAGCTCGGCCGGGCGGGCGCAGGGGCCGTGCCGCCGGCGGAAGAGCCGCTCCGCTCCGCTCCGCCC
>VXBU01012877.1:621746-664534 GCA_013400315.1 Bombycilla garrulus
ACAGCCCCGCGGCGCGCAGGCTGGGCTCGCAGCAGCTCATCCCCCGCAGCCTGGCCGAGAGCCGGCCCGCGGGCCGCAGCCCGGCCCACGAGCGGGGCCTCAAGGCGCGCAGCCTGCTGGAGACCCCCCGGCCGAGCCCCGGCAGCGACCCCGAGGACGAGCCCGAGGGCGGCCCGGGCGCGCTGCGGCGCGGGCTGCGCTCCACGTCCTACCGCCGGGCCGTGGTGAGCGGCGTGGACCTGGACGGCTCCGCCAACTGCAAGAAGAAAAACAGAATGTCTCAGCCCATCCTGAAAGCGGTGGTTGAAGATAAAGAGAAATTCTCGAGCCTGGGGAGGATAAAGGTAAGCGTGCTGGTGGGTTGAAGGTGTTGTTGGCTCCGTGGGAGCGTGGCCTGCCGATTCTGCGTTTTTCATAAACTTTTCATAGTTACTGTGAGTTTTAAAAGTGCTGTTTTCCAAGTGAGGTGTTGGAGATGGCAGGCTGTGTTGAAATCCAGGAGGTTCGGAGCCTTTGCTGGCTTGCCTTTCCTGCCGGATTTTCCAGTTTTCACAACCGAACCACAGCCTGAAAACCTGTGTCCCAGAAAGGAGTAAACAGGAAAAAAAAGGGACATTGTCTTAATAAAGTCTGCATGCTGGAATAGGGACAGAAAAATAAACTTCCTCCCTGACTTCTCTATCTGAGACATTGGTTTTAAAGTATTTTTAAAAATTACTGAGTGATTTTTAAATTTATAGAAATCACTTCAGGTATCCTAACTGTAATGCCTGAAATTAAAAGCAGCATGCCTGTTTTTAAATCTTTGTTGTAATCCCGTAGAATCCCATAGTGGATTTACATCAAATGTCAATGTATTAAATTATAAAGACATGCTGATAGTGTTCTTTTTACTTGTCATAGTGTAATGTTGCATTTCCTTATTTTAAATGTAACTTGTTACTGTGTGAAATACAGTCATAGATTTCTGTGTAATAAAGTACACCAGGCCAAGAGCTGATGCTGTAGCTTATAAAATAATTATCAGCTTTATGGCAGTTTTCAGCCAATTTGAAATTATGGTAGTGGATGCTTCTGTGAAAACAGTGCAGGTGGTGAAACAGAAATTGATGAAATTGTGAAAAGCTGCAGAGTGTTGGGGTGGTTTGGTTTGGTAGTAGACTTAACACAGTGAGCTGTGTTTAAGATAGGAGGACATGACACTGTTGTGTCCTTACAGAGTTCTCCGCAAGTAGTGTTGCATTAAATAGACTCTTGGCCCTGGGACTTTTTGCAGCAGAGCAGCTGTTTCATTTCAGAGCTTTGCTGTGCTTTCAGAAGGCTCCTTTACAAAGTGCTTGGGGTGGTTTTGTTTGCAGAGTGGAGGGGCAGCCTCTCAGGGCAGAAAGCCCTGGGCCAGAGGGGTGAGCTGCAAGTTCACTGAACCTCTCGAGCCAGTGCAGCGCGGTTTTGAAACAGGGAAAACGCATCTAAACAAGGCACAAGAGAAATGAAACTAGAGTAGCTTTTCACTTTCTCTAGTGACACAGTTGTTTTTACTGAACCTCTTGTCCAACATCCGAAGTTTACAGATTAGGGCCTGTTGATTTGGTGCCCAAGTCTTGAATAGAATACACGTTCTTGTTACTGTGATTATTTTGCATTCTCCTCTTCTAACATAACTCTCTTTTCTGTTAAAATTCTCTGCAGAAGATGCTGAAAGGACAAGGGACGTTTGATGGAGAAGGTGAGCCTTGTTCTGCCCAGACTTGCTAATAACTCCTGGGGAAATGAACTCCTGGATTATTTTGCACTCTTCCCTTGTATGGAGTCAAAGACTCGGACCTTGTTTTCCAGAAGCGTGGCTGAGATGTGGGGCTATAATTTTGGCACTAGACATACCTTAGGGATATTTTAAACACTATGAAGTGGCAGGCTAAAAAGCTGTGTCAAGGGCTTTTTTTCCACTTAAGCTCTTGTCCCTCCCAAAGTGAGCTGCTGGCTGTGTTTGCCTCAGCCCTGACAGTTCCACAGTGGGCTCCTCCAGGTGGGACTGCCTTCCTGCCTGTTCCTGGGGCTCTGCCCAGGTGCAGTGTGTTGGATCCGTTATGGGTTTGGGGCATCCCTGCAGCACACACCTGAGCCCACTCTGGGCTGGGGATTTACCAGCTGTTTCTCATCAGCTCAGGGTGCTGGGCTGAACCCTTGCACTCTGTAAGCATTCTTTTCTTGCTACCTAGGCTTCAGATTTAAGTATCAGAAGAACACTGTCGTGGAGCTGTATTTTTGTGTTAATTCTGGGTTTTGCCAGGTTTGCTGCTTTTCCCAATATTTCAATAGGAAAATCTCTATGATGAGTCCATGGAAGTTCTGTTAAAATAACTGCTTCTCTCTTGGCTTTTCTCTGCTCAGTGCCACTTTGAGGTCATCTCAGCTGCTGTTTTACCTTCCTCTTGTTTCTGTTTTCAAAGCTTCCCACTGCGTTCTCTTTCCATCATCCCCTTTCCTGCTCATTATCTCTTCTCACGCTATCTCCTGATGATGTTTTTTAGATTCTCTTCCAATGGCTCCCTTCTGTCTTGGATGATCCCAGCTAACAGCTTTCTCTGTAATGCCTCCCACAGTTCAGTTGCTGTAATAGTTTCCTGTGTTACAAGTGTGTAAACTCTGCGGCCCCTTCCACACCTGGTGCAGCTCTGGGGCAGGGCAGGTGTGAGCAGGTGGGCCAGACCCACCCAGCCAGGTGTGGGACTGCAGGAGCTGGGGCCCTGCCCGGAGCAGCCAGACTTCCACTTCAGTTCCCCTTTCTCATGTAGGGGTAGGCTGGATGTTATCCAAAGCCTGGCCCATCTCGAAGTACTCCTCAGAGCCTGCTTGCTTAGTGGCTTCATTGGTCTGTGGGTTTTTGTGGTGTTGGATTTCTGTCCCTGCTCACTGCCGTTGCCAGGGGTGCGTGGCCAGGGAGGTTGGGAAACAGCAGGAGTGCTCCACGCCTGTGTTCCTTTGCTACTGATAGCGCTGAATTAATGATGGCACAACTCAAACACGCCATGAGTGTATTTGGTCTTAAGGTTCATAGGTCTCCTGCTTACTCAGACAGGCTTTTAACTTTCTGTTCGGGATAGTTCTGATGTCACATCTCTGGAACTGGGAAACACTGAAATGTGAAGACAGTATTTAGAGTTGACAGAGGAAGGGTTGGTGTGGGCAGTTGCTTTTCCTGCTTAAATAGTGAGATCTGCAGATCAGTGACTGCTCCACTGACACACAATCCAATTTTCTAATTGCTGGTTAATTACAGAACTGGATACAGCAAACCAAGGAAGAAAAAATTGTTTGCTATTTTTTTTCTTGACAAAGGCCACATCTGTTCTTTAATTCGGTCTGGGAGGATCTTTGGGTACAGTGATCCATTGTCACTGTAATGCACCATTGTCCACCCCAAATCAGTTGCTATCTTTGTCTCGTGGAGTGTGAGCAGCACAGTGACACTTTGGTTTCCTTCATTGTTTAAATGTTACTTTAAATTTTTATGAGAGCAGCTAAACTAACTTTCTAGCAATGACTGACATACTGTCGTTATTTGACAGAAAATGCTGTATTATATCAGAACTATAAGGAGAAAGCTCTGGAGATAGATTCTGATGAAGAGTCTGAGCCCCAAGAGCAGAAGTTGGATGACAAGGTTGTTTTTCCCTACAAGCCCCTGAGGTCGACATGGAGCCAGCTGTCTGTGGTGAGTTGTGATCCTTGTATGGCCAGACACAGGATCCCAGGGTGAGTTGAAGCAAAGTCTTCTCTTACTCGCTGCTGGAGTTTTTGGCTGAAATTTGTCATCATCTTTTTCATCTCATAAGAATGACATGGAGGTCCCAGTCAGTTACTGGTCTTTGTTTCACATCGGAAACAACGAATCCAAGTTTATTCTAGAGTCCTGTATTTGACAAAGACACAGCTTTACTGATTCATTAAAAAAGGGTTGTGTGAGTTCACTAAAAGGCTGAATTATACTAAAGAAAGGCTTCAGTTAGTTACAAACAAGTTGCTGCTGAATTGTTCTTAATCGCTGCACACCACTCTCAAGCTGACTGGAGTGCAGCTGTTTAATGGAAAGCATTTTGAGAAGTGGAGAGCAGGGCTGGTGGTGCTGTGCTGTCCCTTGCACAGTCTGCAGGGCTTTGGCCGAGTGAGCAGCATCGTTAAACAAAGCAAATTCAGCTGTTCTCTTCAGGGCCGCAGTCTCACTGCCCTCCCTGCTAACAACCTGACAGATTACTGACAGCAGCTGATACTGCCACAGCTCTCCTACATCTGATTTGGGGACTGAAGGAACCAGAACGGTTCTGTGTTTGCGTGGTTATTCTCTGGCCGTTTCTGTGGCTTCTGGAGGGATGTCCCTAAATGAAGAGTTTGGGGTTGTTTTTGTTAATGTAACTTGTAGAATGTTGTAGGTGCTCATCTCTGGCATCAGAGAGATTATGCCATGGCAAGATCACCTGGGGTGTTCGATCAGCACCTCTGTACATCCCAGTAAAAGAGGGATCAAGCCTCAGGGTGGTCCCCAAAGGCTGGTTAGGTGGTCTGATTGGCAGAGCTGTCTTACAGATGCTGATGACCTTTTGCAGTTTAAAGTATTGAAAGATTAATGTCTCTGATTCAGTAATTATAAAGAAGGCAAGACAATGTGGTTTTGAAAATATGTGCTTTAATTTTCTTTTTCCAGCAAATACTTAAAATACAGTTCATTTGCTTCATGTTCAAAAAAAAATTTAAAAAAGTGTTTATAATGAAGTCAGATTGTTTTTTCTGCCTTCTGGGCAAACTAGCAGTTAAATGTTCAGCAGCTGAGGCATTTTGGAAGGAATGCTATTTAGTAATAATAATGATAATTTCAAAACACTAATTTGCTTTGAGACAAAAATAGCATGAAGACCATCTCAGGAGGAGAACTCTTCTGTGCTGTGCTTCACTTACAGAAACCAACTTGTTCTTTACTGCTCCTCACACAGAAACTTGTGCACTGTCTCTATTTGATTTACAAGATTGGAAGTGGGGAGTATATGGGAAAAGGTGGTGCACAGAGAAAACAAAATCTGGGAAACTGAGACTCACAGTGACTGTGTTTATAACTCTGGAAAAATTACATGCTGTCAATGTGTATTAAAAAGTTAAAAAGTGAGTCTGGAGTTGTCGCAGGAAGTCAGCTGGAAAATGTCAGTCCTGGGTTTCAGCATATGCTAGGAAAGGAGGAGGATAATGTCTGGTGTTTATTAGCAGTGCCTGTGCTGGGAAAGGCAGGCCAGAGGGATTCCCTCTCTCTGCAGGAGCTTTCCCTGGCAGCTGCTGCAGCTCCCACCTCGCTGTGCTTGAGGGGCAGTGCCCTGAGGGTGTGGAGTTGTCAAATGCTTTATGATAACAGCAATTAGAAAGGTGTTTCTGTCTTCCTGAAGTGTTTTCACACATGTTGATCTTGGTTGGGACTGGTTTCTCATTCATGTAAAAATCAGCTGCTGTGAGTGGCTTTATGGAGGCTCTCCCGGGGTCAGTGTCCAGGGTCACTCCGTGGTGCCAGCCCAGACCCCTGGTGTGACTGTCCAGCCCTTCAGGGTCAGTGTCTGCACTGGCTCCCCTTTCGCTCCCTGTGTCAAAGGGCTTATGGTCACTTTGGGTGTGGTGCAGCCAATTAGTAGATTTCTGGTGAGTTCCCCTCTTCAGCACCTCCTTGTTTTGAAGGAACTTTCTGTCCCTAACCAGAGTTCACCTGTCCTTTCATGCCTGGCTTCTCACTTCCATGGCTGCAAAAGCCAGTCCAGTGTGATCACAGCGTTAGTAGCGGGGATGTTGGGCCTCTTCCATTCCTCCTGGTCATGTTCTTAGCTTAAGTGAACTTTTTGTTTGCTTAGTATCACACATGTGACGTTTTCTAGGTTGTTTCAGCTTAAATGTTTTGGACATGTCAAAATAAGGTATTGAATTTTCTTTGGCAGAAATGGCCAAAGTGGTCTCCGTGTGTGGGCCTCTGTCTTTTGGAAGTGTTGCTGTTGATGGGGAGTGCAGGGCTGGGCCCTCGCCTGGGAGTTCACGGGCCATGAATTCATGTGTGCTTTGTGGGACACACCCGTGTGTGACAGCAGTGGCCACGAGCACGGCTGCAGTTTGGAGCAGGACTTCAGCAGGTGCCCCTGGGCCTCCCTGGACACTGGCAGTGTGTGTGCTAGCAGGGAGCACTGACATCTGGGGATGTGTCCCTAGCTGTTTCCTGCGTGGGTGTATTTTTAGGAAACTCTTCCACTGCATCCAGAAAAAAGTGGCATTGCACCTTTCCGTGCCATTGCACTTCAGGAATGCTCTGAAGCTTTCAGGCTGCTGGTTAAAATGTACTTTAATTGTTTAATAGAAAGACATCTAATTAGTTCTTGCTCAGCATCCAGAAATGTCTGCTTGTGGCGCTGTGGGAACCTGGGACCGGTGTTCCCAAGGCCAGTGGCTCCCACACTGGAATGCTGATGTTGCTGTCACAGCATTACCTGTGAGTCTGTACTTCGGTGTGCAGACCAAAGTGTGGCACCTCTTTGTTCCTTCTGCCCAGCATTGTGGGGCCTGGTGTGCAGGAATTAAATGAGGAATAATATATCCTTTAAAATCCCAGGGAGCAGGCGGAGCAAGAAGAGAAAGCTGTTGGTGATAGCGAGTTAGGAGCTTTAGGAGAAGACCGACAGAAAGGGGTGTGGGGTCTGGTTCTGTGATGTGCCTCTGCCCCATGAAGAGCACAGGGCCTCTACGTGTGTGGTGCTGCAGCCCTTTCCCTTCCCTTGCCCTGGGGTCTCTCCTGGTCTGGGTCCTGTGTCTAGAGCTCCTGGAGAGCCAGGCCCTCCCTGGTGCTTTGCTTTCTAGGTTTAATAGCCCCGTGTCTCTTTTAATCACGTTTTACCACAAAAGGTATTAAAAATACCAACTGGTTTGTGTTTTTTAGGTGAAGAAGAATGGCCTGTCAGAAGCGATCAGCCAGGAAGAAAGGAAGAGACAGGAGGTACTCTGTGCTTTGGGGTGGCTGCACAGACAGGAGGTACTCTGTGCTTTGGGGTGGCTGCTCAGGCAGGAGGGGCTCTGTGCTTTGGGGTGGCTGCTCCTGGCTGCGCTGCACGCCCAGCTCACTGCTCTGTTGATTAGGAGACGTTGATAGAGTTCATTTCTTGGCTTCCTGCCCTTCAGTGAAGTGTCCTCTCTCCCCAGGGAGAACAAATGAGCCCAGTCTGTGCTGAGGTGTCCCTGTCCATGCCAGGGGCTCCTGGGTCTCCCTGCCCCAGCTGCAGCCTGGCAGCACCAGGGTCGCTGCTGTGCCGGGGATGGGGTGACATGAGCCCAGCTCACAGAGGGGGACGTGGCACAGGAGTTTTTATAGCAGTGAGGGGCAAAGAGCAGCTGTTCCAGAGCCCCTGGGCTGTCCCTGTCCCTGTGAGCTGTGCTGGTGCGTGAGCCCTGTGTGCCTGCTGGAGCCCAGCTGGTCCCTGTGCCCAGAGCAGGGCAGGGATCCCTGCTGGCAGCAGCGGTGCTGGCTGCTTGTCTGTTCTCTCTCTCTCTCATCTGTGCTCCCTGTGTCCTCTTCCTCCACTTTCCTTTCCCCTGTGCTCCCCGTGCCCACCTCATCTGCTGTACCCTCCTTCCTCACCACAGGGGCTATGGCAGAGGGAAGGAGAGGAGTTGCAAAGCCTGGCCTAGGCAGCTGTGTCCCTGCAGCTCCTCCCCAGGTATGTCCTTGCCCAGGAAGCACAGGGCTTTGCTGGGGACCCTGCTGGGGACATTACCTGCCGTGGCAGTCTGGCCCAGTGTCTTCATTCCCCTTCAGGACGTACCTCAGCCTCTTCCTGCTGGGAGGCTTTTGAGACAAGGCATATATTCCGGTCATATCCTTCAGGAGCCTTTAGTCTGTGTTTCCTGGAGCCATACTTGCATCCTTTCAAAAAGAACAAGTTCTTTGGATGCCTTTTAATTGTAAAGTCTTTAATGCTACCAAAAATGTTTTCATGCCTGAGGGATTTTTATTTGAATTTTAGAGGCCAGTTCTTTCAGTGGGAGCCTAAATATTTTTATGCTGTAGTTACATTACCAATTCACGCTTTTGCTGTATTTCTTTTAAACTACTTTTTATCATTTATTCTTAATCTGTTCTTTAAATTGCTTTTTAGAGCCTATTTGATTATTTTATAGTTATATACATCATCACTGCAGAAAATATATTTGTTTGTCTTCTGCCTTGATTAATGTCCATGTCCTGTCTTCATACACATCCCATCTTTCAGAATCTGTTAGTGAGATGGCTCTCTGTGCATATTTTGGCTAAAGAAAAAGTGTCACAGGCTGATTTAAACTAAAATTATTTTCAGTAGGTCTTTTCCTTGCAAGCCTGAAATACCTGTATGTCTGTGTACCCACTGCAGGGTGCACCTGGCCCCCAGGAATGTTTCTGTCCCTGGGGTTCACACTGGCCCTGATCTCGTGCAGGTGAAGCCCAGTGTGGCTTCAGGTGCCCTCCAGGAACACCCAGCAAGCAGCAGGGAGCTGCCCCAGCCCCTGGCTGTGTGTCAGGCACCCTTCTCTGGTTTTTATTCTCCAGAATGTGGTTGTGTCATGGTGAGGTGATTCTCTCTCCCTTGCACACCAGAAGCCAAGTGTCTGCCCCATTCCTGCCCATGCTGAAGGCTTTTTTCCCAGGCTGGGGAACCTCCTGTGCTCCTGGGGTCACACATGGTGTTGAGCTGTCTTCAAACTCCTGGTTTGCATTGCACTGAAAACTGTGAATATACACTTCTTAAGAAATACTTTAGTATCAAATCACTTATTTCTAATTAATGATGCAGCTCTTACAGAGGTGAATATTTAAGTCATAATCTCTAGCTTACATCAAAACTTTGCTTTGCACCCCTGCTCAAGATTTTCTTTTTGTTTTTAAGGAAGAAAGCCCAGTCACTAGTAAGTCTCTTCTTTTCCCCCTCCACTTTGCAGGCAATATTTGAGGTGATATCTTCTGAGCACTCCTATTTGCTGAGCCTAGAGATTCTGATCCGGATGTTTAAAAATTCCAGGGAACTGAGCCTCACAATGACCAAAACAGAGAGGCACCACCTCTTCTCCAACATCACGGATGTTTATGAAGCAAGCAAAAAGTAAGTGTGGCATTTCTGTATTTAACAGAGCTGTACATCCTCAAACATAACAGCAAGTGGAAGCTGAGTGAACCATTTTAGTGGTGACCATTTCTTCTGAAACTCCTGCTGGTTTGAAGATGGAAAGGACGAGTGGCAGAGATACCCACAGGAGTGTGAGCAGGGCTGGCCTGGAATTTGTGTCTCTGAACACGGGGAGGGAAGGGATTCACAGAGTGACCCGTGTTGGAAATGAGCATCCTTCAGATCTAAGCAGTTCTGAGCTGAATGCTGATCAGGCATTCAGACCTGTGCATCAAATAAAGCTCAGCCTGCCTTGCTGAGCTGTAAAATTTGAGCTGGAGTTCCATGCTTGCCCTGGAGAGCTGGCCCGTGCCAGGTGATGCACAGGGGCCTGTCCTGAGGCTCTGGGACTGTCACCCCCGTGTGAGCACCAGGGCCAGGCATGAGCTGCTCTGCCCTGCTGCTGCTTTTGGGCACATTCCCTCAGTGTGGAGCCCAGGGGAAACAGACACCACAGATCGTGCCTCCAGAGGAGGAAATGGCAGATCTTACATGATACAAATGCACAAAAGTCTTGTTCATGACTGGTAATTACTGCCAATGTTATTTAATCCGGGACATGCATATGTATGTGCTCTCAGAGTACTTCACACCCTCATTCAGAAAGTTGCTGAATGTGGCTTTGCTTCCTTGCAGTTTGTTCTGCCTTCACAGCAGCAGGTGGATTTTGTGTTCCACATAACTGGAGCATCCAAATGTGTGTGCTGCTTCTCTTATCCCTGATTTGCAGTGTGAAGTGAGCACCGTGGCTGAAGGATGCTCGTGGCCTTGGGAAGGCACTGGGTGCTCTCCGCTGTAGCTCTGTGCAGCTTTACATGGATCTCTTTACCTGTGGAACAGGGGAATGCTGGCTTCCTTTCAGAAGGGGGGCTGAAGGCTGAACAAGGACTCTGAATGGTTTCTTCTTTTGTTCCCCCTTCTTTTGTCCCCTTTGTAGAAGTTGCAAAGTTGTGAATTCTTTAGCATTAAAGCCTCATTTATCTTGGTGGACCTTGAGAAGTTTCGTGTTCCCAGTCATAGTAAAGTTATTTCTTGGTTTTTTTTCTCTGAGCCACCACAAAATCTGTGGAATTTGACATCTGTTGTGCAGCAGTTTGACTTTTGTCTTCTGAAGTTCGTGCAGCAGCAAGATGTTGTTTTTTGGAGGCTGATGTGCTGTGTCAAGTGCAAATCCAGTTCCAGAGCTGTAGAGCAGGAGAACATTGGGGGTTGCTGGGGGACCCTTCCTTTGTCCCTCCAGTTCCCCTTTCTTTGTCTCTTGCAGTCGAGGTCTTCTGCCAGAGGTTGGGGTTGTGTGGCCCCAGGGCCACCCCAGTGTGACAGCACTGGTGTCAGGGAGAGCAGATTATCAAAGTCTTTCTTTTCAAGGAAAAGTTCCTTTTACAGGTGCTCCTTACACAGAGTGTGAGGTGTAAAATAAAGGACAGTGGGGGTGGGGAGAGCAGTACTCTTAGGGGAACTCTTACATCCCTTTTGATTAACAGTCTTCAAAGGAAGTGGGAGGGAGAGTGGAAAAAAAAAAGAGTGGAAAAGTACCACACTAGCTTAGAATTATAATCTTATTTTTTCTTGTCTGTGAAGTCTCATGGTTTAAGAACTTGATTTTTATGACTTGGGGTAAAATCAGAAGTCATAACTCCTTTTTAAACTTAAATGAAAACATAATTTCTTTCCCAAGTTTTGCAATACTGTTAAACTAAAACAAAACTCTGCTGGCTTTGAGCAACGCCATTTGTGTAAATAATGGAAGTGATTTTAAACCAGATACCAGCTTGCTATCTCCAAACTCTTGCTTTCCATTTTCAGTGTGTTTCAGAGTAGTAAAATCCACCCTTTTGTTAAAAAACAGAGCATCTGTCCCATTCTGCTGTGTTTTAAGCAGCCTTTGCTTAGACCAAAACCTGAGTATGAGTGTAGTTACCAGTGGCTTTGGTTGCTTGGACAGAAGTTTGGTGAGCTGAAGAACCTGAGCTGAAAAAAATAGTTTATAAAAATGTGTAGTCAAAACTGCTTAAAGCCTCTGTCTAGGAACTTTGACTTGGAACATGTTTAATGGAAACTCTCCAGCAGCACCAGGATAGGCCTGTAGTGCCTGACAGGGCCATTCCTGGGGGAACAAAGCTGGCTTTGTTGGGAGCAGAAGGCAGAGAGCAGAGACTGTCTCTGCTTTTGGGAGCTCCCTGGAATGTCTCTGACAAAGGGGAGTGCAGATGATGAGTGCAGCACACGCTGGGTGTGTTCAGGGAGAGCTCCTGGGAGGTGGCTGCAGGGAGCTGCAGGTCAGAGGTGCTGGAGCCCAAAGCCCGGTGGGGCAGCCAGGTCAGGAGGGGATGGGCTGGGCTGGGGGAGGCCAGGGAGCAGCTCAGGCAGGAGTGAGTCAGGAGTGCAGGCTGAGAAAGCAGTGCCAGAGTCAGACAGGCAAGTGAGGGCACAGCTCCCCAGGAGCCCCTCTGGGGAAGGAGGAGTCCCAGGGAAATTAGGGAACTTGGTCTGCAGGGTCAGATCTCCAAGTTCATAGGGGAAAGGAAAGCTTTTGTAGCATTTGTGCCTTCTCTGCCATTGGGTCAGCAAAGGGCAAGTGCTTCTGTGACACCAGAGCAGCATGAGCAGAAAAAGATCCTAACAAAACCATTTTCACAGGTTCTGTCTGGTTTTAAGCTCTGTGTCTTAATCACAGAATAGGAGCACTGGGGTTGTGATGGGTTCATGGCTGATCAAAGTCGTTCCCATTTCGTTGTCCCAGTGTCTCTGGGAGCATTTACTGGCTGAATGGATGTTTGTTGTCCTGCAGGTCCCACCTCTGCCCAGGTGCTGTGGGCACCTCCTTGCTGTCTCAGGAGCAGGATATCCTGGCAGGGCTGCTGTGGCCTTTCCTTGGCCCTGGGTTTCTGCCAGAGCACTATAAATAGCTGGAAGGGTGAGTGGCTCCCCAGAGGGACAGGCCCTGAGGCATGGGCTGGCCCGGGGCTGGTGACAGAGGAGCAGACAGGCTGCAGGGCCAGCTCCGGTGCTGGGCTCTGCAGCTGCTCCCGGGATATTAACAGGAAAAGGTGTTTTATGGGCTGTGAGCTTGCAGGGTTAGCTGTTACATTTGTGTATGTAACTACGTGTTGGTTTCCATTACTGAGACTGTGGGAGCTCCCAAACAAACTGATTTCAGTTCTGCCCTTTCATCATCTTCTCTCCAGCCTTTTATTTTTTTCTTTTTTTCTTTTTTTTTTTTTGTAGAAACTAATTTTGATTCAGAATAAAAATTCTATGGAAATGAGACTATTTTTCCCATGTTTACTATTTTAAATCCCCCTTCCCTAAATAACAATAATGTTGCAGGTGTTCAGATTCTGTTCCTGATGAGAAGGTTTTGATGTGGAGAGGTTAATCAGAGATCTCCATTACTTCTAGCTGAAGTTATCTCAAGTTGGCAGTTGCTACTCTGGTGCCCGTCTCCAGGGGGAAGAAGCTGAATTCTGCTTGGTGCCGCTCCAGTGGTTCCGTCCCTGGATGGTGTCAGCAGCACCCTGGAGCTAAACCTGCATCTCTGGCCCTTGGCCTTCAGGAGTGCTGCAGAGTGGATGGTTCTTTTAAACAGTGCAAGGGCACGATGATGGAAATCAAATTGTGTCCTATGGTGCTGTCTGACTTTCTCTTAATTTGATCTAACTTTAACCAGGAAAGTCCTGGATTTAACAAAGATGTTTGAAGGAAATCCTTCTGACATTCAGCAAAAAAAAGCTGCACACATCACAGCAAATTCCTTGTTGGTTAAATTTAGTGGCATCATTCCATCCCTCAGTCCTGAGCTTTATGGCAGAATCTGTCCTAAAACTACAAGGGAAATGGTTTATGATGTGTCTGCTTCACTGATTGTATCCAATACAAATACAGTGATTAGATGTGAAAAACCACAACTTCTGATTTGAACTTCGATGCAGGATTTCCTTATGGGACGTATTGGGAGATGGGACTTGGATATACTGCTCCTCTTTGTCCCTCTTTTCCCTTTTTTTTTTTTTTTTGTCTTCTGTTCTCCCGGATCTTTTCTGTTCTTACAGTCCCTGATGCTATCACTGATGAAGCACCAGATAAATTCTAAAGGTGGAAGTTGTGGCCCAGCAGGGTCCAACACCTTGTCAGTGTGCCATAACACAGCAGGAAATGCTGGATTTCCTCATTTCCTCAGCAAAGTGAATTGGCAGCAGTGGGAGGTTCTCCCAGCCATAAACATGTCTGAGCAGAGAGAAACAAATCCCAGTGTGAGATGGGGCTCTGCTACGGCTCCTGGGACACTGCGGACTCCATAGTTACAGGCTCTTTCTAATGTAATTTTATTATTTATGTGCCCCTTGGGGCTGGTCCTGACACTAAACCCCAAACCCAGAGCACAGGACAAGTCTGTGACAGCTCACAATGTGTTGTGTCTTGGAAGGGGCTGCTGGAGGACTCTGCCCTCAGCAGAGACAGGGCTGTAACAAATTCCACAACAAATTCTGCTCAGCACTTGCAGGCAGAGCCCTGGTTAGCAGCCAGTCCCGCTGCAGTTACTGTGTCAGAGCTTCACACACAAAAAAAAATCCAAAACCAGACCAAAATCCACGTGATTGCTCTGGCTGACCCAGTGAGAGCCTGGCAGCCCCTCAGTGCAGCAGCTGCTTCTGAGCACACCTGGAGAGTGCCTCAATTTAGTTCAGCCCTGTTGCTGCACCTGTGGATGATCCGCTGCTGCTCATCCTGTTCTTCTGCTCCTCTCACATGTTTGAGGTGTGTTCCTAAAGCAAACAGAACATCACTTGAAAAAGGTGGCAGATTTGAAGAGCCACTGTTAGTAATGGAAGAATGGAATAAAGGCTGGAATTAAATAAAACAGATTTCAAAATATTGGAACTTAATGTGAGCTCATGTGTTCTAAGTGTTTCCTCAGTGTTTTCTGTGCTGCATGAGAATTTTTTTTGTGAACTTGTTGACTCCAGGGAGTTGAGGATTGTTGCAGTGAATGCTGATGTACAAAGGCTGCAGCCAGCACAGCTTTTCATGTGTGAGGGGTGACCCACGGAGCTGATCTGGGAGCTGCTCCTCCCCAGGCACTGGGGGATTTCCAGTGAGCATCGTGGAAATCAAGGCTTTGGGAACACTGGGAGAGCAGAAAGCAGTGGCAGGCCTCCAGAGGCCAAAGAGACTCATGGAGCGCTCACAACAGGGGAGTTGGCAGAACAGGCATGGTTAGGGGAAGAGCCAGCTCAGGACTGGGGGTTCTGTGCCCATTTTCAGTGTTTCCAGTCCGTGTTTGGTTCCAGTGGAGGATTGCAGGATCTGAGCACCGTGCCCTGCTCCACCACCACCTGTATTCCATCGAGCACTTCTGGACTGTGCTGCCTTTAATTGCAAGAGGAAATGTGTTAATGTGTGTTTGAAGTAGTTTCATTTCTTTTCCGGCCCCATTTCTGGAAATTCTGGTCTGACCAGCTGGGTGCCGCCGTTGGTTTGTGGCAGTGGGCGATGGGAAGCGCGGGTGCCGGCGGAGCTGTCGGGGGCCAGCAGCAGCCCGGGCCGTGTCCCTGTGTGCGGGGCAGGGCTGGCCTCACCCCGGCACGGAGCGGTCCCGCTGCCATCAGCCGCTGCCGGTGCGTTGTGGCAGGTGAATGTTGAGACAAAGATGCTATTTGCATGTAAAAGCGAGCAATCGACTGTAACTCCCCAGGTTCTTTGAGGAGCTCGAGGCAAGGCACCAGAACAACATTATCATCGACGACATCAGCGACATCGTGGCGAGGCACGCGGGCTCCACCTTCGACCCCTACGTGAAGTACTGCACCAACGAGGTGTACCAGCAGCGCACCCTGCAGAGACTGCTGTGAGCGCGGGGGGCACCTTCCTCTGGGGCACCGGGCCCTCTCTGGGAGCTGCACAGCCCCTCCTGCCAGAGGCCACGTTCCCCTTCCTCCATCACTTCAGTGTCACGCAGTGTGACAGTGGCCCTGTGTGGCACACCTGGGTCTGCCCTTGCAGGCGGGGGTGGCAGCTCCTGAGCTTTAATGTCAATGCTGCAGCTGCTGGATCTGACGGAATAAAGTTGAAGGCTTAATTTTTGGGGTGGTCTGACTCCTGCAAATCACACTTCCTTTTGTAAAAAATAATGGTTTATTTAAAATTCAGCAACTTGCACAATTGTTTGGTAAAACATACCGTTGAATTGTTCCATCCTCTTTCTCCCCAGAAACACAAACCCAGCGTTTAAGGAGGTGCTGTCCCGGATCGAGTCCCACGAAGATTGCCGGAATCTGCCCATGATCTCCTTCCTCATCCTCCCCATGCAGAGAGTCACTCGTCTCCCCTTATTGATGGATGTGAGAACACCTGCCTCCCTCTTGCCTTGCTGCTTGCTCTTGCAGTGTTAACATTCTCTCCTACTCAGTTCTGGTTCTCTCCAGTCTCTTCATGCCTTCTCCCTTACACTGGTCCTGGGCTGTGGATTTTGGATTTCTGCTGCATTTGTTTGCTGACTGGGACTGGGCCCTCCTGCTCCCCCATTCACAAGTGAAATATTGGATGTTCTAATAGGAAAATTGTACAGTAAAGGGTCAGAATGGTTCTGAAACTTAGGAGGAACCAGCACAGGGATCGTATGTAGTGCTAGGATTGAAAGGAACCCTGCAGCTGAAAAACAAGACCTTGTCTTGAGTGGTGCAAAGCATCACTTTGTTCCCAACCCTTTCCAGGGAGGCATTCCTTATCTTGGCCATGTGACCGGTGTTCCCTCTTGATCTCAGTCCAGCCGTGGTTCAGCTCCTGGGTTTCAGTTAAGATGTGAAATCTCTGTGGATTGCAGTCTGTGCTGCTTGGTCCTCTGAAGTGGCTGATGTTTTGTTTCAGACTATTTGCCAGAAAACCCCCAAGGATTCATCAAAATACGAGAACTGCACGCAGGCTCTGAAAGAAGTCAGCAAGGTACATTCTCAAGTCATTCCTGTGTACTTGCAGGGAAAAATGGATGTTTTCCATGCAGAAATAATGCAGGTGGGGAGTGCACTGAAGCATAAAAGCTGTACACTGTTTTATTTAAGGAAGGGCACTGGGGATTGGGTTTGTGCAGAATTTCTGGTTCCTGCTTGGGAAAAAATCCCAAACTGGATGGTACCGTGGTGGTTCTGGGTTTGTGTGTGGGAGTAGTGTGGGAAGTTAATCCGGCTGGGAGGAGGGTGTGTGTTTAGAGCTGATCATTAAGCTGGATCAGAGCAGTGGCCCTGCTCTGCAAGGACTTGGGCTGAACCTTTGCTCCCCCTGGAGAGTCACACACTGCAGGCTCCTGTGGGGTCTCTGGGGTGAGTGGGATCTGGGAGCAGGGCCAGCCCTGGGCTCTGTGACCTTGCAAACACCACGCTGAGGTGGCCGTGCCCCTGCTGGGGTTTGTGCCCCACAAGAGCCTTTCCGAGGGAGCAGCAGGTGGTGCTGGAGGCCGCGGGCCCTGCTCAGCCCCTGTGTCCATTGCAGCTCGTGCGGCTGTGCAACGAGGGCGCCCGCAAGATGGAGAGGACGGAGATGATGTACACGATCAACTCCCAGCTGGAATTCAAAATCAAGGTAGGACGAGGATCCTGTTCCTGACCAGTCAGGGTTGACCCTCCCTGCCCTGGAGCAGCTGGTGCTGGTGCTGTGGCGTTGGCAGCAGCTTCGGGGGCTTTGTCTTTCCTTGCTTTTGTGTGAGATTTCCCTTTGTGCATCCAAGCCCAGCCCTGCAGCCCCTCAGGCCCCAGGGCAGTTAAATGCTCTGGTTAAATGCATTTTTCACTTCTGAGAGCCTCTTTTCTGCAGCAGGGACATGGTGCATGTGATTTTCTCCTTTGTCGATTTAGGAAAACTCAAAGTAAAACCAAGCTGCCTCTGGAAGAGAGTCAATTAGGAAAACGAGATGAACTCATTTGGAGTACAGATTAGAGGAATTTTTTGTTCATCCTCAAATCGAACTTTTAAAAGTATTTTTTGCTTGTAAACCAGTCATCATGGGACTGTAATTCTGTTTTATAGCCATTATAAATTAGTTAAAGAATTTGTGTTCTTGCCCAGCCTCACAGAGTTTTGGAGATTTGTTTATTATTAGATGTAACTGTGGAGAACTTCATGGGAGCCCAAGGGAAGTGACTGAAATCTTGTGTTGTTTGTGTACATGGCTCAACTGTAGAATTAAATTGTTAATTAAGTTTCAGCAGTTTTTGTTCCTAAACTGCATCTTTTGCAGGAGAGAAGTTGTGGGGTTTTTTTTTAGGGAGTTAGTGTTTGTTCTTCCAGCAGTGAGGTCTCGGTCCCAGCCCTGGGTTGGGTTTGGCTCAGCAGGTACAGGCAGGCTGCAGTTGGCTGGGCCAAGGGATTAACAGCTACAAAAAGCCAACTCATGCAGAGTGGGGAAGCAGCTGACAAACTGCACGAAGGGATGCTTTTTAAAAGCACGAGAAGGGTGCTTAAACAAGGGAAAACAGGCAGTTGTGTTCATTAGTGTGGACCTTGGTCTGCCTGGAGCAGTCTCGGGGCAGCCTCAGAGGGATCTGTGTGACCAGGACAGTCCCACATCTCCTTCCATCTTCCCAGCCCAGAGAAAGGAAAGGTGCACCTGTGCTCTGTGTCTCCTGCAGCTGGGAGTTATTTGGGTTAATAAAGGCAAGCCTTCACATCAGGCAGCTCGGATCCTGTGGGGTTTTGGTGCAGCTGCTGCAGGTGTTGGCCCTCACCTGGGCAGAAAGGGAGCTGCTGCTCCATCCACATAAGCGGGATAAAGAGAGGAGCTGTAGGGTCCCTTGTGAGCCATTTTCAGTGCAGCCTGGCTGGTCAGTGAGGCACTGAGGAGCCCCAGGGAGAACAGCAAGGCCAGGGAGACCTTCCCCTGATGCTCCCGAGGCAGAGCATGTCAGAGCTGTGCAAGGAGGGAGGCTGTACCTGCACCTCCCGGGGTGAGGAAGGTTTGTACAACCCTGCCCGCCTTTCCCGGGTGACACTGGCACAGGGAACGTCACCTCTGCTCCAGGAAGAGCCGTGAGGCACCAGGACACTCCATCCCCACCCTGAAGCCAGGCTTTGCTCTGTGCCCTCAGGAGGTCTCCAGTGTGTCCCGTCCCCAGTGGGATCAGTCAGTTCTGTTCATTTCTGTTTCGATGAGCAGTGATTAGAGGAACTCGAGTGATTCCCAGGTATTTGCAGCTGCTACCTGTGTGCTGTAGCAATGATGGAGTCCCTTAAACTATGGTAACCTTTGTGTTTGTAATCTCTGGGCTTTGAGTTTATTCAAGCATTTTTCCCAAATGGATCATACTCTGTTGTCTATTTTAAAAAGTTCTCTAAGTTGGAAGGATTACAGTGTGATTTTCTTGCCTTGCAGCCATTTCCGTTGGTTTCCTCTTCACGGTGGTTGGTGAAAAGGGGCGAATTAACAGCATATGTAGAAGACACTGGACTTTTTTCCAAAAGAACCTCTAAGCAGCAAGTGTACTTCTTCCTCTTCAACGACGTCCTCATCATCACCAAGAAGAAGAGGTAAGAGCTTCACCAGTACAAAACTGCTTTTGTGTTCAGTCCTTGAATCACAGTGACTTCTGACATGGTCCTGGCTGTGGAATGAGTTTGAGAGTTATTTGAGCCTCTATCATGTGTTACAAATAACAAGTAACTGCTTGTTAAACAGGATTTACTTTTGGCAAACCCAGTTAAGATTCCAAATTGTCAGACAAATTAAAAAGATGATTCTCAATGCAAAGACAGAAGTTTGGGAAGTATAAAGTGTTGGGAATATGCTTTCCCCTCCACGCTTCCCACGATTCCAGGAGCAGGAAGCTCCCTGTGCCCAAGTGCCCGAGCTGGTGAACAGTGCTGGAGCTCTGGGTGAGCCCTGCTCTCTCCCACGGTGTTGCCATGGCGCCACAGCAGTGGACAGAAATGTTTATTGCTGTTGGGATTCAGTGTTTGTGGTTTTCCTTGAGCAGCTCAGTCTCAGAAGATTCTTAACATTGCACTGAGACATCTCTCCTCACTTGGTGCCAAAAATGGCCATTTCTGAGGCTGCACTCAGGGCTTTACCCAGAGTTCACCCCCAGCCTTGCTCTGCAGCCAGGCTCGGCTCTGTCCTGGCTGCCTGTGCTGGAACTGCTCAGGAGCTGTGGCTCTGGGCTGCTGCAGAGAGAGAGCCAGAGACTCTCCAGCCACTGCTCCCCGGGCTGGGCAGGGGACAGGGAGCTTGGGATGTGCACAGGGCTTTGAGGAGGGATAAAAATCTGCTTCTTCCCACTGCCCAGCTTTTAGTTTATTGGCAGTGTTTCTTCTGCCAGTTGTCCTTGTAGCCCCTGCTGTGTGTAGACACTATCTGATTAAAAAAAACCCAAACAACAAAAACTAATTGGAAATGACATAATACTAGCCAAGCACTGATGCAGTGTGTTGAGGAGCAGTCAGTGGCAGCGGTGTGGGGATGCTGGATCCTGGGGAGAGGCCAGCCCAGACGTTCTGGGGAAGGGGCCCACGCAGAGCTGACTGTGGGTTGGGTTAGGCCATGAGGGGAAAAAACAAGGGAAATCGGTGCAGTTACCAACTCCAGAGGACTCACAGGAAATGCACTGACTGCTTTTTACATGTGTTCGGATTCTCTGCAGCAGGAGTCTCATCCAACAGGTTTGTGGGATGGAAGTGAGGAGTAGGAAGGATTTGTAGAGGTTTATCTGTTAATTAATTAGTAAGAAATGCTCTTATGATTAGCTGTGCACATGTACAGACTGGTTGATTAATTAATAAGAAATGCATTTATTATTCATTGCACAAATGCAAAGACACATTTCTTTTTCAGACACAAGATTCCCAGGTAGTGATGGTAGTAGTCCCAGCTGGGATTGCCAGTTCTTCCCTTGGCTGAGGAGTTATTCAGACTAAAATACTCAACTGACTTCTTAAAAGAAAAAACAAAAAAACCAACAAAACACACCCCTCAAGATTCTCAAACTTACCCACAAAAACCAAAACCCACCTCTCTCAAAAAACCAAGTCCCAACCAACCCTTTCCCTGGTTCTGAGCAGGACTGGCTCCATTAGAAGCGTGGTCTGTGTCCGTCGTTTCAGGGCGCACAAAGCCGTTCTGCAGAAAGAACCCAGAGCCGTGTCAGGGTTTATTTCACAGAACACGGGTGAAAATGTACCTTGGGGGCTGAACTAGACTTTTGTGTTACCCCAGACCCGCTGGCAGAAGTTGGTTCCCCCCTTGCAGAGCTGGGAGGTGCAGGAAGTGTCCCTGCCGTGGTGTTAGACGTGTCTGTGACCGCGGTTGCTTCCAGACTAGCTGAACGGGAACCTACCCCTCAGCCGGTGTTTTGTTGTGTGCCCTGCAGCGAGGAGAGCTACAATGTGACGGAGCACTCGCTGAGGGAGCAGCTGCTGGTGCTGCCCTGTGACGGGGAGGAGCCGTGCTCCTCTCCCGGCAAGAACGCGGCGGGGATGCTGCACTCGGGCCGCAGCTCTGCCTCCCACCTCTTCAGGCTCGTGCTGCTCAGCAACCACGCCGGGGACAGGGTGGAGATGCTGCTGGGGGCAGAGACGCAGTGAGTACGGTTACTTGAGGCATTTCTTCACCTGACTGTCCCTGCGGGCTGCGCCTTCCGCCCTGCCTGCAGCAGTAAATATTTACTGATTGATTGATTGATTTTAGTTGCCTATTCTGGTTCGTTAATTGAAGCTGCTGGGTCAGGCTCGGTTACCCTGCCTGCAGGGATCAGTGCAGCCGTGCCTCGGGCAGGTTCCTGTGCGCGGTCCCTCACCTGAGGGTCAGTGGCACCATGGGGCTGTGGCACAGGAGTGTCCCAGGCACTCCCCGAGTGCTCTGGGCCCAGAGCAGGCGCTGTGATGGTGATGGTGATGGCTGGGTGGTGCAGCAGTGGCAGCAGAGCAGGGTTAGTGCAGGAGGAGCCCTGCTCCTCGCTCTTCTGGGCACCCTGAGGAATGCCCTGCCTTGGAAACCAGCAGCAGCCAGGGCCTGCTCTGGGATGTGCATGTGCCATCAACTTCCACACGACCTCCCAGCACTGAAAGAGTTCATTTGTTCCGGGGGAAGCTGGAGGCGGGACAGGGACATGAAAGGGAGTGCTCCAGACATGTCCCTGCCTGGAAATATCGATAGTTTTAGGTTGGCTTTCAGAGTTTAGAATAACCATGAAAGGAACTGAAGATCATCAGTGCTTTCTATTAAAGATCTCATTATGAAGGCAGGAGATGATTCAGACTTCTATGGAAATGCAATTTTATTGGGGAAAAAATGCAGGACATTTTTAGTTGTCTGGGCTTTGTATGAAAAGACATTTTGTTCTGCAGACTTATTATTGATTTGTTCTGTGCTGTTTGCAGTATAAATAGCAGTCCAGCTGATCATCACTCAGCAAGAGTCTGAAAAGGATTCCTGTATTTTAAGTTACCTAATTTTATAGTCTTATCCTTCGAGAAGGATGGGAAGGGAATTTCCAAGGCCAAACAGTTCTGAGAGTTTAGTGTGCTTTTGGAATAGTTTTGTGCAGGTAAAACTGAAATGTTCTGACACAAAGATTTGCAGCACAGTTTGATCCTGTTCTGCCACCTCCTGTGGTGTGTGGACGCCAAGGACAAAAGTACCAATGTTAGGTGAGACCTTTTATCGCCCTGCGAAGAAGGCAGAGACTGCACAGAGGTGATGATGCACAGAGGTTACTCACAGGTGCTGCAGAGATGCTGGCACTGGAAGGATAAGGGCAGTCTCAGTGCTCACCGTTACCCAGGGCATGAGTGGACACTGGTTGTGCTTGCAGGAGTGACAGAGCGCGCTGGATCACGGCGCTGGGCCGGGACAGTGACGGGCAGCACACGGACAGGACCAGTAAGTGACACCTGCTGGGACTGGGGGGTTCTGCAGGGGAGCAGGGCTGGGCTGGGCTGGGCTGCAGCTACCCTGGGCCATGGGGGAAAGTGAAGAGTGGGAATATTTTACATACATGGTGATGTGTTGTAATAAAACAATACCTGCTGTGACTGGCTTAACTGAGCCTGGCTCACTCCTTCCCCAGCCCTGGCTCAGGTGGAGATCATCAGAACCTACACAGCCAAGCAGGCCGATGAGCTCTCTCTCCAAGTTGCTGATGTCGTTCTGGTTTATCAAAAAGTCAGTGATGGTGAGTGGGGATTTTGCTGTAAGTAACCATTTGTCACCTCTGCAGGGGGATCCAGCTACAAAAATTTGTTTCCTGTTAGCACAGGGCTGCAGTGAGTAAAAGTTCAGCTCCCAAGGAAAACGTGAGCATTTGGGTTCAGGTTTCTAAAGGAAGCAGCAGATACAACCAGCTGTAGAACATGGCTGCTGGCCAGTTTTGGCAAGGGAGGTATCCACAAATAGGAAATTGAATTTGTCTAAAACCACGTTGCTCAGACATTCTAGTGAGTGCCAGGGTTGGCCAAGAGAAACATCCTTGGCCTGGGCTTTCCTGCTGCAGCTCTGGCACAGGGTGGTTGCTGAGGTTTTCCACAGGATCAAATATCCCAAGATCAAAGTGATTCTTGCCCAGACCTGCCCACAACTGCACTGACAGCACCAAGTGCTGACTCAGGGATGCAGGACACTGTCAGTACTTCAGGGACTAAATTCTAAATTGCTGTTGCTCAATTACTTGTGAAATCAGCGATCCTGTCACTTGTGCTGCATTCCTCTCTTCAGATAACAATGAAGAGAGTAATTACTAGACCATTACTTCAAACTATATTTGAATGTCAAAAAGATAGTGAAATTGTGCAATACTTCAAACATACTATTTTTCCCTAGTCTGGCTGTAGTAAAAGCATCTGCCAAAGCTATCCTAAAGTGGTACTTGAGTGCCAGTCAAGGCAAATGCAGGATGTGTGTGAGCTCAGCACCAGCAGCGGGGCTGGCTGCAGGGGTGTCACTGTTGTCCCTTCCCGCAGGCTGGTACGAGGGGGAGCGGCTGCGGGACGGCCAGAGGGGCTGGTTCCCCTCGGAGTGCGCCAAGGAGATCACCTGCAGGGCCACTCTGGACAAGAACATGGAGCGCATGGGGCGCCTGCTGGGGCTGGAAACCAACGTGTAGCCTGGGGCTGCTGCACCGGGGCCAGGGACAGCAGAGCACACAGAGACTGTGACAGCCCCGAGCTGAGCCCTGGCCCCAGCACACAGAGACTGTGACAGCGCCGAGCTGAGCCCTGGTCCCGGCACACAGAGACTGTGACAGCCCTGAGCTCAGCCCTCACCCTGGCACACAGAGACTGTGACAGCCCCGAGCTGAGCCCTGGGCCCCGCACACAGAGACTGTGACAGCCCCGAGCTCAGCCCTGGCCCACAGAGACTGTGACAGCCCCGAGCTCAGCCCTGGCCCTGGCACACAGAGACTGTGACAGCACCGAGCTGAGCCCTGGCACACAGAGGCTGTGACAGCCCCGAGCTGAGCCCTGGCACACAGAGACTGTGACAGCCCTGAGCTCAGCCCTGGCCCCAGCAGCTGCACAGGCTGCAGGTGCTGCTGACCCATGTCAGCACAGGTGGTTACCACAGTGTAACTGCTGGCACTGGGGGCACGTGTTCTGCTTTCCTCGGGGGGCTGCTGAGGTTTTGCACTCCCCTAAGTGCTCCGGAACAAATATGAAGTGCACTGGAGGGTGAGCAGAGCTCAGGGCAGGTGTCTGCAGAGAGGTGAGTCTGTGTGATAAAACCCTCCCGTTTAAGGACCAGCTGCTGCCTCAGTAGTGTGGAAAGTCTCACTAGAAATGAGGGGACAACTTTCTCCTTGTTACCTTTCCCAGCCCCTGCAAAGGGGGTGAATGCTGGTTTTTATCCTGCAGAAGGCTGATTTGAGTGGTGAGTGACTTGGGTGTCTGTAAAGAGGTGTAGCTCTAATAATTTAAACTACATTAGGAAGGCAGTAATTTTGTACAAAAATACTTAACCTGGACAGTGTGACAGTGGTTAGACAGCCTTGCAAATTAATTTATAAGTAATAGTAATAAGAGAAGCTGTAAATTGAACAAAGACTTATTTAACATAGCAAAAATACTGCTACTGTTTTAACAAATTTTATTGTATACATGCTGATGTTTAACACGTAACTGAATGAATAAATCCAGGCATTAATTTTATTCAGATTTTTTAATACACTGTATATATTTTTCATACCTAGTTTTTCAAAAAATGCTGTAATGTTTTGTAAATACATTTTTCCAATTGTTGGACACAGATCTTCAGGAATTAAATGACTTCTATGATTTTATAGGACAACAATCAATAAAATGTTTTTAAATCCTTACTAAAAAAAGTTTTGATTTTTATTTTAATGCGATAGAGCTGGCAGTTGATAATGTCATTTTTGTCAGAGAAATTAAATCTCTTCAGTAAACATTGGCATTTTAGATTTTCCTGTTCTGCAAAGATAAATAACACCATCCTGTGTCCTACCTCATCTGTCACAGATCCCATTTACTGCTGGACTTGGAGCAATGGCCTGGGATAGCTGAGACACCAGGAAGAGGGAAATGTCAAAAGTCTTCAGTTCCCTCTGCTTCTTGAAGTTTGGCACAGTTCAGCTGGAAGGGACCCACAGCCTTGTGCAGTGCAACCCCTCAGGGCTGCCTCAGTGGTAAATGCTGTTCTGAGTGTTCTCAAACACCCTCAGGCCTGGGCCATCCCCACCTCTCCAGGGGCCTGCTCCAGGCTCTGTCCATTGCCCCAGGGAAACTCTGCTCCCTTGTAGCACAGTTAACCTCAGCTTTAACCCAGTCTCCTGGCCCTGGAGCCCAGGGAAGGGAGCTGAACCACCCCACACTATCTTTATGAGAAAAAAAAAAAAAAAAAAAGAAGAGTCTTTTTTAACACTGACTTATTTNAGAAGAAAAGAGTCATTTTTAACACTGACTTATTTCTTTATTAGCAGTGCTATTGCAAAGCACATCATCTAAAACCTCAACCCCTTTGTCAGCCTCTGTGCACTTTGAACACGACACAGACACACACTCTCCTTTTTAACTGGAGCTGTGCTTTACAGCAGTGCCTCCTTTTTCATTAAACGCTCAGCAGTGACAGGAGGCAGCTGGGCGTTTGTAACTGTAAAATCAGCGCTCGTTTCTGCAGGGCACCAGCGTTGAGGAGCTCCAAGGCTTTACCTGATGTGATCTGTAAATGATATTTAACAGCTATCAGAATATCATTTAGGCAAACTGGAGATAACATGAAGGTCAGGCAGAATTTACTACATCACTGAATTGTTACATTCCATAACCCAGAGTTCTAGAAGGTGCTAGAAAGTACAACATGACCTTACCACTCTTTGTCTTAGGCTGGCAGGTTAGAAGCCAAGTTACAAACCTTCCATCAGCATTACCTCTTCAATATCTTAATAACCTGATGAGGTGATTTAAGCCTGGTTTGCAGCTCATCCCCACGGTGGGATGGGGGAGAGACTCTGAGGGGCAAAATAAGAGAAGTCAGGGGTTGGGATAAAGAGTTTAAAACAGCTGCATGTGCAAGCAAAGCAAACCAAGGAATTAATTGCCCACTGCCCAAAGGCAGGTGGATGTTCAGCCAGCTCCAGGACAGACAGGCTCCGTGCACAGAACGGGGACTTGAGAGGACAAAGGGCATCACTCCAAACCTCTGTCCTTTCTCTGCTTTATCCTGAGCGTGATGACCTGGGACAGAACATCCCTGGGGACAGTGGGGGGTCAGCTGTCCTGCCTGTGGCCCCAGCCTCTGCACACCCTGGCCCCCTTGCTGGCAAGGCGAGAACCACCCCAGACCTTGTAATAACACTATTTACATCACAAACCCAAACCCAGCAGCACACATGCTAGCAAGGAAAATTAACTCTAATCCAGCACCCCTAACATTTATGCTCATTTGCAAACTCTGAAGAACACAGAAGTTTCTGGTACCTTTCTGCATTAAAGAGTATGTCAGGCTGGGTGCTTTAAGCACTGTTAAAAAGTCCATCAGTGTCATTATTTACACTTCAGTCACTCCCTCATATCTGTGACCCCTCTGAGCATTTCTTCTGGGAAGGCCCTTGTGCCACTGCTGACCCTTAGTCTCCAAGGGTCTGAGGGAGCTCATCTTCAACCAAAACTGCCATGCTTACCCAGGCTCTATCCTTACCATTTCCTTTTGCCCTCCTTTTGTGTTTGTAATTAAAAAATTAGCTATAATTTCTTTTAAGTACTGCAACAATCATGAAAAACGAGAATAGTGCAGGTACCATGTGCCAGCCTGTATTTTCTTCATTACATGTAAGCCAGCTACGCCAGTAACAGCACACCGCAGGTTTTCCTCAATAAAGAGCCCATTTGTGGCGCCGAGCAGCCCGCCCTGCCCAGCCCCGCCCCTCAGGGCCGGCCGCCATTTTGTTCCCTCTTGCCCCAGCGACGTCCTTTATTTCCAGCATAGAAATTCCCCACTACAAGTTACTTCGTACCCATTTCCACACAGTTATCGTTAATTTAGTTCCCTTTCCTTTCTCTTTTGAGTCGGTGGCTTACCTTCAGCGGCGCTGTGGCTGCTGGTGCCGCGGGTCCCGCAGCCAGTCCAGCCCGGCTCTCCCGCAGCCTCGCAGCCCTCTCAGCCCGGCTGACCCCCAGAGAACGCTCCGGGCCTGCCTCCTCCCTCCCCGCAGCCGGGGAGGTCTCTTTTCCACTTCCTTAGACTCCCTCCGGCACCCCCAACCCCCGGGGCAGGGTGATTCTCCTCCTCCACCTCCTCATTAGAAACACCTGAGGGTTAAACAGTCAGGTGGGGAGGGAAGTTAAATGATGTGTTTTGTGCAGCTGGCAGTGAGGAGCTTGTTAACCATCCCTCGTTAACCCAAGGGAAAGCACCGTCGAGCCAGTAACTTCGACTTACAAGTTTCACCTGAGCTGCTCTGCTTTCTTCAGGATTAAGTGCATAAGTCCTCCTGACCTTGATGATTAAAGGTAATTTTTGCAAAGGAAAAAACCCAACAAAACACCAAAGAAGGGAGAAAAGTTGTATTTCCAGCCTTTTTTTCCTCAAGGATAAACCTCAAAATTCTTAACAAACTTTATTAGTCAAATATTCTTCCATAGCTGGAGATCATTCAAACCAGACAAACATTCAAAACATTGAGAACAGTTGAAATAAGACTTACAAAAAAAGACTCTTAATGGAATACCGTAACCCATAGATGAACTTCTTGAAAAAAACAAAAAACCACAACTCGAATGCAATGAAACCTTAACACATAATCCAACATGACTTTCACCTAACCATGCTTTCTGTAATCTGCAATTTCAGTCAGTAGTGATGATGGATGGGAACAGAAAGCAAAGGAAGATTAATTGAATAGGATGAAATGCAGAAAAGGAGAAGAATTTCTGAAGATTGTTTCCTCCCAATGTACAAATTCAACAAGTGTTTTCAAGTTTAGTTTAATTAAGCAGTAATTACCTTCCATGGAAGTGCTGGTGAGCAGACTGCTGCACAGCTGGAATAACACAGCAAGTGTGATTACCCACCCCACTCCATTAAAAAAAGTCAGTTTAGGTATTACTAAGTAGTATTTTAGGAGGTTTTTTTAAATATCTGTTACCTGATGGGTAAAAAACCCAAAGAAAACAGCTACAGCAGGATATAACCTTATACTGTTCAACAAGTGCCTTTTCTCACTCACAAAGCTACACCGAGCACAGAACACATGCACGTACACGTACTGCCAACTAGCTCCGAATAACTGCTCCTCAGGATGAGGAAAATTCCAGCTTACCCTACAAAAGTTGTTCCTCTAGCTAAAGAAATGCTATAAAAAGGAAGGTGGCTGGGCTGGCCTGGTGAATGAAGTGTGTCAGCTGTAGCGCTCACCCTGGAAGCGCGGCGCAAAGTTCCTGACGGCCTCATTCTCCTGCGTGGTGATTAAGTCTATAATAGCTGTCAGCACTGCTGTACCCTTGCATTTTATGTCATTCCAGTCCACAGGATGGGGGTTTTCTATTTTTTCTTGTAGAAGATAATCAAGCTCTTGTCTCAGTTTCTGGAAAGTGTTGTAATAAAGAAAAGGAAAAAGGAAAGAGATGGGCAGTTAGAGTTACACACAGGATCAGAAAAGAGGCTCCAGTGCCTGGGGTCCTCTGTTCTCCTGACCTCTATACCTCTCTTCTCCCATCAGTTCATTTCCACATTGCTATTTTCAGGATCAAACACTGTCTCCAAAACCCACTTTCTGATGAGAGATGACCATCTCTGGATCTGATGCCTCTAACAGCCCACCCAGAACTTCGCTGACTATTTCAAGATTAAAACACCTGATTTAAAATAAAAATAAAATTTTAAAAAGAGTCAGGTATGATTTCTGGGTTCTAATATTAAACAGTTCTATAGAACCCATTCCTGTTAACTGAGGAGCCCCACTCTCATGTTTCCATATCCATGTGGATATTTCCTGGACTCACCAAGCATCCTACAGCTTCTGTGCAAAATTAGATCTTGTTTGTTTGGTTTGTGTGCTTGAACTGTTCACTGGGGGTGCATTTTAAACATCATCCCCCCAAGTGATGAATCAATAAGCACAGGAACAGCAAATCCAGAAATCCCTAAGCAGAACCAGTGTTACACTGAGCCCTGCAGGTACATTATTTTGAAACAGTCACCTTGACCAAGTTCGCTATTTTTTCTGGAGACCGGAAAACAATCCACTCATCCACAGCAATGGTGTCCTGGTCCTTATCCTTCTGAATGGATATATCCCCTCCAAAGAACAAGAGGCAGTATGGAGACACCTCTGTACAATCATACAGGTAAATCTGCAAAACAGAATTGTCTGATCACCCTCAAAACATCTCAAGGGCCATCAGTAATCCTTAATGAGACTTCTACAGAATTCCAGAAGGTCCTTACTCAGTTACTCACAAATTCTGAAGATGCATGAAGCAACTCAGTTCAAAAAAAGCTACATGAAATCAGACTGAACAAGAGCAAAAATAGTCCCAAGTCTTTCAGTCTTTCACACAGTGGTGAAATCAAACCAGATGCTCCGTAACAATGAGAAAAAGAGATGTCAGCATATTGAGAAGTGTTAAGACTGGACTGAAATTAAAAAAAAACCAACAAACAAACCTAAAATAGAAGAATTTACACTTGTTATTATCAGACCTCAAAGAAACCCAAACCCTCCAAAAAACCCCCACGAAATATACCACAGAAGTTGATTAATTTGTGGTTCAATAGCCCCAGTATCACAAAGGACATAATCTGATGGTGTGTACAAGGAATGGCCCAGGACAGGAAGGCCCCAGAATAAAGACTGTTCACATCCCCTCTGAACTCTGATCCAGCCTCATTCCAAAAGGGATAATAAAACAAATAACCCCCCCCAAACACAGCCCCGACTCACGCTGCTGGTCCTCATCTTCAAATGATACACCAGCCAGTTATAATGGAACTCTGTTTCCTCCACGTTCACTGACTTGGGATGGATGTTAACTGAGCCATCTGTCTTGGTGCAAACTTTCACCCTTCAAAGAAAAACAACAAAAAGAGTCTGATAATACAAGAAGGGATAAATCAACAGACTAGGATCCCTTGCAGTCTCTCTTACCAAATAACCAGTAGAGCAGTGCTACTGAGATGTTGTAACATTATCCATGGCATGAGAAGGTCACACAAATTATTTTAGGTGTAAGCAAGAATCCAGATGTTAAAAAATGAACAATCTCACCCTTCTCAGAGGAATTAATGCACAACCATGACTCAAACTCTGAAGAGAGATTCATTCATGCACTCAAGCTACTGCTTCACCTTGCCAAATTATGGTGTGCAGAAAACACCTTGAATACAAACCAGCATTA
The DNA here is from genome assembly GCA_013400315.1 of Bombycilla garrulus. NCBI lineage: Eukaryota > Metazoa > Chordata > Aves > Passeriformes > Bombycillidae > Bombycilla > Bombycilla garrulus. The sequence continues at coordinate 651,782 of VXBU01012877.1, forward strand.
AACCAAACCCTCACATTTTTCTCCTCTTGCTGAAGCTGGGCCGGATCTTTGCCACTTTGGGATAGAGGCCAGCACAGATGACTGCTTTGAGCAGCTTCTCGTTACCTGCAGGGGACAGCAAAAGAAGTGAGGCAATTCTGCACACTGAGATTTCAGCTGGGATAAATTCTCCCTTTCCCTCCAGTTACCTGAGTTGGTGTTAGATTTGGGATCCTTGGGGTTCCTGCTATTCACAAATCCAGCTGCAAGGAGATGCTCAGCAAACTGCCCTTTCATGTTATGCAGCATCTAGGAAACAAGGAAAATTGCCGCAGAATGCTGCTGTGCCAAAGGCTCCTCCTCTTCCCCACACACGAGCCTGTCTGAAGCTGGCAGGATGCTGTTACCTGCATGGTGTTTGAGGACAGGAAGTATTCCCAGCAGTAGTCCCTCTCATGCCTGAAACCACAGCTCCGAGCCTTCTCCCAGCCCTAGAAATGAACACCAGAGTTCCAAGGCATTCTAAGTGAACACACGCTACAAACTTACGGACAGCAAAACCAACAAACAACAGTCACGTGTTTCCCACCACGGAGAAAGTAAATCCTTTGATCTCTCTGTATCTGTGCACACACCACAGTGCAGAAAAATACAACTTCACAACATGTTCAATCACAAACTTCCTTTTTCCCTGGAAGGCAGTGATACCTGGCTGTCTTTACCAGAGCACCCTTTGCTGTAATTAACAGTTCTGGGCACTGACTGCATTTTCCAGGCCATTTATCTCCTCCTCTCCTCCCCCCAGCACAACACAGCACAATGTCCAACACTTCTGAGGTTGGCTTCAGTCTCCTGTAGAGGCCAGAAGGACAAGAATGAACAACTTCAGCAAGGTAAGTGTAAAACTATGTTTCCTTTGTCTTTTTCAGACTTGTCCACCAGAAATCAGGTTACTGAGCCCAGAGACAAGTTTATGCAATACTAGAAGGATGAAAATCAGTTTAGTTTTATGTTTCTGTAGAAATCAAACAAGAAAGCTACAGAGCATAAACTGATTGGCTTTTCCTTAGGATCATCTACATTACTCAAATTAAAATTCTAGGAAAAAAAATACATGAAAACATGCTTACAGTGAAAGCATTCACCACAGTCAGATGGTCGCTTTTTGAGTTCCTTGACAACTCCTTTCTTCTGGCATCTGCGATTTTCTCTTTGCCCTAAAAATTAGAACCTGTGTAATACCCAGACTGACATGACAGTTCTCTTTTCCAAACCCAGGTAAATCTGTACAGCTGTACTTTGTATGTGACACATGAAAATTATTCTTATTTCCAATATTCCACAGGAAAAATGATAATTGATAGTATGCAATCTTACTAGTAAAAATGTAATTACCATGACATTAATGAAAGTGCTCTTAAACTATTACACCTCACTAAGTCCCAGCATCCTCCTGAAATTCCTAAACTCCCCCATGTAATTGTTATCTGTGAGACTTTACCAGAGGGATGACAAAAGGGTCCTTGAAGCTGAGGCTGGCTGCAATGGTCAGCACAGGGTCCAGGCAGCAGAACAAGGCTCCAAACAGGATCATCTTCCCGATGTGTGGCTCCACGGGCAGCCGTGCCAGGTGCACACCCAGGGGAGTCAGCTCCTCCTGCCTGTCCAGAGCATTCTGCCAGGACCAGGGCACAAAGGAAAGAACAAACACCTCATGTGAAATGGGGAGCATTTCCTTGGAAAATACCATTGGTGCACAGATATCACCCCCAATATCCAAACCAGGTGTTCTATTTATGGCTACAACTCATTTGTGTAAGTGTCACCAGAGCAGGGAGTCAGCAGAACAGACCTGCCATGAATGTCTTCTTGGCCAGCACCCAAGGGAACAGTGACACACAAGGTGCTTCTCCCGTGTCTCATTTGTCTCAAACTCCTCCCTGAGCCACCTGGACAGGCAGGCTGGGGGGCAGGAGGAGGGAGTTAAACCAACACTTGCAGGGACCTTAAATGCAGTTTGGAGTCATTTAAAAGTCCCTCAGAAGCCATGTGCAGAGCCTGTGAGCAGCATGGATTATGTGAAGTGCCCCCTCTGTGCAGTGTGGGCCCATTGAGGTTCTGCAGAGGGTCAGGGGTTGCAGTGCCCAGAGCTGTGCACTCAGACCTGCCTGCTAACACACACACACACAGTACCACAGCTCTGAACACATCACTCCTGCACGTGAACAACACTTTACCAGCTCCATGAGGTGATTTATGGCCAGCATCACAGCATCACGAGATGGGGGGTCCATCAGTTTGCTAAGAAAATAGGCAATTCCACCAAGCTTCAGGATCTGAAAGAAAAATCACAACAAAGCTTACAGCAACTGGAGAAAGACAGTTGCCTGAAATTGGCTAGAAGTAACCACACTCATTGAAATAGTGTAATTCACAGATCGAGTTTGAACTTCTTTAGTTGAGAACTAAGAACAAAAAATGTATCAGTGATGAAATTTGTAGCAGAAGGATCTGTTCTTCATTCAGTTCACGTACACATGGCATTCCTTCTGCTAGCATAAGGAATTCAATGCAAACTGCCAAAAAGGGAAATTCACACCAGTTCTAAAACTACTTTGTAGTAAAATTCTTTTAAGAAATCATATAAATTGACTCACTGACACTCTCACTGAAGCATCTGTGATTGAAAGATATCTGATATTTGGGGGACAGCACCGCCCAAATTTTTGTTAGTGGACATCTTTTATTGATACCAGACAATTCTGTTTCCCCTGGGTTTGATGCACCTAGATACAAGTGTGCATTTACAAAAGTTACTGCGATTATTGGCTAAGTGCAGTGCATTTCTGGTGTAACAGAATTTTGGTTTAACAACCCGAGGCTCACAGTTGCATTAACTTATTCTCTCAACCACTTATCCCAGTGGAAAATAGATAATACATGTATTTGAAGATTCCTCCATTTACCTTGATTTGTAAGCAGAGCTCTTCCAAGGGTGTCCTCAGGATCTCTGGTAACTGGTAATCATCCAGAAGGCAGGCACGCAGTCCATTGTACAGATGGTAACAGTGGCCTGGCTGAACTCTGCAATGATTTAAAGAAACAATTCTTTTGGTTTTGATTGTTTGTTGTGGGTTTTTTTCCCTATGAAGCTGTGATATTATGATTCTGTTTGCATACAAAGAGCTTCCCAGAACTCCTCAAGGAATAAGAACCGAAGTGTATTCAGTTGTAAAAGCCACCTGAGTCTTCTGAAACACAGACCCACCAGCAGGAAAAAGGCACAGCAAACACAGAAATTAATTTTTACACTGTTTCCACTTTACTGTATCAGCCTCATAAATCAGGTGTGAGGGCAGTGACAAAAATTAAAATAAAATGCAGGACATTCTTCTATAGAAGGGAAACTCTGGAGTGAAACACAGCACAAGTCAATTCATCTTCCCAGGAAGACAAGGAAATCATTCCTTGCCCAGGAACAGGAGCCAGCAGTGCCAGCACATGCAAATATTCAAGAACCTTCAGCAGTGTTGGAAACTCAACATCCCCAAACTCCCCTCAGCACCCCACTGCTCCCACCTTCCTGCTCGGCCCTTCCTCTGCTTGGCATTGGCTTTGCTGACCCACTCAGCTGCCATGGTGCTGATGTTGTTCTGGGTGTCAAAGTGAGTCTCCTTGATTTTCCCCCCATCTATAACGAACACGACGTCATCGATTGTGATGCTGTTAAAAAAAAGGAAAAAACAACTATTCATCTTTGAAAGTGTGACCTAGGATTGGGTTTGTCCTCTCTTTATTTCCTCCCAAACAGAGTCAGCAATTAAAAAATCTGTCTTTGGAATTCCATTAAGAACTATGTTACTGCACAGTTCAAGAAAGAGCTGATTTATGCCCCTCAGTCTGGCACAAGTCCCCACTTGGGCTCTGAAGAGAGGACAGGCAGCTCAGATTATCCTGTACAAGGCATTCTAGCAATTGTTTAGTATTCCTCTAGTTTAATTGCTCAAAACAATGTAGTTGGTTCAATTGTTTAAAACAGTTATAGGAAAACTCTATTTAGTCTATAGACATTTCTAAAGACAGAGTGTTATAAATGAATGGCACAAACACAGAAACATAATTTCAGGAACACCAAACAGGTTTATACTTTAAATTATCACTTCCATTTTTTTTGGTTAAACAGATAGCTTTCCTGCCTCTGGGCAGGCAGGCACTTACCTGGTCTCTGCGATGTTGGTTGCAATCACAATTTTCCTCACTCCTGGTGGGGTCTTCTTGAACACCTGTAATTATCCAGGGCCCATTATGTCTTTACCAAAACCAAACATGTGCTTCATTTATTTTTTTTGGTAGTCATGAAATATTGCAATAAAAGAGAAGCATACCTGAGTCTGGTTAGCAGTAGGCATCAGTGAATGCAAAGGTATGATAATAAACCTATCTGAAAATTAAAAATCAGTTAAAGATATGGTGTAAGCACAGAAACTTCCAATTTTACAGGAAAATCTATTAAATCAACTATGCAGAACAGAGAAAATAGGCTTCAAGTCAGGCTACTGCTCTTGCTCTGAGACCACAGGTATTTGTATTAGAACAGCAAACTCTAAAGTAAAAAGGTATAAAGGCCATTTTGATGATGCTATAACATGACAAGTTCAAGAAAATAACCTTATGTGTAGTAAGTTAGACTTCCTTTTTAAATTCTGAAGTTATTTAATAATCAGTCAAGTTTAATACACAAACTGACACTCAATCTCTCAATAAATGAGAATTCTGCATCTATGGAATTCACAAAACCACACGGCAAGTCACCATCTGAACAGTCAAGAGCCCAGCTAAGACAGGTGAGATGGAAATATGAGAGATGCAAAAGGACAGGTTTAAGTGTGTCAGACAGACACAGAGTATTTGAGAGCCTGTAAGAAAGCTTCTCAAATCAACAGGATTTAAGGGAACTATCAGCAAAGCAGGAGAAGCCGCTCAAGGACGAAGCACACACAGAATAGAGTTTAGTTTTGGATGGGAGTTCTCCCAGCTACAGGAAAGGACAAGAGGAAGGAGATGCAGGCCAGGTTGTTTTTCAGACTGGAACTCCCACACTGAGAAAAAATGTGCTGTTTTTAGCAGAGGAAAGATACCACAGCCACACAAAGTGCTGAACACTTTGGAGAGGATACAAGGAAAAAATGAATCCAGTGTAATTGCAGCAACCCCATGCAAAAAGAGTCTGCCCCCAGTGCCACTGCCAGAACTTCCCCAGAGTTTAGGTTTTACCTGACTTAAACATGACTTGAGACATCAAGATCTCGTGCAAAGTGCTGATGTTATCCCAGCCTGGCAGAAACACCAGAATTGCACCATCCTACAGGGAGAAGAGGCAGTGAAGGGAAGAGAGGTCAGAACACATGACATTGCAGAGAGCTAGCTCCTTGCACACTGTACATGGTGGGCATGGGAGATCTGAGACTCACTGACCCAGACTATCTACAGTCTATCAAGGGTTTTATTCTGGAAGAGAGCTAACAGCATGTATTTATCTGAATGACAGTGTAATTCAAAGCTGTTCAAGCTTACTCAGAAGAGCAAACAAAAATTTCTCTTCTTTCTGTGTGACCAGCCAAAGTCATTGCCAGCTCTAGCACTGTCCTCAGCTCAGTCCCACTGTACCTCCTCTTCCAGCACAATGTGTTTGATCAGTGCTGCTACAAGGTCCAAGTCCACCTTGTCATCATCCATCATTTCCAGGGCATCGATGGTGCTTGCTGAATACCTGCAGCAGGGAGAGCACAGACACTGGTCCCTTGGAACATGCAGAGCCAGGGCCCCTGCTGCCTGGCTCTGAGTGAGCCACCCAGCCATGAACCCACCTCCAACCAGCTCAGCTCTTTGAGCAGTTCCTGCACCTCCAAAGTACCCTCCACATTTAGTTCAGTGTGATTACTGTCAGTTCAGAACAGCTGAAGAATTACCATGTCATGACTGAACTGTCTTTGCAGCACTTACACGGCCTCTCTCCTCATCCATGAGCCAGGGACTGAATTTGTATTTAGGTAATCAACTGAAATTTAACTTGAATAACTCAGAGGCAAAGGGAGCTAATCCTGCTGTCTCTAAAGCACTTCACTGGTTGCCAGCCAACTGTGCAGGCAATTCCATCATCATCTTCCACAGCAGCCACTAAAGCCCAGCAACACAACCCAGCGCTAATTTATGGTTCTCATGTCATAGCTGCCTGAAAACTGAAAGCAGAAGAGAAACTTGGGCCCAACCTGCCCTGCAGCTGCCTTAGGTAGCCTGGCCATTGCTGCCTGTAGATCGCCTCCTTCTCCTCCTTGTCTGGCCTGCTCACATGGCCCTGCATGAAGCTCTTCCTCCAGCGCAGCAGATGGTCCGTCTTTTCCGGGGTGTACCTTGACACAGGAGGAGCAAACACAATTCCATTTGAAGCTGAGGGAATGGAATTTACAGCAGCTGCACAGCTTTCCAAACCATGGACAATATGCTGTGCTTTAGCTAGACCCTGTGTGAGAATCTTCAGTTCCTCTTCTGACAGAAATCTTACAAAAGCAGGGATCAACCCTAGTAAGCATGAGAACAAGTAGGAAAAAAAAAAGTGATCAGCAAGAAAGACTAGTTTGATTTAGAACAGCAAGAAAGACTAGTTTGATTTAGAGACCTGAAAGTTCACCACAGCAACAGAGCAATTGTTCTCCCCCTCAAGCCAACATTCCCAGGTAGCTGTGCACCATCTGTAATTACTGTACAAGGCCCCCCTTAGAAGGCTTTCTGTTCAAAAATACAGACAATTCTTCTTTAGGCCAAGTTAATCTTTGAGCATACATACACTATGCTAACCCCCACCCAAATACTCTCTGAAATGTTCAGAAAAAACACTTGCCTCAACTTCTCAATGACATCTTCGAGCACATATTCCACCACTGGGAAAGTGAACCCAGGGATGTGAATCATTGGGCAGTGGTCTGTGGAGGGAGGCAGAACTCAGTTTTAAAACTACTGCTGAAATACTGCACTGAAAGAATAGAAGCAATAAAGATCCCTCACTATTTCTGCAATATAGCTGCCATGTCTACAGGACATTTCCAATTGTCAGGGAAGATGTCACATTCACCTCCAAATAAGGCTGCTAAATAAAAACAGGCAGCAGGCAGTATTCTGCACACCAGGACGTTCAGCTGGTTCCAGCTACTAGAAAAAGTTGGAAGCCTGAACAACTCAAAGTTCAATCTGCTTTCCTACTCACAGCAAGAATGCTAAAACATTCTGTGGATTGAAAAACAGGAAAACACTCTGTGGATTGTTTCTGTAACATGACTGAAAAGCAAAACCAGATGCAGTAGTGGGTTGTACTGAGACAAAACAGAGAAACTTCATCTCCAGCAGCTGGCAGAAATTTGTAAAACTGGAGTAATTTCTTCTATTGATACAAATAAATTCTATAATTCAAGAACTGCACTGTAGAAGCCTAAATTACTTAAGAGGAACATTTCTAGGAAGCATTTCACCTACCAAAGTACTCAGAAAATTTCTCTGCATTTAAAGTAGCACTCATCAGTATGACTTTCAGATCCAGTCGAACATTCAGCAGATCTTTAATAATGCTCATTAAAACATCTGATTGAAGATTTCTTTCATGGATTTCATCAAGAACTACATGACTAATGCTGGACAAGTGCCTAAAATAGAAGGGGAAGAAGTTACACTTTTGTTTTTAGAAAAAATAAAAAGCAGAGCCATGACTGTTTGGAACAGCTCAGGACTCGTTTCATAATTGCAGTCAGTGTCTCATTAAACAGGAGCTCTTACTTATCTGACTGGAGCCATTGCAGGACAATCCCGGTGGTACAGTACAAAATTGAACCTTGTTTCCTTGGCAACCGACTGCAAGAGACAATAAGAACTCTTCAGTTCTCTTCTGTATTTAACAAAACTCTTTATACCCTTAAACCCCCTGCAAGTGCAGGTGCCATTGCAGACATGATGCAGGTGTGCCTCTCTGCCTCCCTCCCTCACAGCACAAGGGCAGGAACAAGGAATTAGGGCACTGTTGCACCATTTTGTGGATGGGGAATGGAGCAGGGAGGGGCCCTGACCTCCCAGGCACCCTCTGCCATGTCCTGCACACTGAGGTGCTGCTCCCACCTCCTGCAGCTCCCCAGGCTCAGCACGGAGGGCACGCACATGCACAGCACTGTGAGCAAAGAGAAACAGCACAGATTCCATGAACTCCAGCTCAAATGCTGGGAGGGCTGAGCTCTCCTCTCTCCCCAGCAGTTTTGCTTCAACAGGGCTTCATTATGAGCTGGTACTACTTCATATTTTAAATTATTGCCAACAAATGTAAAACCTTCTGCTCTGCAAGCTCCTGTCACTGAACGTATTACATGGTCCCAGGAATTAGTCCATAAATATGGGTAGCAAATACATATCTTTCCACAGAAATATAGGTTGGAGCATTCTCCCCTTGAGTATTTTCACTTTTCCTTGAAATTCATGGATTAGGGACATCAGTTTTATTTCTGCCCCCAGCAGAACCTTCTACAAGAGCTGAAAACAGGAGTTATTAGACAAAGCCTAACTTAGGCTAGTCACTGACACATGGGGCATAAAACACAACAAGTGCACTCAAACCTTTTCCTAAAATTCAAAAACCTCATTCCCTCCTTGCAGGAATTCCTTCAGAGGAAAACATCAGCAGGAAAACAATTATTTCTTTTTTAAAAGTACTTTTCAAATTGTCTCCCTTCTATAACAGCGGGCCCTTGCCACGGAGCCGCTCACCTCTGCAGACGGATCTGGTAGCCCGTGCTCCTGCCGTTGCCACAGGCCTCCGCCCTCTCAGCAGCCACTCTCTCAGCCACCTGGGGGAAAGACAGACAATCAGGCTGCTCTGTGACTGAGCTGCTGGAACTGAGATGGTTTGTAAATAACAAAGGAATGCTCTGGAAAGCACCTTCTCTCCTCCCCTGAGAGCAGCAGCCCAGGACAAGCCTTACAGAACACAGCCATGTGGGCATCAGCAGCAATTCCCCTTTCAGCAGGGGAACTTTCCCCAGCTGACACTGAACTATCCAGGAGAGTAACTACTGAGCATTGGAAAGCCAGATTCCTTCCTGCTCATTAATACACCTCTAGAGGGCCTGCTACAACATTCCTTTTCATCTTAATTGGCATTTGCTCTGCCCAAATCTATTAAAGTCACAGATATAACCCACAGCTAAAGCCAGGGAAGAGCAAGGCTGCAGTGCCAGTACTCCAGCCAACCATGTCCTGTGAATATCCCATCAGTGCACATGACCAGGACTGTTACTGGCACAGACTGGGAGGAGCCGGGTACACCGAGGGAGCAGCACCCACAGACACTTGGGGGCTCTGAGGGAGGGCACTCACAGAGATGGCGCTGATCCTGCGGGGCTGCGTGCACACGATCCGGCACGTGGAGCCCAGCCCGCGCTCGATGTGGTCGTCCAGGATGAACTGTGTCACCTGCGTAGTCTTCCCACAGCCCGTCTCACCGCTGATCACCGTCACCCGGTTGCCGTTGATCAGATTCACCAGCTCCTGGCCCACACAAAGACACGGCAATTACCGTGCTGTTGTTGCAAACGGATTGCAGAGGATTTGAGAATTCTCTGCTCCTGTGGGATGAACTCTGAGCAAAGTATCAGCAGCTAAAGAAATGTTCAGCTGCTTCTTGTAATGCTACAAAAGTTTAGTTTAAACCGCACAGAAATAATTTCTGCACATTTGTACTTTCCATGGGTAGGGTTTTAAAGCATGCCCAACCTCAACATTAGCTTTAAATACTTGAGCTCCTGTATGAAAACGACAAAGAAACTAAAATGAAAGCCTAAAATACATTTTTAACCTTTCTGCTTCCTGCTTGGCTCCTATAGATCTTTGGAGACTGAACACAAGAGTTTGGCCTGTTGGACTCTGAGCCTGCATCAACTAAAAGTCTTCAGCACAGTATTTTATAATTTCTTGTACCAATAGGAACAGTTTCCCAGCCTCCTCCTTCCCACCCTAAGGACTGTTGAGAGGAGTAATACTATTTTAAGAGACAAATGCTGACAGAAAGGACATTATAGAGGAACTGTAGGAAGGAGCTCACTAATCACCCACTGGGCCTGCAAAGCAAACATATCAGAATACTCCATTCTTACTGCATAGATATCAGGGGATACCAGCCTAAGAATTAACATCCACCAATAACAGCCCCTACTGTCACTGACCTTATTCTGTGACACTAATGGCACTCAGGGCAAGCAGTGCAGCCATTAAGTCTGTGGTTAAAGCTAAAAAGGCTTAATTGCCATTATATTCAACTCTAAACTGGCTAATTGTTCAACAAAGGGCACGACTTTATACACAGAAGAAAGCAACACAATCTGAGTAACCAGGATCCTTCTAGAAGTTGAACTGGCAGGAAAAGAAGACCTATTATTAAATGTATGTAGCAGCCATGTATTCCCATGATATTCCCAGTTATTCCCATGAGAACACTGTACTGAGCAACAGTCAGTGAGCCCTGGCACTGTCTGGAGAGAAATCACCCCAGGGTCAGAACCTGGGAGGCTTCTCCCCTTCCTGAAGGCCACAAGGGATTGCTGCCAGCCACAGGGCACAGCTGCTTTCCCTTGCTTTGGAGCACAGCCCCAGAGCGTCTCTCTTGAATTACACACTCACCTCTCTCATCCCGTATGAGGGGAGCTTCTCTCGGAATCTCTGGGGGAAAAATAAAGTGTTTCTCTTTAAACACCTTTTCAGTACTGAAGCAACAGAACAGATTTCACCTCTAATCTGGGCTGAACTGCTAAATAATGACAAACTGCTCAGAAACACTTGCATAAACACAGGCCCGTGGGAAGCCACTTTAATTTCATGTGTGGTTTCAGTTTCGCTCAATTTAGAAAAATTATTTCAGCTCAAAATTCAGTACATGATAAGGTAGGTACATAGAGGTGCAAGAGCAGGGCTTGGTATGGAAGAGAGAACAGGACAATTTTCTATATGTGGCTGTTCAGAACAAAACCTCTGCTTTCAAGAGGCCATTCCCTCAGAGCCTAGTGTTGTGCTTTCAGTTTCAGACATAATTGCAGGCACGTAATCCATAAAAAGAGAAAGAAAAACCCACCCAATGAAACAACATGTCAGCTTCAAATTTCAGAATCTAATAGTTTCTGAAATTTGTAATTTCCCATTTTAAATCACTGTTCTATCAATAGGTATGAACATTCTGAATTGCAAAGACAATCTTTAGCAAAAGTAACATCATGACAACTTTCTAACGAATCGCAAGATAGTACATTTTCATGTTAGCTTAACTTAAAAAAAATCTAATGAAAAGTTCTCAACTTAACACAAGGAAAATTACCTGCATTTCAATATATCTGGGATCAGATCTCTTCTTCATTAAGTCTTCTTTAAGCTGCTCATCTAAATCAGCATCTCGCTCAGTTTTTTCAGAGAGATATTCCACATCCAGATCCAGGGATGTTTTTTCCCAGGTTGGGCTCTGTCTCACAGGAGCTTTTTCAGCATCTGGTTTCACTTCGGCAGGCTGTTCTGGAGCAGGGCTGCAATCACACAACAAGAACTTCAGATCCCCCCAGGTGTGCCTGGTCACATGCAGAGTGCAGCATTACATCCAGTTAATGAACCAGCAGTCCATGGGAACAGAGAACCATGGAATGGTTTGGGCTGGAATGACCTTGACACATCCCACTGTTCCAGGCTGCTCCCAGCCCGTGTCCAGCCTGCCCCTGGACACCACCACAGCTGCTCTGGGTCTGGCACTACAGTTAAAGTCATTAAACCAAATAAAGCCTCCAACCACCAAAAACCTGATATCAGGATCTAAAAAATTACATGCTCTTTTGTACCAAACGAACGTGTTTCTACAAAGGAACCAAACCCCATCACAGAATTACCTCTTGATCCACTGCCCCACAGCGAAATCCCCTCATTTCAGCACACCAGCCTATTCCAGCTATTCCTGAAAATCCTTAACGGGTCTAGAACAGACCCTGTTTCACACACTGCCAGAATGTTCCGAGACTGAACAATAGCTGAAAACAGAAGCCAAAAGCCACCTCTAGAAGAGTAATTCCAGAGGCCAATGAAGCTGAAAAATCCCATATATTTACTGTAGCAAGCCTTGAGATAAGTTACAAGTTTGATGAGAAATTTAACACCCCAAACTCAGCAATAATGAAAGAGATTTACAGCAATGGCTACAACCACTTCAGTGTGACAACAATGTGGAAAAACTGGAGCGTACTTGCTGAGACAATACACTCAATAAAGAAAAATAACTTCTGACACATCTTCCTGCCAGCTTATAGAAAGTTTGCGCAATTCAAAACAAATAAAAGAAGTGGTAATTAGATCTCTTTACCCTTCTTCATCCCCGGACCACCAGGACAAGGCTTCTTGCTCTTTGTCGGTTTTAGTCTGGACAGAATTCAGCAGCTGCACGATTTGCTCTTCCCGGCGCTCGTCCATGCGCACGACAGCTCTCTAGGGCAGAAAGCAGGGGCTCGGTTTGCGCACCAACAGCCTGGCTCACACGGCGCTCCCCGGCAATCCCCGCGGTGCCTGCGTGCGGCCCCAGGCGCAGAGCCCCGGCCCCACAACACGGCCCCGCGTGTCTCACCTGCTGCCGGTCGGCGTCCCGGCTCTTCTGGCCCTGCTTGCGGGCGTACCACAGCCCGATTTCGCGGCCCTTCAGGTGCCCGGGGTGCCGTCCCCGCC
>VXBU01012877.1:664601-678702 GCA_013400315.1 Bombycilla garrulus
CGGCCCCGGCCCCGACCGCGGCCGCGGCCCCAGTCCCAGCGCTGCTCGTAGCTCATGGCCGCGAGCGCCGGCTGCACAGCCCGACCCGACGGAGCTCAGTCGGCCCGGCACGGCCCCGCCTTATCCGCCGGCAGCCCCCGCCTCCTCCGCCGCCGCCCTTCCGCCCGCCCAGCTGCGCTCTCGGCCCTGGGTTCGAGTCCCGGCCCGGTCAAACCCGACATGCACAGTACCCGGGTTCGAGTCCCGGCACGGCCAAATCCGACATGCACAGTGCCCGGGTTCGAGTCCTCACACCGGCCCGCCCCGCCCCGTAGAGTCCGGGTTCGAGTCCCTGACCGACCGCTGTGTTGCAGAATGGGGAATATGTATCGTTTCCTGATGTTTGATACTTTCAGGCCTAATCAAAAAGAAGAGAGATTTAATCCGTGAAACAAAGAGCAGCCAACGAGCTTTAACTCGTCCAGGTGTTAGAAAAGTATTCCTAGTATTATGTCAATTTAGATGTCGACAAGGACTGTGAGTGAATCAAAACTGCTGTAACTTCCCACTTGTGGAGCTGTTCCCTCATTTCCACAGGTCCTGCAGGCACCCAGTGCAAACAAACACCAAAGCTGGGGTTTAAGACTTTATTTAGGATTCACTTCAGACACACGTGTTCCTCAAATAAATAAGTGTATAAATAATAACTTAAAATCTACTATGGAAAGCTGTAAAGCACTTGAGTATTTGTTATCCCCTTGATACAGCATTAACGGTTTGAATTGATTCAACAGTGCAGCCAAATAATCTATACGATAGGAGAGAACAGCTGATCGTGTATTTGCTCGGGTAACCAGGGGAGCACAGTCTGTCGCAGCAGCCGAGGCGTGCAGAATAAACCCCCTTTCAGCTGCTGCCGCCCTGCTCCTCCCGCTCTCGGTAGGCTTTGTTCAGCAGCTGGATCTCCTCCTGATACCCCGCCCTGGCCGAGTGCTGCTTCTGGCTGTTCTGCCGATGCGCCTCCACGGTGTCGGGGATGGAGATGCTGAGGTCGCTGCCGGGGCTGTGCGAGGGGATGAGCAGGGAGTAGGAGGCGCTTTCCCCCAGCTCGCAGCACACGAACCTGTTCTCCTTGCGGGAGTAGCGCAGGGAAGGTGACCGTGCGTGCGCGGAGGACTGGCTGATGCTGCTTAGGATGGACACTGTGTCCAGCGCCTCCTCGTTGTCGCAGATCTCCAGCACCTCCAGGTGAATCTTCACGTTTGTGTCAGCGAACGCGTCCCGAGGCTGCCCCGGGCTCGGCTCGTGCCCCACGCTCTTGGAGCGGTACACCTCGATTTTCTGGGACAGGGGGGCGATCGTGCGCCCCTCGGAGCTGACCTCGTAGGTGGACAAGGAGAGCGTTTTGCCGGTGGGGGCCTGCAGGGACACGGTGCCCTGGAAGGCACACAGGGGCACGGCCAGGGCCCCGCGCTGCAGGGAACAGGCACCGTTAATAGCACTGCTAGATGAGAATATCCACCACAAATCAGTCACGTCTGCTCTGTTTGATCACTCCTCTTACTGCCTGTCCTCGCAGAATTTTAGACACCTGGCATTTATGACTTGAAAGAGTAGCAAGACGTTTTTTGTGTTTATTATACGCCTCAGTGTATGAAGTCCCAAGTGACTGTGACTCACTATGAAATCTACAGAATATGAAAAACTAGTTTAAGTAAAAGCTTATTCCATCAGTGCAAGGTTATGTCCTGTACAATCAAACTCTTTGATTTGTCAGACTGAACATGAGGCACCTGGAGGGAGAATGAGCAATCTCCACTTGCTGGAATGAACACTCCAGGGCTGGGGAATGAGACATGTCCCATTCACTTAGTGCCTCTTTCTGAAAGCTCTCGAGTTCTCTCTTGAGAAATCAGTATTTACTGTTAAAGTGAAAAAGACTTTCCTATGTCACTGCCCTGTCACTAACCAGAGAGACACTGAGCGCTGTCATTTCCCACTAGAACAGTTCCAGTGCAAATTTTGTTCAATTCCAGACACTTTCACCTGTTTCTAAAGTACAGAATCCATTTGTCCCTGCAAACCACAGGGAGCACTCTAGGGAGCACTGTGGATACAAGTGCTGGGACTAAACCCATGGTTATGGGGCCCAAGGGAGGGATAAATGCATTTATCCTGGGTTTAGATACAGCCAGGCAACACTGATTATTACCGGAATTACTTTCAGTATAAATTATTATTAATGAGAACAGAAAATGACCTTTATCTTGTCCTTGACACCATTATTAAATACCGATTTTTGCCTCTCAGGACACATCCATGGCAGTAAATAGGAATCCACCAGCAAAGTGGTTCATCCTGTGAAGTATTTTGCCTCCCGCTCCCATCAAGCTTCACTGTTCATGGAGAGGATTTCCCACCTCAGGGCATCCCCCCATGCAGCCCCTGCCCACAGTGCCTGGAGAACGCTCTGGCTCTTGGAATCTGGGACAGGGATTTCACCATGTGCCAGCAGACATTTTTTAAAAGCAAAGATAAAAATATCCCAGTGAAATAAATCACAAATGTCCTTGTTCCTTACTGAATGCTGATGCATTCTGAGCAGAGAAGCCTCTCAAAACGATCAAGCAAATCCCCTCATTATTTAATTACACATCTACCCTCCAGAGTTCACAGAGGACAGGAAGCAGCTGTGGCTGCCATGAGGCCAGACCTTCCCCACCACCGGTGTGGGTCAGGACCAGGTTCCCTGTCCTGTTCCTGCTGCCCGAGCAGGGTCTGGGCTGGATTCACCGGGGAGGATATTGTCCATAGGGAAGGCTTGGATGTAGCTGAGTCCCACAGCAGCTGCAACAGGATTTCCATTTGGAAATGGTCAAAGCAGCAGCTGGGGGCTGAGTGGGACATGGGGACACCATCCCAGCTGGTTCTACAGTGCCTGGTGACAGACTAAAGCACAAGGCACTTCGTAGACTCCCCCTCACAATTCCTGTTTCTCAGGTGTGCCAGCAGTGTCCCTGGGAAGCACACAGGGCTGCAGTCTGCTCTTTCTCCCTGGACAGGTCTGCACGGGGCAGCACCAGAGCACACACAGGTTGTGACGTGTCCATGCTGCTCCCACTGGGCCATGCTCCCTTCCCAAACAGAGAACCAGCAATCTAAAACAGCTCTGGGGAGTTTGCACTCCTAATTACTTTGGTCAAACATAGCTTGAGATGAAAAGGTCTATTTTTAGAATGTTTCCAGTAAGGATCTTGGCTTTTTCTTTCCAGAGACAATGAGTTGTCTGTTTGTTTAAAAATAGAGGCTTAGTCTTCTACTTCACTAAAAATGCAAATTAGCTGCAATTAAATTAATTACTGCAATGATTTGCCTTTTCTGAGGCTGGCTGCAGTAAATGTAGAGCCAAGGGGGTATGACAGGAAGAGACAAGCGCACCTCAGCTGGCCTGAGCCCAGAACTTGCCATTGGCCAGACAGACCTGGATTTGTACCAGCCAGTACCAGGAGGTGCACCCAGGGTGAGGACACCTCGGAGGGAAGGGCTGTAGGAGCTCTGTCCAGCCCTGCCCTCCTGGGCAAGGTTTCTCAGATTCCTCTGCAGCTCCAGAGGGAGCCAAGGGCAGTGGAACTGCAGCAGGAGCAGCAAGCACACACAGAGTGCACTTGCCTCTGTGCAAAGGGAGAAGATGAAGGTGAAATGCTACACTGATTTTCCAGCCACAGGAACCTCTTTGGAAACCAGGAACAAGTTCCAAGCAACTGAGCAGGAAGAGCCCCGATGCGAGCAGCCCAGCACATGAGCAGGGGTGCAGGTGGGAAGATTCTGCCAGGCACTGAGGAGCAATGGGAACTTCAAGGCTATTCCTAACTCAGCTTCTGTGCTGTGCCTGGTGTTTAGGGAGTGTTCACCACTTTCCTGCAGCGAGTGAGATACTGTGTGTTTATCCTTTTAAAATACTCCTGCCCCTGCTGGCCTCTCCTCAGTGAAGTCACTTGCACAGCCTCCCCCCTCTCTTTCCTGACAGGGCACGTAAATAGGTCCTGTGCAGAGTCTCTTCAAAGAGTTTCCTTGAGGCAACCCACAGATGAGGTAGAGAAAAATAATCAGCAAGCCTGGAACAAACTGCCAGCCTGGGAGATTTCTGCTGCCTGAGGGCACTGAAGCACAGACAAAATAAGACATGACATATTTACACTCAATCTCTTTAGGAAGGGAGATACATGGGTATTTTATGAGATGTTAAAGGTATTTTTCAAAAATGCGGCCGAGCAGGAGTTAGAAATGACAAGAACAATTTTCTCTCTCCCTCTTCATTACAGCTACCCTATCATGAATTCAATAAACCCTGCTGCCTCATTCTCTCATGCCACTTTTATTCCAGAGAAAACACTTTGATGAAGCAGCTCCTTACTCACAGAACAACGAGGAGACATCTAGCTCCACAGTCATCACTGTCACCCCAGGAAGTGCCACAGCTTCCAGAGGAAACCAAAGGCATCCCGGGTCCTGTGTGGCACCCTGCTCTTCAAACAGCTCAGCCAAACTGGCTGATCCCACAGCCACGGGAGGGCTGCTCTCCCTCTACTAGCAGTTCTCACAGCTTCTTCTCTTGAAGAGAAAACCAGCAGCACTCCAGTCAGAGCCCCTGTATTTATGGACTCCCAGAAGAACCCCTGTATTTCCTGCAGAAGGATGTGGGCAATCAATGCCAGGGGGAAGTCTCCTCCTTCAACACACATGGGAAATGCAGAGTGATGAGAACACAGTGACTCTTCTTAGACTTTGAGACTTCCAGACAGGATGAAAAAAGGAGACGGTTTTCAGCTTAATAATGTGTGGTCCAAATTGATCTTTCATCCAACGTACAACTGAGCAATGCATTAAAGTTATTTCTACAAAGCTTGCAGGGGTTTCACACTCTGCCCTTTCCCAGCTGCAAAGCAAATGTCAGCTGTGAAGCTCTGGCAGCTCCTGCTGAATGCCAGAACCAGGCAGAGATGCGACTCCAAAGTCTGGAACTTTTACTCCATGGAGCTTCAGTGCCTGGCACTGGGCTACACCTGGGAAAGTGTCAGAACTGGATGAGTTGTGATCCTTTGTCACGCAAGAAAGGAAGAGTATGTCCAAAAGTGCCATACAAGGCCCCAGGGCACAAAAACACCCCCAGGCAGTCTCTGCCAGCTGCTCACAAAGCGCCACTCATACCTGCTGCAGTCCTGGCACCAGGGCACATGGGGAAAGGAATTTTTATTTTAAAACATCATCTGAAAACTCCTGCATGAAGAGCCACAGAACCTGATGCAGTGATTGTAATAACTAAGCTGTACGTGGCACATGAGGCCTTGGCAAGAGCTGGTAGATTAAAACCAGGTTGAGTCATCACTTCCTTTTGCCCCAGATGCAGGAATTCATCTCTGCACACTGCAACAGAGTGAGCATTGTTTCTTTGAGAAAGGAATGATCAGTCGCATTTGAAATATCAGCCAAATTCTTACTGTGACTCAGATGATAACTTGTGTTTATCAGATGGAGACACAGTCCCATATTTGAATACCAAACACACCTTATCCATCTCCCCTGCGTGTGCAAAGGCCGAGCACAAGCTGATCTGGCTCTGCAGCCACCCTCCTTGGATTAGGTGACTTCCAGAGATCCCTTCTAACCTGAAACCTTCTAGAGCTCCTGTCTCACAGACTTCATGTGGGCTCTTACCCCACTCCCACCCACTGTAAGGCCCAGCTGAATTCCAGAGGGCAATTCTCTGGAAAATGTCATCTTTTGGAGAAAAACTTCCTATTCATTAGGATAAAGTAACATAATTCATACTTACTTCTTGCCATATACAAATCATGCAGGTGCACACAAGATAATAAAACCCCATGGTTAAGAAGACAAGTGAGAAATTATTGCAGGATCAGCACCTGCAAACAGGTCCATGGTTACTAAACATCATACAGCACCGTGTATGAGTTTTAACAGAAAATAAGACTAAATGTCAATGTCAGTAAAAATTACTCCTATTTCATAAGGAAACTCTTATTATCAGCAAAGAACAAATTGCATCTTTACCTGCCGAGGGTTTCTCTCGGATTTGCTGCGGCACCACTCCCAGTCCGAGAGCTCCGGCACGTGGCTCTCCTCATGGGACAGCCTCCACTCTGGTCCCTCAGGGAGCGGCTCACAGCTTGTGCCCTCCTGGGCCCCTGGGCCAGCGGGAGGGGAGCGTGGGGAGCCCGTCCCCGTGCCCCCCGGCGTGCCCCCGGAGCCGTGCCCCAGTGCCACGGGCGGGACCCCGCTGTCCCTGTCCCTGCCAGGGCCCTGCTCCTCGCGGGCAGAGCTCACCAGGCTGTGGTGGGACGAGCATTTCCCCTCGCTGCTGTGCTGGGGAGGCTTCTCCCGGGATATCCTGTAGATTCCATAGCCTTGCTGGAACGACAGGTTGAACTCAAATCCGCTGCGCTTGGCTAAGCAGGAAGGAAAGAAACTGCATTAGGAGTTGAGGCCACAAAGAAAAATGAGATTACAAACACAATGCAAATGACATGCTAAAACATGGAATAAATTATCCAGCTCCTGCTGGAAACAGACTATTTCCCCTCCATAAAAAAGATGAGTTGTTGAGAAGAAAGACTTCTGAGAAGGAACTGCCTTCCAGATGAACTGCAGTTGTTCTCTCTGGGAAAGTGGCTCAAAGGGCAGCAGGAGCAGCACAAGCCATTCTGCACCTGGATAATGTCTAAAGCAAGTGAAAGCTATGCACTGAGGATGGCTTTTCTCGAAGATTCAGGAGTTTTTCTCCCTGAATAAGCAGGAAACATAGGGAATTCATCCACTGATGGTAGAGGATTTTCTCTCCAGAGAATGGGAAACAACTCCCACATCCTCAGAAATATTTAGCCTTTAACACTTGCAGTTGAGACCAGATGATTCCTGTGAGTCCCTTCCACCTGGCCCACCCTGTCCCTCCAGCTGTTTTTACATAAAGCCCAAGGAAAAACAGGGCTCTAGAAGATGCCAGGAAGGTTACCAGGGAAGGTCTGGCAACCTCTGTTACACCAAGGCAACCCTTCCACACTTACTTTTGACATCTTGTGAGGACACTGCATAGGAGCTCCTCCTGCAATTGATGATGCAGCCGCAGGGCAGGTGGAGCCAGTGCTGGGACAGGACGAACACCGGGGTGACTGTGGCAGCCAGCGCAGTCAGCAGGAAGCTCAGGGTCTCAAACAAAAAGCTCTGCAGCCCAGTAATGTATTGGACAGCCATCTGTATCTGAAAGGCAGGGCATTTTGAAATTTAAATCACTTTGGGCACATGAGGTGCTTCCAGGAACAAAGAGAACATCTCGCTATGAATGTGACACCGCTGTAGGACACAGGCTGTCATTAGTGTTTGCTGAGGACAATTCTGGCTCTAACAGAAACATGCTGACTGCTCTCCTCTCACGTTGCATTTCTCAGAAAAACCCCCACTGAAGCTAAATAGAGATGCTGAGCACCGTTGGACAACTCCCAGTGCCGCCGGTCCCATGTGGTAGGAGGAGCCCCAGCCTCACACACCCAAGGGCAGGGGTAACTGCCCCTTGTTCCCTGCTCCCAAGAGAACCCTTCCTCAGGTTCCTGTTCCCAAACACTCACACATGCACATGGCAGCTCTCCTTCCTGCCCCAGCACTACAGGCTTTACAAAGGTGCAACCAAACTGCATTTTCCTACCAAACTCCTCTTTTTTAACCCAAAGGATGTGTCTCAGAAGACAGGACAGAGGGGCGCTTAGCTCAATTCCCAGCCCCAGAATGCTGAGCAAGTCCTGTCCCACTGCTGGCAGTCCCAAAGGAGGACCTTACTGCTCCTGGGATTCCCATGACATGAATGATGTGATGAGAGTGTCAGAGCCATGAACCAGGCTCTGCCAAACCCACTGGACACCAGTTAAACTCGTGCAGTGGCACAGACCTGCTGGAGAGGACTTCTGCTGGCACAACTACTCTATGAGGAACAGCCGCAATGGCCACTGTTCATCGGTTTCAACCCATGGCCCACAGGTGACATCCCACTGAAATGTAAGTGAGCATTGGAAAGCGAAGCCATCTGAGAATTTACCATCATTGGGAGCCAGAGAAGGATTCTGGTCAGTGCCAGGATCAGCGAGAATCGTTTCTGGGCAAAGCCCACCGTGAAGCTCCTGCTCTGTGTGCTGCTCTCAGCCACACCCTTCCCATAAACTGCCTCCGAGTTTTGGGAAGGTTCCAGGGTTTTGTCCCCATGCTCCAGCAGTGCCAGCGGAGGGGCAGCAGCACGGCAGCCCCATGGAGTCCCAGGGCAGATGAGGCCTCCAGAGCCCTGCAGGTGCTCGGTGTGCAGCAGCTGGGGCTCACCTGAGCACAGCAGCCGCAGAGCCAGGGGAACAGCCAGCACTGCCAGGAGGGAGAAGCACAGCGAGTACACAACCAACACAAACACGATGTGGGAGCTGGCACAGTCGGCGAAGCAGCCCCAGGATGTGGGGATGTACCCGCCCCAGCCACAGAGAGGCAAGATGCACATCAGCAGACTGGCAGTCCAGATGGTGAGGATGGCCCATACCACACTCACACGGCGCTCGGAGGAGCTGCAGCTCAGTGTCCCGGTCATGTTGAGGGTGTAGAAGTTGTAAGAAATTATCAGAGACCCTTTCAGGTTGCTAGAAATACCCTGGAATAAATACATAAAGGCTGAGGTGGTGCACAGAGGCTGGGAGAGGGCTTCACTTGACCACTGCGTGAGCATGAAAATAATCACTGACACGATGCTGATCAGATCATCTGCTGCCAAAGAGGTCACAATCATCGAAACCGTGGTTTTGTTCTGCAGTTTCAGCAGGGAAACTAGTGAATAAATGCTGCCCAGAAGGGCTGGGAGTGCAATGGCAAAAGTCAAGCAGAACAGAAAGACATTCCACGTTCTCTGCTCGCTGGGTTTGTCCATAATGCTGTGATTCTCAGCCAAGAAGCTCGTCCCATTGAGTGACAAATTACCAGGAGTTACCGACATTGTCCTGGGCATGTTTTTTTCTTTGCCTTCTCACTGATTCTGCAAGTTTTCACCAGCTGAAACCAGAACTGTCAGCTCCATATCACAAGTTTCTTTGTTTTCCTAGACTCTCTTTTGTGTCATCTGATGAAGAAATATTCAGGTGGCAGCACCCCTAATGGCCAGAACTCATGGTCTCAGAAAGCCGGGCAACAATGAAGTAGCAAAGGTGCTGAAGAAAATGGAAATCTTCAAAATCGTTCCGGCGCTGGCGGATGGTGACAGGGCTGCTCAGGTGTCCACACGCCCTTCCCGCTGCCGGATGGCGGCACGGCTGGGGCGGGCAGAGCGGGCTGCGCTCAGGTGTGCCAGCCCGGCACACACGGCGGGAGAGGCTGCGGGCTCTCCGTGCGCCGCCCGAGCCGCGGCAGGAGCAGAGCTGGCGGCAGGAGGGCACACGGGAGCCGGGATGGATGCGGGCAGCAGCCGGCTGGGTGGCAGCCCGGAGCAGTGTCCCCGCTAAGCCACACCCCGAGCCGCAGCGAGCCCAATGCCAGCCCCGCGAGCTGATGTCAGCCGAGGATGTCATTCCCGTAATCCCGACCTGCTCCAGGCTCGCACACGGCTGCAGCGCCCGTGTTCCCGGCTCCGGGAAGGTGAGGGATGGGCTCTGCTCTGCCCTCAGCGTTCCCACGGGCACACGGTGCTCCCGGACGCGCTCAGGGCCACCCTCGGGGAACAGAGGGAGCTGGGGGAGGCAGCCACCTGCCCTGCGGTGGCTCAGCTCAGCCTGGGCTCTGAAAACTTTCATTCCTTGCACGACCCCAGCCCGAGCCTCATCATGTGCCGGAAAACTGCTCCGCTGTACCCTCCTCGGCCATCGGCGGCAGCCTGCCCTGACGGCAGAGAGCAGCCGAGCTTCCTGCACGCTCCCTGAGGATCTCCCTCCTCACCCATTTCCCTGCTTTCTTCCTTCCCCTGCCCCTCTGCAGCTCTGACCCTGCGGACAGAGCAGCCCGTCCTGTGCCTCCTGTTTGTGCTTGGAAGGGAAAGTTCATCAGTGTTCCTGGGAAGAAAGGCACTTTTTATTGCCTTGCCCATTCAAGGCAGGTGACATTACTTCAGTTTATCTTCTCACACGGTGCATCCATGATCTGAAATGCACCTTTCCACTGCCTAAAGCAGCTTTTATCATAACTTACCATATGGTCAGATTTCCTCCAGTTATCACTGCCCCCTGTGTGCTGAGTTTTCTAAAGAAACAAGGCTAGAATGGAATGTGCCAAAAAGGCACAGGTAATGGTGGAGCAGAAGCCTGGGGACAGGAGGAGGCACCTCTGTGTGTGGCAGGCAGGCAGGGGGCTGGAGATCCCCTAGTGCCTGTTCTTTCCTTCTCTGCCACCAGCCCCCTGCATGGTGGGGGGTCCCAACACCAGAACTGTCCTTCACTGTACATGGATTTATTCCTAATCCTGCTGTGATTTCTCCTCACTCAGGAATGGTCCCAAAGAGAAGATCCATTGAGATGGGACCACCCCTCTGGGCTCACTTCACACAGAACCCAGCAGGCTGGGAGTGGAACTCATGGAGCAGCATGAGGTGAGTGATTCTGGGTTTGCTGTGTCACTGCAGCAGCAGTAGAGCACCTGTAACTCAGTGTGTCAGTGAGGTCACACCCACGGTTGGGCAAAGACAGCCACACCACACTGCTCGGGAGCCATTCCTGCTTTGGAGGCTCCAAAATCTCTGTGGCATGGAGAAAAAGCTAACGTTGTGCAGCCTGTAATGGCACACCACTGTGGGAAACTGCACAGGGAGGGTTAAATGTAGGATCCGAACTGCTGAAGAAACAGGTATCCCTTTCTGAAGGGAGGGAATTAAAAAAAGAAGATGGCGTATGCTTGGAGTGACCCAGCTGTGACCCCATCTGGAAGCAGCAGAAAATCAGCTGTGTATCTGGAACTTTCTCCAAGAATGATAAAATTAATGGCTGCAAGAGCCATGTGTAAAACTGCACATTTCCCTGCCTGCTGTGTATTCCCAAGAGCTCTGTTGTGGGTTGTCTCAGCCCTTAATTGCTCCATCTTTACTTCCCCATCGCCTGTCCCACTCAGCCCCAAGGAAGACAGAGGGAGCAGATCGGGAAATTCAGCCCCAGGAGCTGTGATCAAATTGAGTTTTAATGACAGATTGAAAGCTCTGGAACCAAATCCTGCCTCTAGAGGACCAGGAACTTGTGTAAGAACAGTTCTGGTCAGCACTGCTCTTACCTCCACACTGCATTTGATGGGGAACCTTCAGCCTGGGGCTCCAGGGCTGCCAGCAGCTGGAATTCCTGGGGCTCTGTGCCTTGGGAAGTGCCCTGGCAGGGTCAGGGTCTCACTCGGCAGGGTGCAGACCCCACGTGTGTCTGAGGAAGGCATGCTCAGGGGATGGACACCTGGCAGGACAAAGCTCTGCCCTGGGGCTCTACCCTGCTTAGGAGCTTTCACATTGGCAGCATGTGGAACATTGAAAGATCCATCCAGAAAGGACATGCAGAACTATGCCACTGACACCAAGCTTTTATTAATGATTCCAGTCAAGAGGAAGAACTTATGAATATTTTAATGAGATTGTGAGGGGAAACCTCCCAAACACAATAAAATCACACTTAGCAAACAGCCTTTCAACTGCAGTGACAGTTCCAGCCTCTCTGATCTGCAGTTTCTGAGACTCAGATTGTAACAGAGACTGCAGAAGCCAGGCTTAGCGCCAGCACAAGCTGGACAGAGTGTGTCAGCAGGATACCAGGGACTATGGAAAGCCTTGCCATAAACATCTTTCTTCATCAGCCGAGATGGAAACCGTGGCTCACTGCCCCGGAGATGAAGGTTTCAGAGAAAGATAAAAGAAATAATGCTTGAGGAAAAGCCAGAGTATTTTCAAACTCTGAATCTTTTCAATTCATGTGTTTATCTTATTCCCTGGGGCTGATGACAAACTGGACTCTGTGTTCACAGGGAAGTGGAGCCTCCATCAGTGTCACTGTTGGTAAAACAGCCATCACTGGGGACACCCTGTCCCCTGGCCCTGGGGACACCCAATCCCTTCACCCTGGGGACAATTCCCTCACCCCAGGCACCCCCAGTCCCCTCACCCCGGGTACCCCCAGCTCCTCCAGGGGATCCCAGGCCCCTCCTGTGAGCACTGCTGGGGACAGAGGGACCGAGTGCTCCTGCCCAGCACACTCCCAAGGTGGGAGCAGAGCTGCTCTGGGAGCAGAGTGCTCTGTGGTGCTCAGCACAGCATGGCTGCTGCTCTGTTTTATTTTATCAAACATTTCCCACGTCCCTTAACAAGCATGGCTCCATTATCCCGGGTTTATGCAGGCACAGCCCGCTCAGGGCTGGCAGAGCTCAGGAGATGAGAACTGAGGAGCAGCAGCCCCTCTCACAGCTCTTGCTTTGCAGAACATGTACTTATGAAATATGCATGTGCCAAGAGGTGATTAGGATGCAATTCCTCATTTTGATTAAAATGCTGCTTCCTTTGTGTTTACTGAGCTTCACAAAACAGCCTGATTTGTATGCTTACATAGTATTTTTTGTTTGGTTTTTATTTATTTTTTTTACAAAATAAATTTAACTTCACCGCTATGTGTGCAAAGCTGAATGCAAATATGCAACTTTCTTTAGCTTATAGTTATTAACCTGAGAGATAAACTGTTAAGTCCAAGCCCAAAAGGATGGCTTTATTTTTGGGGTGGGGTGCTGGGGTGCTGGCACTATTTTTAATCACCTGGAACCCTTTTTGCCCAGGACTACATGCCCAGATGCTGCCAGATGCATTGGGCCTGGAAAACTAGGTCACTGTTAGGCCCTGAACCTGTGTTAGATAACTCCATTTTCAGTATCCCATCAAAAGCCTTTACTACTGGAATTCCTGAAGTTGTTAAGATCTGCAAAAAATGTCATAGTCCAGAGAAAATTGAAACTCATTTGGAGTAATCTGCATTAGATAGCAAAATGGGCCTTTCTTCCTCACAAATGGCAGAAAACAAGCCTTAGGGGACAGAAAACAGATTTATTTCATAGGGAAAAGTGCAGTAATTTTGTTTTCCTGGCCATTTTACCAGGGCTTTTATTATAGATTTTGTATTATTCACTCCTGTGCCAGCACTCCACCAGGGCCTGACAACATCCAGTAGCACAGTGCTTTGAGATAGAGCCGGCTCCTGAATCAGATTCTGTTATTATTTTAATGTCTCATATATCACAGCATC
This sequence comes from Bombycilla garrulus, assembly GCA_013400315.1. NCBI lineage: Eukaryota > Metazoa > Chordata > Aves > Passeriformes > Bombycillidae > Bombycilla > Bombycilla garrulus. Next base: position 677,858 of record VXBU01012877.1, read on the forward strand.
TGAAAGACCTGCCAGAAGCCTTTTCACAGTGAAGATATCACTGGCCTTTGAGCCCCTAACAGTGTCCTCTCTGTTATCCTGTTTTGAGATGAACAGTAGAGTTTATGCTTCCAGTATTGATTGCTCCATTATTTCTTCTCAAATAATTTTTTTTTTGTTTTCCAAGCAAGCAAGCTCTTAGCTGCACCTATGGAACAAAGGACAACATTTTTTTCTCTCTGTCTTCAGTAAAAGACCCGAACAGCTCCTGAACACAAGGAAAAGGCATCAAAACCTCAAACCCCAGTTTAACCGAATGAAAGACACCTGGAAGCTATTCCTAAGACTTGCTGGTAGTGACCAGTCTTTTTTTTACAGACAGTGGGATATAAGAATTTAGATTCTGGATTGCAATCTCCAGTGCCATTCATGCACACACACATTTCAGCATAACATTGCTGCTTGACAGAGCTTCAGCTTCCTGTGATACAGATGTGCACACCAGCACCACCACCACATTGGTTTTGTTTAATTTGCTCTGAAAGAGGCTTGGAACCAGATCCATCCAATTAATTCTCCAGAGCTCTAAAGCCGGGCTGGACTCCAGTATGTTGTCAGCTGTGGCGAATGACTGGTAGTGCTCTCCAATATCTGCCACTTCAGTGTGAAGGCTCTCAAAGCCCAGAATTCCCTGGCAGGCATTCTGCAGGCGTCTGTCTCAGTCCCGTGCCCTTCTCATGTCCTCGCGCATCCTTCTCCGCGTTTCTTATTCCTGCAGACTGAGCACGGCCCCTGAATGGAGCTGCTCTGTTTGCCACACACAGACAAGAGTTTTATACACCGAGCAGCATGCACACAATGGACAC
>VXBU01012878.1:0-297750 GCA_013400315.1 Bombycilla garrulus
TTTTAATTTTCAACCCTAAATATACTGTAGTGATAGATGTTAAGGCTTATCAGGAGGCTACAATTACAATAAGTATTTTTTTTATTTCATGGATTGTGTAAACTAGATTTTCAATCACCTAAAGAACTTTTACTGCTGGACTAACTACAAATCAGATCTCCAAGCAGGTTTGATTTGTGAGTTGATGACTTGTCTGAGCCTCACTGATAGGGAGGCGAGAGCTCTCGTGAAACACTGCTCAGAAAGAAAAGGAACACTGAAGTGTAACACAAAGAGCAAAGGCAGTATGTGTCTGAGCCAAGATTACTGCTTTATTCTCATGGGTTATCTCAGCTCTAAAGGGAATTACAGAATATGTGTGATCCCTTTTTAGAAAACAACCTTGGCTTTCTTATGTCTTTCAGAATACCTGTAGTAATCAAGCTGAATGCATGAGTGCTGTGAATGGGATCTGACATTGCCCTCGCTGAAGGCAATGTGAGGAGTCCCAAAACTTTCAAAACAAGACAAATAGGGACCTAAATGCCTGTCAGGCTTAGGTGAATGCATGTCAAGTTCCCCACAGCAACTACTATGTTAGAGGCAAACACATGTTGCAAAGGGATGTGGAGAAGTCATCAGTCTTGAGAAAAAGACTGGACACCTGGGAAATATGATCTAGGAAGATTTTTCCATCAGAAGAGTGGGAGGACACAGTGTAGCAGCCTTCAAAAATATAAAATGGTGCTGTGTAAAGGAAGGAAGGAGTTTGCTTTGCTTTCCTTGTCAGTGATAGATGAGACAAGAAGTGGGCTTAGATTTCTGTGAGATTTCTCCTCCAACTGAGGAGAATGCTGACTTTAACAGTTGGTGAGTACTCAGTCAGGCTAAGGAAAGTATGTCTCTGAGTACAGGTTAAAGGAGCATTTTGTGGGAGTGATTTAGACTAAGTATTAGGTTTTCTGTTGACTTAGTAGTCTGTGATCTCTGCAAATGCAGAAATTTTACATAAATATCTAAAGAAGAATCTTTAGATCTATTAAGTCTAATTTGGTTGATAACAGCATGCTAAATCTTACTTCTCTCAGAAAACTTCTGCAAACAAGTCAGACCCATTCCACTCACAACAATCCAGATTCAGATTCTGGAGACAATTATATATGAATAGAAATGTTTATAAGCATATGTGTGGACAGAATGGACAGGGATAGATTCACAGGGCCCACATTTTCTGCGTACTGCTGGAAAAAAAGAAAGAACAGTTGAAATTCACTTTTATACCACCACTCCTCTCAGTGACAAAGTAAGAATTTTAGCTAAAAGGTCTTACCCATCTGAAGTTTAAACAGTTAGAGAATATGATGGCAATCCTTTAAGCTGAACATGGAAGCTGAGTCTGAAGTATAATCTACAACCGACGTATGTTGCTTTCAGATATGGTTTTTGACTGCAGCTGTGATGAAATTGAGAACTGGCCTTTCCAGGGAAATGTTGTTTCTAAGCTTTTGGGCTCCATTGCTAATGACTACAGACACACCAACGGTGAAGTGAGAGGAACTGCAGTGGTTGAAAATTAACTATATCATTGAGTTTAGTAAGCTCAGTCCTATTTCTTTAGTAATGAAAAAATTAAGCCCAGTGGTCAATAGAAGACTATTGGAGATTTCTGGAGTGTTAGACTAGTGTTCTTTTCTATATTTTACATCTGTGTAGTATCTGAGAATTTTTGTTATGGAAAATGATTTCATACTTACAGATGCTAAAAGCTGACTCCTCCACCAATTTATTTAGTGTTGCATCTTAGATAACCAGCTGCAAACACAAATTAAGGCAAGGATGATGGGTATGGATGGTTAGGGGAAAGTCAGATTTTCCACTGTGAATAACAGGTACATTGAATTTAGGCTGTGATCCTGTGTAGGAACTGAAGAGAAGCAGCTTGGATTAGATTCAGTAGAGTAAGAAAATCAGGAAAGGAATTAAAAGATACATGGACTGTGAGATGGAGAGAGGTGAGATAAGAAATGATCTTTGAATGGCTAAGTGTAGGACAAGGTTCTATTTGTCTAGGTTGAAGGAAGACCTGTTGCAGAGCACGTGGTGAGGAGAAACTTGGCTAGCATTTTAAGCAGGTGATCAAACAGGGAGTACCACATCCTAGTTTCTGCAGAGAGAAGACTTAATTATTGGTCACCCTTTGAAAATTATTATCAAACAGACATAATTTCAATATATAGGCACGAGGCCAATATTAAATATCTACGTTTTCAGTTTAGTCATTTGGTACTTGTCCATTTAAAGAGGAAAGGACAAAATCCAGGCTGTTGGTTAGTACTGTTAAAGGATTCTACCTTGGTTGTGTTTGCAGTGGAGAGTGTCCCAGTTAAATCCATATCATTGTGCAGGAAACAGCAGCCAATTTGCTTGTTTAGATTACAAGCGTAGCTTTGTATTCTCACATGATTGCAGGCTAGCCTGGACAATTGGGCAGTGTTTCAGACTGGCTGGCAGTAGGCAGTCAGAATTAAGATTTTGAAGCCTGCTTGCTTTCTTTATCCAGACCGGCTCCTTTTTCAAACCCTTTTGGGGGCTCTTTCCCAACAGGGCAATGTTAGGCAAGATTGCAGAGAAATAAACTTTGATACTGGCAATGCTGTCATCACCTGGATTCAGCAGAATCTCAGGGGAATGGCGTGGTAGTGGAAGTCTGTGCGCTGAAATCAGTTTCAATTAAAAAAAAGAGAGGCATACTTCTCATTTATTCAAAGACATGGCACAGCATCCAGGATTGTCAGGAGAGCCTTACACAGGCCAGATAAACTAAATTACCCTTGTAAGCGTTTCCTATTCTGCGTGTGTCATCAGGGTGAACTAGAGTAGAGTGCTGTATGTTTTGTACTGCTACAGAAACTGGGACAGTGCCAGGGCAGAGCTAGAAAGACTTTATGTTCCCAACAGGTGGGTGTAAAATTATAGCTCTGGTGGGTTTTTTCCATTTTTTGCCTCTATTTTCACTGAGAGTAAAGCTTACCTTTAAGGAGAGATTAATTTCTTACATGAAATACCTTCTCCTTTCAACAGACAGCTGCCACAGGTCTTGCCATACAGCAGTTTACAACAGTTTATTGTTCTGCAAGATCTTTTGAGGTCTTTAATTCTTAGGGCTTTTTTTTTAAAGTATGTGTCTACTTTGGATCCCCTAAATTGTTTTATTGCAATATTGAAAGTGACATTAATGATGAAACTGTTTAATTTAAGGAGGGGAAGTAAATTAATTTAAAACCCTATGCCAGAAAGTTTTCCCTGCTTTTTTTGCCTTCTATAACCAGAAAAACTTTTAGGGCTGTTGGAAGATGTTCTTCATTCCTTCATTTGACTAGTCAAAAGACTGCCATTTATGACAGGGTGACAGACAGAAATTCAGTGCAGATTATGCAAATTTAGTTAAGTCTTGGGTGAAAAGGGGATCTGTAACTGAGCTTCACAAAAGTTGCATGTTAAGGATTATTTCCTAGGAGATCTTATTTGTGGGAAGCAGTTGATACTACACACCAAAGAATTGCTTAATGTCCATGAAGTTCAAGACATCACAAATACCATTTTCATGTCTCCTTTTGGCTACTTCCAATTTCAGTATTCAGTGGGAGACTTCCTAGAATTAGAGCACGAAATGAATTGACCAATCACGCTTCCATGGTCAAACAGGTTTGTACTTGGGTCTCATGACATGTATATGTCAGTAGCAGATTTTTGGGGAGTAACTCTAATGTGTAGGAATTTTCTTTTAATGACTTCCACTACCTTTTTTTCTTTTTTTTTTTTCCATTGCTTCCTTAAACAGTAAGTTTTATTAAGCTAGTTTTTGACCTTTGCTGTTGTTCACCCTGGAGAGTCAAAGCACTCGTTAGTGCACTGAACTCCTACCACCTGCCAGAAGTGTAATCCTGTACCTTATGTCCTGTTACCAAGAGAAGAAAAACAGAAACGCAGACCAGAAACACAATTTATGTAAACACTATAGTTACATCAAGATTGCCAGTTTCTGATAAACATATCATTTGAAGCACAGAAGTGTTTGTCTTCTTAAACTCCTGTGGAGTCCTAGCACAAACATCTAAAGGCACAGAAGAGAGTCACCGGGGGGCTGTTCAGGTCCAAACATATTTACATAAGAGCACTGTACCAAAACTTCCTTGTCATTGTGGAAATAAATTTTGGTGTAATTTTAGGAGTATGTGAGCAGGAGGGACTTCAGACACTGTGGATAAGAAATTCCCCTACTGTGATGGAGGACTAATATACTAGCAGCCCCTCTCGGAGCTATCTGAAAAAATAAGTTCTAACAGAAAAGCTTTCTAAATCATTCCTGTTTTCATATTTAATATGTTGCAATTCTTGATTACCCTCCAGAAGCACAGAATTTTTCTTAGGCTTCCCATAGTAGCTTTTGATTTTTCTTCCTTGTATATACTGGAATAGGATTGTAATATCTATCTTTGACTCTATTTTTACTTATTCTCTTCTTGTCAGAGAAGACTACTTCAAATTAATCTGCCTTTCTTTGTTGATTAGCATGTTAGCCCTCACAATGTTCTTGTTGATATTTTCTTTCTTTCTTAAATTTTCCATGTCCCAAATTGAAAGGTGCATCAGACAAATTTCACCACCGGTACACTGAGGAAAATTGATGCCATGTTCTGGCCTCAAAATTTATTTATTACTTACTTCAATTCCCTAGCTTCCCTTTTGCTATAAAACATATTACATATTTTATCCCATGTCTTATACTTGATCTGTCCTTCCAGCCTGTAGTACTTTACATTTGTTTTGAGGTTTTTGACTTTTGTTATTTTAACCATATTCAGTTTTCAACACTATGATGAACCCTACCCTTTGCAGTCCCAGTTATTATCATTACTGAATATATAAACATATTCTCTCATACCTCATCCTGGTCATTAAGAAAATATTGAGTGGAATCAGGCCTAGAGTATATCCCTTTAAAACCTATTTGGAAGCCAAAGCAAATGTTTTTTTTCACCCACTGTATTGTATTGGAGTAATTACTTCATTTCATAGACTGCGGATGGAAATTCTGTGTCAAAATCAAGATATATTGTGTCTAGTGGGGTTTGAAACCTCACTCCCCATTCCAGCCACGAGGCAGTTGCCATAGCATAGAAGGAAATGCAGGTGACAGGACATATTTTAACTGGACAATTTTAGGGCCTCTAAATAGTTATATGTCATTTAAGAGCTTGTTTTTATAATAAAGCTAATTGTACAATGTCAAGAACAAGCAATTGCTATTTTTGTGAGTACTTGCCATGGTTCAGATTATCTTCAGAGGAGGTGTTAGAAGACAAAAGATTCATATTGCTGTTTATGAACTAACACAATCCGCAAGCTGTTGTTTACTGTCTCACTCTATAGAGTAGGGAAAGTGACATGTTGCTTTGGGTAATGGAACAAAATGTTGGTCATGAGAGTTTCAGCCATGAGCAACACCCTCTGCCACCTCTCAAATACTAGACATGTCTACCATACCTTTTTGCCACAGCTGCTTCTGCTGCTGGTTTTCATATTTCATTAGTGCTTAAGAATCAACTCCCTCAAAGCAGTGCAAGATGGAGATCAAATTTTTTAGACTGCATCAATGTGGCTTTTTGTGCCCTCATCTGAGAATGACTAGCTGAGTTTATTGTAATCTTATTTCTACTACCTGTGCATTCTTTCTGCTGTGTTCCTCTGAAACAGGAGTCTGTGAATGCAGAGGAGAATGCCACTGATATTCACTGAGAGGTTAGGGGGTGTGTTGTACCATGGTGCTGAATTTTGATTTCTATCCTGCTATCCGTGCAGAATGCTTTTCCATTTCCTTTTCCTTTGTTATCTTTATTAGCACAGTTTCTTTTTATTGCGAATAATAAAGCCACAAGCCAGTAATGGAATTTTTCAAACTCATTGCAGTCTTTGATAATAATTAGGGGGAGGCAAAGGTGACTCCTCTCATTTTCAGTTGTTGTATTGTACAAACTCAATGCATTTGTCAAACAAATATGAGGAGATCTGGCACAATACAACAGTGGATGCATTTCCTTTTTTCTGCAAAGTTCTGATTTTTTTTCCTCTCAGGTTATTTTCCTCACCATCTAATGTGTTTTCTTTTAGTAACTGGGGAGGGGACAGGGAGAAAGAGATATAGCACAGTTTTCTTAGCACTAAGCACACAGCTAGGATGGAAATGAAATTAAAGCTTTAGCAAGCTTTTCAATTGAAGGCTATTTTATTTTTATGTCTAAGGAATATGTACTGAGTAGTGTCAATGTTCACATGTTCTGTCCATCATCACTCCTGGGATACATAAATAACTTCTAAATGTAATTATATATTTTTTGAAACCAGTTGAGTTTGTAAACATCAAGGTAAATGTACTTGCTCCAAGAAAAGGAGACCAGACAACACGTCTGCACTGGATCCCGAATTGTCAGAGTTAGTGCCTACCCTGTCCTTCTTCCCATCCCAGCTCTGTTTTGGGTCACACAGCTTGGCTCTCTAAGCCACCGCGGGGGTACAACTGTGTGAAAGAGCACACTCAACAGGCCTCCCCCAGAAAGATGAGTGGATAAGGCTGCTATGTGTTCTCTTTTGAATTGTCAACGTAATGCCAGAAGAATTTACCTCTCAAGCATCCTCATAATGTGCTCATGCAACAACCAACTTCAGCTTGAGGCAGCAAACCCTGAGAGACTACAGTACAGTCAGTAATCGGGTTGGTCAGTCTGAATCCAGAGACTGAATTAAAACCACTAACTGGTAATTTTGTCTTGATACTGTGTAGGGAATACACGGCACTTGGTAAGAAATTATTTGTAGTTTTCACATAAGCAGTTTGCCACAGGGGAGGATTACCTGTGATCAGAGTAGCTGTGCCTCACTTATCAGGTGTAAGGAATGGTCACTTGGCTCTTTTTATTTCCTTTTTTTTAAATTATTTTTCCAGTGCTCTGTTCGCATAACAACCTACGCACTGCTGTAGGTGTCTTCTGGTCGTTGTGATTTTGTCAGGCACTAACAGAAGCTACCTTTTACTTACTGGCACACGACTGGAAACATACCCATTTCTGGTAAGGGGAAACAGTTTTGTACGCTAATTCCTAGGCACAAGATTGAGATGGAGGAGGTGTAGATCTGAACAAGCCCTGGGCTCTGCCACATGCTTTCTGTTTGATTCTGTACTTATTTGTAATCAACACTCAGTTATCTGTGGCTGCTTTAACCAGTTCGAGGTTAATCATATGATGGAAGCAGAAATACTTGAGCTCTCTTCTTACCCAGCCAGCGCTGGGCTGCCCATACTTAATAGCTCAGGCCCGATGCCAGAAAGAGGCAGCTGTGCTGCCTTCCCAGCCAGCTTGGGTCTGTGAGCAGTTTAGCTGCATTCTGTCTCAGAACACAAACTAATAGCCCTAAAGTCTCAGTCTCATTTTGTGGAGTCATCAGGAAGACTTCAGCGCTGTGTTCCTATTTCCCACAGGAATGGGACTGCGCAGAGGCAGTTCAAAGCCAGCCAGGCTTTCTGAGTGCCACCTGAACATCTCTATACAACTCAGGAGGTTCCAAGAAGATTTTTTTGCTCAGGTTCAATGCCAGTCTAATAAATTCAGTTGTCATCTTGTCAGCGTGCTTGCTTGTATTGTGGCACCTTATGCAGCAAGAACCTTTTGAACTCACAATTAAGTTTCTGGTGAAAGGTATTGCAGTTTAGCCTATGGTGTCTCTGTGCTTGAGATCCTAGCTTTATTTACTTTTCTTATGCTTTGTGCGTGCACTGCAATGGGACACAGTAGCTTTTTAAATGGGATTTATCCTGCCAAGTTACTTACACGAAGTGAGAAATCACCTGAGTTGTAGGACAAAGTAGCAGGAATAATCAAGTGTCTGCATTTCCTCTTGCTTTTTGCATGTGAGCTCAGGGAATTCACGCAGCATTAGCTGACCTGTGACAGATGTTGTAGAGGTTCTACCCTCTGAGATAGCTTTCTGCTGTTCTGTTGAAGGATAAGCCACCACAGACCATACAGAGGGCCACTTTTCATGGACTGGCTCATAAACTGTAAACTCATATCCTGGATTCTTAGGTTAAGGCTAAAACTTAAGTATACTTTTTTTTCCATTAAATGAGAGGCAAGCAACCCTTCTTTTGTATGACTTTTGCCCAAAAATCTTAGGAATTTTGTAAGGAAATGGTCATTACAGGTATCTGATTTTTTTTTTTTTGAACCAGTGTAAAGAGAGATCAATTTTTTGTCTGTTTTTCCAATGCTTCCTAAGTATATTTAAGTCAATGATATTCTACAAAGAATGTCTCAGAAGAAGTCTATAGTGAAGGTTAATAAAATGATGGTAAAAGAGTCCCAGATGTGACACAAACCCATCAAATAATATTTCCCTTTGCATTTTCAGGAATTAGTTGAAATAATTAGACATGATACCCTACCCTAAAACCTTCATATGTTTCCTTTTCTTTCTATAAATGTAACATGCTGTTCAACTAATATCAACTGTCAGTCACAACCTATGCAGCTGATCCAAAACCTAGCAGAAAGCTGGTTTAACTCAGAAAGTTTGACTCAGACCCCTTAAGCCTGAAAGCTTTGTTCATTGACTCAGGAACATAGGCAAGTAGAACGCTACACATTATGACGTGTCATGCCTCATTCAGCCAGACACAAATACCCGATAGTAAACAAACATACTCGAGGTAGCATGAGTGTATCATGAAGACAAAGTAGCTCATTTGGGTCTATACGCAGGTCAGACTTATTTGTAGAAATTTGATTTACTTCGGTGTGGGTCTGTGGAAGGAATCCACGATGGAAGCCACGTGTCCTGAAAGCATTATGAAGACACTGGTACAGCTCTGAATCCACAGTAATTACCTCTATCTTTCAGCAAGCTGCACTGGTGTCAAGATTCTGCTTCCAGTTCCTGAGGCAGTGATTAACTCTCTGGTAGTGCATTTACCAATGCAGACGTGCCCTAAGAGGGCCATCTGCTGTGCTCCCCTGTGGTGCTTTTTTGGGCTCTGCAGTAGGAAGTACAGCCAAAATAGTCCCAACCTTAAGTCTACACTTATATTTCATAGTCAATTTTTCAGTTTTATTTAAGTTTGTAAACGTAGTTTGAGTGTTTGTAGTGGGATCTCTGCTACTAGCTGAGGCAGATCCTTTTGAAAATTCACTCCTCGAAAATTAATTTTATGCATTGAAATCTTGGATGCTGAGTAAAATGGGACCTGTTAAGCAAGACAGTGTCTGTTTGTTTTCCCAGGAAGAAACCAAAAGAAGAGAAACATGTCTATCTCTTAGATTGTTGGATTTAATCTAGGGAGAAATATTTGTTTTAGTTCAACACCAAGAAATCTGAAGTCATTAATCTTGCTCATCCAATAAATGCATACAAATAAGAACTATATAAGAATTAAAACTTGCCTGGTTTACCCAGTCTGAACAAGTTTTGATTTCCTTTGTCTATATTTAATAAACTAAAACCAGTGAGTCTGAATATCAGCTGCGGATTTCTGAGAAGGGGGGGAAAAAAGAGCTGGTGGACGCAAGGGTAGGAAAGCAAGGGTTGACTCCGGAGGAGCATGAGGCAGGAGAAAGGAAATACAGTGAAGGAATCTCTGAGATATGACAGGGGAATGTTTGGAGGGAATGCAGGGTTATGGGGTGTTGAGCCAGAGCCTCCTTTCATCTGTGGAAGTCTTTCCATTGACTTCTGCAGATACTGAACAAGGCCCTACCAGAATGAGTTTGTGCCTCTGTAGAAATATCTGAAGCCAAAACAAAAATAATTACAGTACTGAATGGATTGCATTGGCTGACTCCTTTAGTGTCTAATGTTCTTTGGCAATGCTTCATCCCGATTATTCCATCTGGAGATAATTGTGTGATATCATCCATAAAATTAAAACATAAATCAATCCAACAAGTGATCAGCCTCATGAGCTGCTGTTTAAAAACACACATGGAAATCTAGCGCTCCCTGCCTTTTTAGCAGGATGTGCAAAAAAATCAGTGACAAAATAAAATCATGAAACCTACGAATCTTTCATGAGCTGTAACAGTGTTGTCAACACAATACATGGAAAATAATAGAGAAACTCAGTTTTTCCTTATATTTTATTTAAATTATTGCAATAGGCAATATTTGAACTTAAACTTTTCATTTACATTGGAATAATGTCTTCCATTTTGTACAGTTGCAGCGCAGCAATAAATTGCTGACTTAAAGCAAGAAATCAATTAATAGCAACTGAGAAAAGATATTCCTTATGGAAGAATAATTTTCTTCTGTAGGGCCGGTAAAGTAATACCTTTATACCAATACTGTCCTTATGCCCCCTTTCTGTCAGGGAAGGCCATTCTATCACTTTATGTGATATTAACTTCTATCAGGTAGCCTTTGAACCATGAAGAACTAATTCAATTTTTATCTTGCTCAGTCTTGAGAAAAGATTATTAGCAACAAAGATTAACAGCTATTCATTTTGTCTGTTAGCTATTGACTTTTGTTAAGAGAAATATAAGGGGTTAACCTAGGTCATTTTGGAAAGGGTAATTTAGGAGATTAATTTATGCCTTATTTCTCTTGTCTCATTTTGGAAGTTTTAGGAAATGGTATAAATGTTATCACTTCAAGATTCAAGCCATCTCTAAAATAACTTATTTTAAACGTGATATAAGAGTGCAAATTTTAGTATCTTTTATAAATATATATATAGTCCACACAAGTGCTTATGGAAAGCACTCTTAGATCTCTTGGGGAATATTTTACTTGCTATCACTGTGGTAACAACTCTCCATCATACAAAACTTTGCAGAAAGCAGACAGAAGGACACTGTGAGTGAATGAAGTGGTTATCCATAAGTGTGCAACTGAATCTCCATGGAAAGACATAGACACAGTACTCAAACAGATATGTTTGCTGCAATCCAAATCCTAAAAACTTGATTCGTTCTGCATAGAAACCTATTGTGAGGGCAAAAAATTTACTCAATTTACTTAATACTTACAGGTAGATAACAGGTGAGATATTACTAATCTTTAATAAGGATTGTACACTTCTACATCTTATCCATAACAACCATATATCATAAAGAAATAGAAAAATATAAAGCATAAGTATTAAAATCAACTGTATATTATTCTGGGTTCAGTTTTTAATGCTCTGTGTCTCAGGGTATCTAGAATTAGTCTCAGTCAAATTTGCACTAATGATTTGTCAATAGATACCAGTGTACAGGGCTTCTAGGAAAGCAGAAATAAATGGAATGATAGTGTTTCATCAGAAAATATATTTGCCATACATGGGATGTGCTGGTTTTGACTTCTTCCTTAAAAAGAAATTTAATTTGGAATCACATTTAATAGTTCTAATATCACACCTATTTCAGATCCATATCTATGTTGATAAATGCTTTATATCTCTTTATGTATTTATGCATATTCAGTGTATGTATATATTGCCTTTATAATTTATACATATATATATATTTTAATAATTAATATATATTACTTTAATGATTAATAATTCAATAGGATACTAATTTAAAGAACAATTACTGATGATAAGATCATCTCATCTGGAAAAGGGAAGAAAGAATAAACTTGATTCTTAAGTGAAAGCTCTGCTAGACATTCTGTTTAATGTCATAGAGGAAAAAATAGAGGAAATGCCTTACTGCTTTAATTAAAGATTTAGATGCTTCTTTACCAATCTGCTCTGATTACCTTATGATTGGGATTGAAAGATTGATCTTTCCTTTCAAAGACAGTGAAAAGATGGGAGAGAGGTTGTCTGTCAATCCCAGAAAAAAATTCCATATAAACAGAGGAGAGGCCAGAAGAACTGGTAGCTGGAGAAACAGCGACATCAGCTCAAATGTTTGAAAATCTGATGTTTGCCATTTTGTGTAGAAGTCAGTATCTAATTGTCAATATTTCAACCATATCCATCACTCTGGCAGCATACTGTCTGCATTGGGAGTTTGCCAACACAGAATAGAGAATAGGCACAGCATTCAACTCACTGGGTAACTGCAGAAGAAAAGCTTTTGTTCTCCTAATACTTAAATAGTGACTCAAGATTGGGAGATATAGCATTTTTGAAATTAGAACTGGCAAATTTCATTATTACAGCAAGAGAGAAAGAAGAATAGTTGACATGAGATGACATCTGCTTTTTAGAGCTATTAGACTATACCCTGAGGGAAGAAAACGAAATAGGAGGGACAATATCTCATCATTTTGCAATGTGCCTTCATCATATGGCTTATTTTTCATTTAAAACTTGGCTCAGGTAGATTCTGAAATACAGAAGCAAGTCCAACTGCTACATGCAATACTGCAGTTAAAATCTCAGGAGGCTCTAATGCTGCCTGTGTGACTAACTAGCCGTACTGCAGAGGTATCAAACTTCACCTCTGAGACTTGGGAGAAGGTAGCTGATGTATATGATCTCATTTCATCACATGCCCAGGCTGATGACTCATTTAAAAACAGGAAGATTAAGAAGGAAAAGCAGTTCTGTGCCATCCACATCATGTCATCCTCCTATGAATGCCAGCTTCCAGTTAGCAGAGGATTACTTGGAGTTTGAACAGTTTCAGTGCCCTGGCTAGTGAACCAACCCTGATTTCCTACAGGGAACTTCACAATTGTTCTCTTTTAAAAATGTCATCCAGAACATCATTTTGTTTAACTTCATTCCTAGTTGCTTACTAGCAATAACACTGGTCTGCTGTTTAACTCTTTCTGGTGCGTCCACTTGCCAGGTATTGCACCATTCAGTCCATCATCTCTCAGCCTACCCTGTAGGCAGGGAGGAAAGGATATGGCTCCTCACACTTTAGATGGTCCTGCCAGCTTTATTCTGCCCTGTATTTTGGCAATGGTTACAGTGTAGTCATCAACTGTTTTATACTAACCTATTAGGACAAGTGGATTTCTATGGACACTGAGTGAAACTCATACCAAGGAGTTTTTGCCACCAATTTTGTGCTTTCTGCAATTTGTATTGTTATGGCCTTTGGTGGTCTGCACTTGAATTAGTGTAGTGATCAAAACCACAGCTTTATGCTCCCCTCCTGTAACATGCAATTATAGCCTGCCTGTTTGCCACAGGTTAGTGCTTTATATTTATTTGTGACTTGTGTTAGAGTTGCTGAAAGCAACTGACGTGTGAGGCATTCTGTCTGGGGCTGTATGAGCATCTCAGACAGGCTCGTGCTTACCCTAAACAGTCTGACGTGAAAACGTAGGTGGAAAAGGAGTGGAGAGAGAAGAGGGAAATAAAAAAGTGTGAGGAAGCAAGACTTGCCTGATGTGCATGGGATGTTTAGTTAAAATATATTTTTCCAGGCATGTATATGTCTTTTACTGAAGTCATGCATGAAATTTTATGCAAGTAGAAAATTAGTTTTATAGTAAATGCAAAAAAACCCAACAAACCACACACCACGACACAAAGAGAATATGAAGTTCCGAGTGCATTTCGCTGTGCTACATAATTGGATGAACTCTATCCATGGATAAACCCTGTCATGGAGTGAGTAGAGCCTATTCCTCCTCAGTGTTGTCTCTGCCAGAGTCTTGAAACTGAGCCTCCTTTGGGGGAATGGAGAGAGCAGAAGTGCTGACACCACAGCTTTCTCCTCGCCTTCTCCACGTTCAGATGGAAATTAAATTCTGTTCTCTTAATAGCTCTGTTTCTTACTATGCAGTGGAACCAAGTAAGCCGAGCAATTTGTTTACTGAATTTCAGTGTGTATGTTTGTAAAAGTTTGAATAATCAGTGGGATTCCTAGCCTAAAAACATCTGATTTTCTCAGTGGTCCAACACCGCCTGTCCTTTCACAAATGTACTTTAATTGAAACAGGCCACACCAGGGTGTGCATTAATGGGCTGCTTGGGTGGCAGAAGGTAATTGGTCTCTGGTCCAGTGCTTCACAATGCTCCAAAGGCATGTGCCAGTGCTCTGTTAATGCATACCCTGTTGTGACACTGCTTAATTAAAATCTTAGGATATCAAAAGCAGAAAGCACTAATGAAGAAGTTTCTTTCAAGCTGGTAAATACAGCGGTATGACATATTAACCAGTATAATGTATGCTGGCTGGTTCTGGCCTGCAGAAGGCTCAGCTGAGTCCATGAATAGGAAAGGAGCCCAATCTAGGGCTGTATCCAGCCTTGCTGAACTGTGCAGGGCTGTAACCAGACTTCTGCAGGCAGGTCCTAATTGTTTTCAGCTTTTTTCTTTGTATCTGTTCCTTGCCTGATGAATCCGAGCTTTATGCTACCAAATGATAATCATCTGTGTTATGAGGTATTTTCTAATGTGTAGACAGACTTTAAATAAAAAGATGAATCCAAGTTTGTTTATGTAAAGATATCATTTTCTCCCTCATTTTCATTGGGTTAAATGAAAGTATTTATAAATAAATTATTTTTACAGATTTCCACCAGAAATATTGTTTTTTTCATACTGTTTTTTGCCACTATGCCTGTTATACTGCCAGTTTATTATCCCAGCCATGCCATCAACAAAATAAAATAAAAGGCCATTTCTTTACGCATTTCCAAAAGGAGACTTACACAATTTGTTGGGTTTTGTTTTCTTTTTGAAAAGAGATAAGTGCAACCTGCTTGAGGTTTTACTGTGACTAGTAAAGGAGATACGTATTTTAAGAGCCAGCTGGCCAAATATGAGTGTATCTTCTCTGGGTATAAAAAGTATGGAACAAACTAGCAATCTGCTTCTGATGGCATGGCAGAGGATAGAGAGAAGGGTTTTGGAACCTCCAGTCTGCCTGGTTAATGCGAGCCTCAAGGACATCCGCCGGTTATTGCCCTAAAGCAGTCTGTGGAACACTTGAACATTGCAGCTATAGAGGTGTGTGTGGAAGTGCTGTGTCTCCTTTAGCTGCCTGTGCAGGTACAACTGTGCTATCAAGAACATGTACACTGTACTCCAGCACATCAGTGAAAGAATTTGTCTTGTTAATTTTTCTGATTCTTCAGGAAGTCTTTAAGATTCGCTGTCAAGGTACCTGTTCATCTTCTCCTTTGTACACTCAATTATGCAGTTATACAGTCTAGTTGTCTCAAGTCCAGGGCAGCCTTAAATTCCGTAGGGACAGCCTTCAGAAATGGAAGCTGAAATATGACATACAGACCAACTCTGGAACCCTAGACATAGAGTTAAAACTCTCTTGAATATAAACTTCATACGATTTTCCTTGTGAGGTGTGCAATTATCTATTCCCTTCTCTAAAGCAGCCAAAGAGCTACTGTGTCTTCCCGGAACTTTTCCAGGAAAACTGTGCTTGAACATTCCACAGTTATAATAGGCCTGTATGGATGGTCTGCCATGGAGTAAACCAGGCTGTACTGAGCTTTATGCTAGTACAGTTAAATTTTGTTTGGTATTGTGTAAGTCAGTTTAAATCAAGGAGAAATGTCATTAGCTTATGGTTTTCTTCAGCTCAGGTCTAGCTTAAGGAGTTCTTCAGGGAAAAAAATGTGTTTCTGATAGTTGTTTAAAATGTTTATAAAACAGATAATCATGTTAGTTCTGCTGTTACACTTTTTTATGGAGAACTAATCTGTTTGGCCTTAAAGAGCTTAAAATTGTTAAGAAGAATACCCAAGAAGATCCAGGGGAGAATGAAGCAAAGGCTTCATTTCAATTAGAGAACAGGGAATCTGAGAATTTGTCATCTGCTTTATTACTTGGGAGCATTATCGCTGTTCTCTGCTGATATCTGCTTTCTTTCCATTGTAATTCGGTAATGTGTAATGTGGCTTTAATCTCCTATTTTGTCCTGTCTGTATGCTATGAGACAGGAGAGACAGATGACTTGGGAAGTCAGGGGGCAGTGGAGCTGCAGCACACAGCTGTGTGCCTGTCAGGTCTCTTCAGTCATCCATTTGATCATGCTGCTTTCAAGGCCTGTAAAGATCAGAAAACAACTCTGTACACCCCAGCGTCCCCAGGGAGAGAGCAGTTGAACCTCATCAGAGAGAAGGTCTTCCAGAATAAACAATTTTAGGCCTTTTGCTGAGGAAATAAGGTCTTGCTTGATTTGAAGAAGGTTGCTGGTATAGTTGCACTGGTGGAACCGCAGCAGCAAGTCCTGCTGTGGGCATCATGGCTTATGCTAGAAAGAATCTTAAAGCGGTTCTTAAATGGAGTGATCTGTCCTTTTATGTTCCTGTATTTCCTCAAAAGAATTTGCTGATCCATATAGGTGTTCTAGCACATAAATTTAGATGTGGCATAAACCTTAACAAGCAGGGAAATGAATGTGCTAAGGATGTGTAAATACAGAATTTTTCAGGAAGAATGCTTCTTCCTGTTGCCTTTTGTAGGGCTAGGCAGCATGGAGACATTGGACAGATACACAGACTCAGGAAGGAAAGGGAAATTTTACAGAGCTTTGTACCGTGGCCAGCTGAAGTGTCAGGATTGCCCTTTCCAGTCATGGTCTTACCCTGTAGCTAGATTGTCACCTAAACATACTTTTTCCCCATCCTGTTTCCTCCACAGCAGCAGAGGGAAGGCACCTTCAGGAAAAGGTGTATTCCTATGTCCATGGTAGCTCTGCAGGATGTTATACAAAGTGTGTGCCAGCTCTCGTGGTGCCCTTTGAAACTTGCTGACATGGAGATGTACCATACTGCAGCCCAGTCTAGGATTTTTACACCTCTTTTTTCCCCAAGGAATTTCATTCTTTAAAGCTATATTATACATGTGTTATGGAGACACAGCATAGTTATTTTCTACTTTTAGTGTTGCAAGATGGTTTGTTACATTTTATTGTGTTGGTTTTGATGGTCCAACTTTTCTTTTGTTACCCTTGGTGCTGTCCTGACCTTCCTTGAGCCCTTATCCTCATTTTTAAACCATACCCCAAAAAAAGATCTCTGAGACAAGATCCAGCTTCTGTAAATTCAGGGTTTGTGCATAGATACAGGCTGAGACATAAAACTAAAATAGCTGTCTTCATTCTTTATAGCATTTCTATTAAAACTGTGTCACAAAACTGCAGCTGGCACATGTGGTCTTATGAAGTTTTGTGTGAGCCTTCAAAAGCTGACAATGGTTCTTCAACTGGAGAATCCTTAAAGCAGCAGTCTTTCTCCACTGGGGATTCCAGAAGCTCCTTGTTCAGTTAAGAGCTCTAAAAGGAGCTGGCTGATCACCAGCTCCCAAAGGAATAGTCTGAATTAGTACTTGGACAGAAGACATTTAAAGATGATGTTGCTATCACCCCCCAAAAGCAGTGCTGAATCAACAAGTAATTATTTTAGAGAGATCTCTACTTTAAATGTTTCTGCTGAGGAAGTTAGTATAGCTAATGTTGCTGCTAACAGGTACTGAAGATCCACAGGGTACTTCACATCAAACAGAGTTATCTGTCCAAATTAATGACTTTAGTATGATTACTTTATTATGAGTCCTCCTACAATTTCAGCAATATTCAGCAGATTCTGTTGTGAGTCTTCACAAAATAATTTGTGAATTCCAGATGTGACAGAGGCAGGAATAGCATATGGAATGTCATCTCAGCCTCACTGAGTTGATGCAAAGGAAAGGCATGTTTGTACACTACTTGAGGCCTCCCAGTAGGAAGGGCTGTTGAACAACAGTTCTTCAAAATCCGTGCATTGTGTGATTTGTCATATTGCTTTTGTTGCTCAGAGATCTGCTTTGCTCAGTAGTAATTCAGTAGTAACTTCAAACTGTGTTATACAGGGAAGCTGAGCAGGATAAAATTTTTGCTGGTCATTACACCATCATAAGCATACCCAGAACATATCTGGGATCTCATCAGCTTTATTTTATTAATGGAGAAAACTTCGGCAATAATTGCAGTGTTCTGTTTTGCTTTAAGTGGTGGATTAACTTTGTAACTGTGTTTTGGAAAGATAAATAATAGCTTGTTGTTGTTTAAGGCTTACTGCTTTTGACACAGATTTAGTTTGGAGTAGAGGCTTTTTTGGGTGTCTGCAGCCAGAGAAGAGTCTTTGAATGCAGAGAAGATTCTCTGCATTCTTTTGCATATCTGGATATTGCTAGGTTAACATGTTGTTGCTGTTTCAGTCTGGCTACAGAGCCTGTTCCTCTTCTGTAAATGAGAAAGGCAAAGTTATTTTGCCTGAGTGACAGTAACTTTATATTGCTAGGACTAAAAGGAACCTGTTATTATTGCTTCCTTATAGCACTCTTTTCATCTGTTCCATGTTTCTTGGTGTTCTCATTCTATGAAGCTTCTTGACTGCCTGTTTCTCCAGGCCCCAGATCCCATACCAGAGAAATGGTAGCGGGAAACCATGGGTTGTGTGTCTGTGGCTTCAAGGCTGAGTCTTGCAGCTGGGGAGAGGAGTTTCTTGTTCAGGTGTTGGCATGGTCAAGGCCCTGTGGTTAAACACTTGCTGTCTTGTCCTGTGGCACTGGCAAGTTCAGGCAGACAGGTGTGGAAGAAGAGTTGAAAATGAGTGTAGACCAAAGGTCTAAGTGAAACCTCTGGCCCAGGTTTCTTCTCCCCTGGCCTCTTGTCCTGTTGCACTTGCTGTGGGATGTGGGGGCTGCGTGATCTGTTACAGAACTGCTAGAAGGGGTCCTGTGTGTGTGCATGAGCTAAACAAATTACAGGGAAAAGGAATGATAAAGGCCTTATCTTTCCTGGTGTTCAAGATGCAGAGACAGTCTCCAGTGCTCTGGAGAAGCCTGAAAACCCTGCTGAGTAGACACAGGCAGAATATTTTTTGCCTAGAACACCCTCTCCAGAGCAGCTGGAAGAGTGATCAAGTAAAACAATACGAGGTTAAAATTGTAACTGAAAATCTGAAAGTTGAGTCAAGAAAATTGTCAAGAGAATTAAAAAACACATGGGCTTTGGAGTAGACCAAGTGAACTATGCTTCTCTGTGTGCATGCAAAAATAATTTCTTTAGTGGCTTTGTTGTATTATCACAAATTTTAACTAGCACATTCGTACTTATCTTCTCCCAGCCTCCCTGCTCTATGTTCCTTTCCCCCATCAGCTGAATGTCACTGACACTTAACAATGAGGTTTCTTTTGATAATAACTTTTCCTCGTTGCTGGAGCACACAATAGCCATCTAGATAGTGAAGGAACATAATGGGGTACACTTTCAGCATGGGCAATTAGATGTGCAATTCTCATTAAGAATAACAGTGAAAATTTTCCTCTATAAATCTACCAGCACAAAGCCTTTCCCCTTATGAGCAACAGATGGGTTTTCCATAATGGCTCATTACCTCCTTGCTTTGTCATGCTGCCAGAAATGAAATATAAAGTTATTTATGGATTGAGAAAGATGCACAAGTCACTGTAGATCATTCCTTGCCATATTTTATGGTTTATCTGGTTAGTACTTGAAGTCTCTCAGGACTAGGAAGTTTCAGAAGATGACAGAGCATTACCTGAAAATTAAGATGAGTGTCCTTCTGTCTGGTTATTCATCCTGATGGTCTTGCATCTCCAGGGTGATGCTGCGATCTCCACTGGGACTGGTAATTTGGGTTCTTCAGTAGAAAGGAGGCCATTTCTCAAAAGAAATTTTGTCAGCTGTGACAACCCATTTCTGTGAAATTTTACTGTTAGGGGCAGAAGGCAGCACTGTTTTACCATGCATCATAAATTTGAAAAGTTAGACAAGTTACTTGATAATATTCCTTATTTGAAATTGGCGCGGGGGGATGGGATCATTGCTTGGCACATCAGTGAGAGATGTTATTCCTTTGACAGCTGATGGCGGAGGCCAAGAAGGAGGGCAAGTCTGATGTGGATGTTCTTTTACTTATAGGCATTTCACATTATTAAACTCTTTATATTGGAATTTATAGCCTGGATGTACCAGAGATTTTATTTTCACAAATCCTTGATGAAGAACAGTTTCTACTGCAAATGTGTTAATCTGTCGCCTTTTATAACTAATGTCTTTGTGGTGACTTACATGGCATCAAGGTTAAGAAGCTGAGGACAAAATTTAGAATATTGTTTTAACACTACTTAGAGCAAGAGTTTTTCTCAAAAGGATCAACAAGTGAGCTAATCCCAGTGCAAAATCCTCTCAGAAAAGCAGACGTCTCCCACCAGCTTGAAAGATGTTCTTACCAGTTCTTCCTGCTTACATTCAGGAGGGCATTTTAAATGTATTTAAATCTAATTGAGATCAGTCCAACCTCAGTAAATGTTTAAGTATTAACCTGAATTTCGGTAGTTGCAACCATGTGCTTCCGGACTGAAGTTTTAAACAATAAGCCAAATATTTTGCTTATGTTTGAGCTCAGGTTTTGTTCTTAAGTAATTATGCAATTTGAGGAAGTTCGCTGAGTTCATCCCAGTGGCAGGAAAAGGAAACCAGGATCTTTTGTGCTCAAGAGTGAATAAAAGTATATCAGAATAGGCTGATGTATGTGTGGCCTAGCAAGACTATGGATCCCGAGTGTTCCAGTTTTCGGAAGCTTGCCTATTTAATAGCTTGGCAAGTCAGTGATCTATTCATAGATGCAGTAAGAGATCTTTCTCCTTTTGTAATCAGCCCTGCTTTCTGCATGTGCTCCTTTGGAATGCTGCAGTGCTGTTGGGTCCCAATCTGTGGGAAATGCCTCTGTGCACTTCATTTAAGGTGTAATATAGAGATGGTCACAGGGCAGTCTCTACACTTCTCTGTGATGTTTAGCAAAGAACATAAAACATGGCTGGTAACAGAAATACTCTGTGGCTGAATACATGCTCTCTCTTTATGTTATGCATACAAATGATCTCTCGAGGTCACGTTCTGCCCAAGGTTCTGGCCCATGGACAAAGAGAGGGCTGTAAAACTGGATGCCAGCTAAAGAGGGTGCTGTCTGTTCTCAAATGACTCATCAGGAGCTGATCCATCGCAACCTGGTTACCAGCTAATATCCAGTGGCAGTGCAAGGTACTACTAAAACAAGAAATGTGAAAGAAAGGAAAAAGTAATGCTTGCAAAAAGAAATTCTCTTATTCCTTTATTGAATGTATGTAATCAGTTAAATTTCTGGAATCAAAATTTGCATCAGTTTTTAATGTCTATTTTTGTCCTTTTTCAGTTTGTTCTCTTTATTACATTTAAAAAAAAATTATTTTGTGATTCCTATAATACATGTACTTTATAGTTCAAGACTTTTTTCTCCTCAAGCTGATGAAAACCAAAAACAAAAGGTTTGCAAAATGTCATGTTTTATTGTTCTAGAAAAAAATTTTAGTTCTGTCCAAAATTTTTTTTACCATCAGAATTCAAACAATTGGGATCCACCTTTATCATGTCAAACTATCAAGGCTACACTATCTAACCTTTTTATATATGCAAAATACATAACTTGTTTGAAAAGACCATAGATATTTTCATCACCTCAGAGCATATTTTCTTATCTTCACTTCTATCCAATGGTTTGGAACATGTTCTTGTTCCACAGTTTAGCAAGGAAAAAAGAAAACAGAAGGCTTATACTTCAACTTCTCTGAGTGCTTTTTTCTGCCATATTCCTCAGCCTCAGTTATCTTGTGTCACCACAGATTGGGAAGCAAATTGAAGTGTGATCAGAGCCCTCCTCAGCTTTTGGATTATATTTGTAATTCATTATGAAAGACCATTTCACTATGAGATTTAAACACTATTCCACACAGAAAGGAGACCAGTTCTATATTAATATATTCCCCCTTCTTCACTGCAGAATTATACTGACTTGGAAAATGCCAACTGTATGTCTGTTTAACATTCAAAGAGCATGTCAAACTGTTTGAAAGTGTGCATTCCCTGGTGCATATTTAAAATGTTTGAAACTATCCCAAGAAAAGGCCACTGATTTTCCCCACACCCCCTCACCTTAGTTTTATTTCGCAAAGCCTGTTTATTAGCCACCTGGTGAGCATTTCTGCACCTACAGCTTGTCTTAATAAATCACTGACCATTTTGTGCTGCTGAGGCTACTCAACCTCGAGTTTCCAAGACCTGCTTGCCTGAGCAAAATAAAGGAAGGAAATTTCCATGGGAGGCAGTTAATAATTGTGCATGGTATTTTAAATCCAGATGCAGTAAAGTGGAAGCTTGTAATGCTTCCCCCATTCTTGCTGCTGCAGTTATAGAAGAAGCAGATGCTGATTTCAGGTGACTTTGAAGTATTGAGTATAAGGCAAAAAATAAATGTCATGGGAGGATTTTCTTCTAGAAAGTTGCCTGGTTCCACAGTTTAGGGCAAAAACAGTAATGGTAGATCTGTTAAAGTGATGAGTTTTTCTAGGCCCTTAGAGGTATCATGATCACCCTGGGGAAACTGCTTAATCCTGGCTCTCAGAACTGAGCACACAGGCAAGGGTGGGTTCAAATAAAAGGCCTGTTTATGAAGTAAAGAATGAAGAGATCAAGCAGTTGAGATGGATTCACTTTGTTGTACTGAACGTGAATTCTGTTAAGAGTCGACTGTAGGACTCCACCCAATACATTCCAGTTTTAGCTTGAGTGATAGCAAGGGATTCAGAGAAGTCTTCTCCTTCACCAGGATCTCTGCAGAAAGAGGCAAGGCATCACTGACCTCATAACTTTTCCCCCTCAATCTCTTGCTCAGTGTTTTTGTCTGGATGAATATTGATAATTTACTTATGGAGAATACTGGCAACAGTTTTAGGGAAGCTTAAGCCACTGCCCCCTTCCTCCCTACCCCTGTTCTTTTATTTGAGTAATGATGCCAGCTAGAACCCCATTGTCTTACTGGGTAAGGTAAGCAAGGCTGGTTGGTCTGGGAACCATTCCCTTAGGATAAACCCCCAGGGGGATTGCACTTGAGAGCTAAATGCCGGACCAGAGATCATCTGCTTTCATGTAGGTAAATTCATGTGAATGAGACAGACTGTTATGAAGTTATGTTTTCTAATTTGATAGCAGCTGTCTTGTGGAGGGAGAAGTGGGTGGGCAAGGCTTGATTTCAGAGGAAATTCCAATGCTGCAGTTGGGTACTGCTAGGATTCTTTCTGACCAGTTAGGAGTCTGAGCTTTAAATCTGACAATATTCCATCTTTGGATTTGATGAGTCTGATGTATCAGTTTTATGCATTATCATTATCTTTCTTTTGCAACCAAGACATCTTGGTTGAAAAAAAACAAAAACAAAATCACTTTTGACTTTGTGGCAGCTAGTGCTCGCTATAGTAGCTGTGTAATACATTCTCCTTGGGAGCTGTAACAAAGCAAACCCTAAGCATGGTTTATAGAAGAAAAAATGTTGTTAGAGCTCTCTCTGCAGAGGCACTGGGCTCTTCATTTCTCTGCACACTGCTCTAATCTTGCTGTTTGTCTGATTCAACCCAGTTCTTGTTGCTCAGCCCTGCAAGCTCCCTACTCCTTACAAATTAAGCCAAGTCACAAGAGATGACTTCAATGTGAGTTGTAGGTAACCAGCACTTCCTAAACCCTGGCAGTTGAGTAACACATGTAATGCCTCAGGTCATAATATAGCTGTCTATCAGGTGATTCTCTTCTCCCTTACTTCTGCTGGGCGCAACTCTGCCAAACCACAGTAGGTTCATAATAATAATGTGATTGGCACATCTATTGATTGCTGCTCCAAGTATCTCAAAGGACTTTATAAATTTGTCATGAGTTTCCTGACCCGGTGCAGACATGCATTTAAAGATCCAGAATGTTAAAGATGCTTGGGTTCATGTAACTGATACAAAACTATGTGGATTTGTGCTCTTTCCAGTCCAAAGGGAAATGGTACTGGTGTGTAATGACTTGTTGGCCGAGATCAGAAGAACCACAGGCTGAACAGCCTCAGTCCTCATAACTTAGCCATGTTTACTCCTGATGTTACTGCTCAGCTCTGAAGCCCGTTCAGCAGAATGAATTTAAAGCATGGGGTGAATTGGTTTGAGAAAGAGGGTGGGGGAAATGTTTTTGAAATGTTTATTGAGTAGTTTTTTTGGGATAAGATGGCCAAGCAGCAGGAGGAAAACAGAGTAAAAGAGCCAAACTCATTTTCAATAGCTACTGAAAGAAGAAGATGGAGAGTTCAGCTTTTACACTCAACGTTCTGGCCTTACCTTTAATATAAGGTTATGGTTAATAGTATGGACCTATATTACTCATATATCTCTGTGTCCAAAAAGGAGGAAGTCTGTGCTATTTTATGAACAATGCTGGTTATAATGATAAAGCTGGAAGAAGAAAACCGTGCAGGATGGGCTTATTTTCTGTTTATTTTTCTATCTTTGTTTTTAAAGCACAGTTATTAGCCACAGACTTCATGCCACACCCAGCAGTGGTAACTAGGAAAGTGAGAGCAGAGGCTGAAGTTCCCCTTTATTTCTCTGGAAAATCAGTGCATGCCTGTGGATATATTCCAGGCCCTATTTAATGCATGTGTTTTGGCTTTTGAAATATTAAAATTCTGTGTTTGGTTTTGGTTCAAAAAGCAATTCAAGGGTGGTTGTTTACCTTGTTTACAAAGCACAAAATAACCTCTCAAACCATCTGTGGTGTATATATATAAAACTATAAAACCCTCTGAGTTTTTCCAAATACACACATGTGCCAGGAGTGTATATATATATAAATATGTGTAAATGTATACTCATGTACAAGCATGGATGAAATCCAAAAGTAAATTTTCTACATTGTGTAAGGTAGATATCTTTGCTATCCTTTTATAATTCATAGCTTCTTATTTAACCCCTCAAAAATGTGATGTACTTAGACTTGGCAAAGAGTAAATTCCCTGAAATTGTTTGCCTTGGATTGGCTGTGTAATTGCAGTGTGGGTGCATTCCAGCGCAAAAATAAAATTCTTACATTAAGTCAGGCAAACCTCAGCCAGGTAGCTGATATTTTATGTTAATAGTGCATAGCATATGAAAGGCTAAATACTCTAAAGGTGGTCACATGATTTTCCACAGTTAGGAAATTTTGCCATTTGGGATAGAACCTCTCTCCCTGACTCTAGCACTCGTCGGCAGGATTTTGGTGGCTCCCTTACGGCCATTTCTGAATTTAGGATTGTTTGGGTCAGCAGGCCTATCTTCACTCTTGGTTCCATTCCTTTTTTGCCAGCTTGTCTTATTTGTTTTAAAATAATTGAACTCTAGCACCCCCTTAACATTCTACATTGGAAGGAGGTGAAAAACTCTGCGTGTCTTGAATTAGATAAAAAATTTGAAAGGGGATGGACCCTGAGCTGTCTTCTCATGAGTGGAGATGGTCTACCCAGATGAGGGTTGGATTGCCTGAAATTTGTGGAGAAAAATGAAAAGAGAAGAGAAGAAAAGAAAAGAGAAAGGAAGCAAAGTCTGCTTTTCCTTACTTTCAAACTGTTCTCTAGTGAAAGGAGGTCAGCTGCCAGGACAGTCCCCCTGACTCTTTGCAGGTGTGCTAAATATGCTTGAATAAAAGTTAAAGGGGGAAAAAATGCACTTTTAAAAGTGTTGCCTTTTAAAGAGTGTAGACTGTATTTAATTTCCTCAGTTGCAGTCAGACTTTACACCACAACTTGTCTCCAGAGGTCTCAAAGCTGGGTTAATCATTTTTCTAACACTTTTTTTCTCTTCTGTTTGGAAAAAGCAACTTTGTGGAATCAGAACCTTCTGTCAAAGTTTTCAATGACACGTCATTTTGGAAAATTTGTACCTCGCACTTTCAAAGGTGCTGACATTGCTGAGAGTGAAATAATTTAATATTTCATTTCAAATCAGTATTTCAATTTTTAATATAAATATTTCAAAGGTCATGCAAAATGAAACTTTTTAAAAAGGACAGCCATGTTAGATCAGCGCCTAATTTTCTCAAGAAAATTTCATCCTGTATGGAGAAATACTCTTGTTTTGTGTTGGCTAGGGTTTTTTGTTTGTGGGGTTTCTTTTTATTCAAATGGAAATATGAGCAAATATTTAACTACCAAAATTGTTTCCATAATAGAAATTCTGGGGCTGTTTATTGCTCTAGTGTAAAGTTGGATGTTTATCATATTGGTGTGGATTCACCATAGGGTCTGGTGTGCATGGGGGTGATACTCAGTTACCTCAACACGATGGTATTCCAGCCACAGTGAGTAGGAGCTCTTTTTAGTCTCCTAAGGATGGTTGTGGCAGCAGGTGTGCACTGTGCATATCCTCCAGTTGTCTGTTTCTCTTACAGCAGTATAAACAATTTAAAAAGACGTAAAGTGAGCAGTGTATCCATTTGCACATCCCAAGGCAGTTCAGCACAATGTTTTCCTCCATCACAAGCCTTCTGGAGGGGCAGGAGCATGTAACCACCTCTCAACTTCATTTAAAGATGTCAGACAATGGAAAAGTCATCTCCTTGTTAAATAAGGATTTGATTGTTATTTCCAACACAAAATACCTAGCTTCAGTTTTCACTCATTATATTTTGTGAATCTCTATCACAAGAAAATTTTTGTCTATGTATTATAGACCACAGACCAATAAATCCCTTCTCTCGGTAAAACTGAGCTTCATTCTTTCTTTGCACGGTTTACTTTTTGTTCTGTGGTGCCGTTTTCTGGACCGTTGTCAGTTTGTTAATGAATATTAACAAGCAGCAGGAAAAACGTGGTACTCAGCATATGTTTGCTTATTTCTATAGCACCCCATTACAGTAACAACAGGATGTCAATGAGCCTCTTTTGATTCCAACTGAGCTGTGATGTCCTACACCCCCTGTAAAGGATTTGGCCTTTCCCTCTTTCCTACTTTTGCACCTAGCTCCCATTCCTTGCAAGGTGTTTTTAGGCATTTTGGGCAGACAGAAAAGATGCTTCTTAGAAGTATTCAGCACAGCTGTTGAGTCTAAGTCCTTAGCTGACCAGGTGTTTAACAGAAAAGCTCTTCCTCCTGCTATTATGTAGAAAGTATCATACAATAGTAATCTACTTCTTCTGTAGAAGTAGACAAACTTCCATAACAAACCAAGTCAGAGAAAATGAGACTTCCCCTAACTTTGAGTAGCTCTCTGATCTACTTGTGCAGGCCCTTTCATTGCCAGCTCTGAATTGTTTGGGCAGCAATTGGACAGGAACAGCTGCTTTAACACCTGCTCAAGGCCTTTGATCTCTCCTATTACAACAATAACTTTTGTGCCTTTGACAATTTGCTCATCTGGAGAAGAAGATAGAGTTGAAATTTCACTGCTATCAGAGCTGATGCAAGGATGTACTTGCTAGAGCGGTGATGCAGTTTCCAGCTGATTCTTTTATGTGAGTGCATAAATTTACTTTCAAACTGTTTATGATTATGTGGAAGTAAATATCCCTGAATGTTTTCCTGCAGTGAAATGTGGAGCGGAATGTAATTGTCATATTCTGGGTATTACACGCTCTTTCAGCCTGGCCAGTACCATACTTCCAGGCTGCTTGGCTCTATGAATACCATTGGATGGTTGTTTTGCTCTTCCCCATAGTTAAACTGTGCTTATCACATGGCCAGCAATGTGGACACAGAGGGTTTTCTGCTCTCCATGATTGGCTGCTCAGGAGGGATTGGGTTTTTAATTCTGCTTCAGACAATGTATGGTGCTGTTTAAGTGATGCTGTGTGCTCTCTGAGCTTGCATTTATTTTCACTTAAACAACCACTTCCATGGAAGTATGAGAAGGAGAGGTATGATCCCCAGCACAGAGGTTTAACAGCTGCCTTAATTTTCTCGAGCCTCATGAGGTGAATAGCTGGTTCAATTATCCTGTTATAAATGGAAGAGTTGTAGTGGGACACTAGATCCTGTGTGCAATTAATATTTCTAGCATGTATGGGAGTAATTTCCTGCTTGATTTTTTTCCTAATCTGGAACTAATGAAATATTGATGACAGTGTTTGGCATATACACTACAAAACTTCATGCCGTTCCTTGTTATATACATTGCTGCAACGCTGATACCTTGAAACATCTAACTTACATTATTATGAGGCAATAGTCAAAATTTTAGGTTTTTTTCATAGCTTCTACAGGTAGAAAAAAAATGAAAGGGGAGTAATATTTCCAGGTCAATAAAGAAAATCTGGAACCTGGAATAAAGAAAAACATGAGTAGAACTTCTCATGTTTTTATCTGTCCCTGGATAGCTTGGTGTCTCAGGTGGCAAAACCAAGATAAGATTGACTGTGTAGTTTCTGAAACTGAAATCCTCTATGGCTTTCCCCTCTCTACTTTTAAATAAATATGTTATCAGCTGTTAAGAAATCATTCCAACAGTAAATAACCTTTTAACAGAGCAGTTAATTCTTATGAATAATTGAGGTTGCAATTATGTCGTTCCATGTTGGTTTTAAAACATCCAGCTGGGAGAAAGCAGTTTTGGGGAGGTTAATAAAATGTCTTTATTACAGACTTTTGGAATTTCAAGCATATACTGGAGATTATTCTTCACCATCCTCAGTCATTCAGTGAAATTCAGGTCTACTTAGGATTAGAGACATGTCCATGGAGAAACATTGATCTTGGAAACCTACATTAAAAACATTAACATCTCCAGCAATCGAAAAAAGATTGTTTGCTTAGATAGATATTTCTAAATAATTAAAGAATTTCAATTTTAGGAGATCAGAGCCAGAAATTTGGATTCTTCTGAAGAGTGGAATTACTTCAGGTTGTCTTTAAGTATTACAGGTTGTTTTGTCTGAAATTTATAGAAAATTGAAGCTGGCTAATTTTATTTACTCTGACAATTTTTTCCCCTTCCCTCCCAAAGCAGATATTTCTGAGAGACACTCAGTGGTACAGGCAAAATGGAATTTAATTGTTCTAAAGATCACAGGAAAGTTTTCCAGTCATAGACTGGAGATACAGATAGGAAAATAAGTTGGTTTTTTTCCATCTGTTGATAAAGAAAAGATGTAATGGATTCACAAGGGACAGTTGCTGCTAGGGTGGGATATTTGCTCCCTGCAGTAGCTGCTACATCACTTATTCTAAATTCTCTGACAGAAGGAACAGCCTTAGCCTTGCTTTTTGTGGTTCTGTCTAAGCAAGGCAGAGGACAAGACTTTTCCTATGGTGCTGCTTCTGCACCCAAGCCATCCTTTCAACCCTTCTCTAGCTGTGTGTAGTAGGCTGCCTTCCCTGTTGCTTAGACAGTTTTGCATTTTGCCTTTGCCTAGAACTGTCTTTGCCAAGCGCAGGCAAAGTGAGGCTTTCCTCAAGGGAAAAACAGCAGTCCTAACAAGCAGTTTTAACAACTTGGTTAAGGCAATAGAACTTAACAAAAGTAGCTGTAACAGAAAATATGGTCTTGTGCCTAGGCAAGCACACTTAGTCCAGCCTTTGGGATAGTGTAAGATGCCTGTAAGAAGCCATCCAGTTCTAGCTGGAGTATCACAAGAATCTGAGGTTTTGGTGCTCTGTCCATACGAAACTTTTCTTACCTTTTTTGGCGTTACTTTTCCTTTCTGACGCTTTTATTGTAAGCTGAACCGTGTCTGTGTAGCACAGTCACAAGTCTGTGATAGTCACATGCAGGTTTTTCCCTGTGGTCTAACACTTACCCCCAGTCCTGTCACACCAACCTTCCCCCTGCAGTTCTTTACTAAACCTTTAATGGAGGGAAACACTGATTTAAAAACCGAGTCATTTTCACCAAGGAAATGAACTGCTTTTGAAAATGTCAAAAAATATGATAATTTTGCAACTGTGTAACATATGTGAAACTTGATCTTCCATTACAAAACTGACTTTCCCATGACTTGTTTAGGTTTTTTTCAATATTTCCTAATTAAAAAAAACCAAAAACACATAAAATTCCCAACCTAGTCTAACAGTGGTATGAATTTCTGAAGGAGCGTGCGCTAGTATCCAGCAACGCCTAACACCCAAAAAGAAGGATGTCAAGGAGGATCAATGTGCAGTTAAGTAGCGGGAGAGGAGGATGAAATAGCCGAGTCAGATTAGTCCATGCCAAAATATTACCTGATGGTTTCTTAAATCGCTATTCAGCTTATCTATGAGAGGCCAGAATACTGTGAATGCCAGAAACTCTTTGTGGCATCTCTGTCTTGCATTGGCAGCTTCTTGAGGCACTGGGGAAGGGAGGAACCTTTTTTTGCAAATCAACCCTTTTTTTCAGCCAATTTTGTCATGGAATATGATGTCCCATTATGCTGACTTTTGTAGCTTTACACACACCAGTCTGGAGATAGTAACAAAAGTTCCCTTGCCAGATTCATTTTCTTCAACATTCATTTCAATCAGCCGAATACCTGGCACTTCATATTTTTCACTAAACTGAGCTATGTTTCCCCAAATGCTCAAAGAATTGGTACTTATAAGAAAATATTAATGAGTGATAACCAGAAACAGCCTGACATTTGTGAGGAAGTGCAATGTAAGCAATCTTATGGTCAGAGCAAGTGTTTTTACAGCACAAAGGCCGTGCTAAAATTTTGCTGTATCTATAGCCCAGAAACTCCCAGTACTTTGAGTAGGTAGTAATCTGGATGCCTGCTAAAATTCATTATTGTGCTATGAACAAAAATTTTGCCGGTAACCATTCTTAAAACCCTTCTTTTTGGGTGCTACTTTAGACACTTGTTATGTGATAAGGTAAATGAGGTATGCTCATCATTATGTGAGTTACAATTATACTTCCAGAAAGGTAACCTTTCCACTCTTCTTACCCACAGAGTGTAGGTGTAATAATTTAATTCTTTATTCATATACAGTAGCATCTGTGGTTCTCAAGTGAGACTTGAAGTTAAAATGGCTCTTTGTTTTGAAAGTAGTAGGTCAATTTCTGGACAAGCCTTGGAGTCTTAGAATTGACTGTGATTAACCATTCCATGTTAACGAGCACCTTTGAAGGCTACTTTGCTGTAGGATATTGTGAACAACAGCTGTCATAAAATGCCCATGAGACATGGCATCTATTTTGGTGTTCTAGACAGTAAACAGCAATGAGACTGCATAGGTACTTTTACTATGTTGGTTCTATTTGCAGTAGAAATAATAGCTTTTTTAAAGTCAATTCTGTGGCCCAGCCAGGAATGGCCAAGTCGTCTTCTTGACAGCCCTATAACCCCTCAGCCAGGCATCCCTTCAAGAGACCTGACTTTTATACTACCTTGCCAAGTTTATTATTAAAGCTTTATTATAAAGCTCACTCAATCATTTGCAAACTGTACTGGAGGTCCATTTTTTTCTAGTTTGTTTGAGTTCTGATATTAAAAAACTCAAGACATACAGGAAGTTTGTGTATCCTCTATATCTTTTTAAATGTTATAAATTCCATGTAAACAACAAAACTTCTTGAGCATAATGGTAGGATAAATTGTGAAGTTTACATTTTTTTTCATTTGCAAAGACTATTTTAAAACAGGCACACATAAATGAACTAATCAAATTTTTAATCTCGTCTGATTCCCATTTCACTTAGCAAAGGCAAGGTCCTTGAAATTCCTCACTTGTTGCATAGTAACCAGCCCACTTGGAGAAAAGCAACCAAGCAAGCTGAGAATTAGGACTCATTATGCCTTTGCTGAGGGCTCATTAGGATTGCATGCTGAGGGTGCCATCTTAATTAGGAATGAACCTGACCACCTGAAAGTAATTCACACTGGCAGCCAACTGTAGTATTTTCCAATTTTGGATTTGTCTGGCTTCCATCTGCCAGCTTTGTCTCAGCACTGACTTTCTGTTGACATCAACAGTGATGTTTCTAATATCATGAATTGCATCCTGTCTCTTGGGTGCAATCAAGTTGGACAGTTCCCTTCACAGCATGGTTCTGGGAGGAGGCGGGCTGCTAGCTATGGAAGAGTTGTGGTCGAGAAGATGAAATGGAAAGTATCAAGTATAAGACAAGACATGAAGTATATGACCTTGAAAAGTAAGAATTC
Organism: Bombycilla garrulus; assembly: GCA_013400315.1. Lineage (NCBI taxonomy): Eukaryota > Metazoa > Chordata > Aves > Passeriformes > Bombycillidae > Bombycilla > Bombycilla garrulus. The sequence continues at coordinate 31,918 of VXBU01012878.1, forward strand.
AAAACTCCTGCTTCTTCTCCTAAAAGAATTACGCTAATAAAGCATACCCTTGCACTCTCTGCCATCACAGAAAGTACTGAACTGGTGCATGAATGGGGCACAATGTTGTACTTCACTATGTTTCCTAGGACCTATTTGCACCTATTTCAAAGATATCTTGAAGAGTTTGTGTTAATATAACCTATCAATCAAACAACTGGAGCTTTATTTTTATGCTTGCCATATCCTAGTGCAGCCATAGGAAAAAGCAAGGTGAATGGATGCAGATGCTGTGGCAGTTAGGTTTTGATGACAGGGCAGTGAGTCTAAATAAGAAAACCTACAGACTCTCAGGAGGATGAACAAAAGTAATTGACTTAGATTCTGTGTGAGATGCAAAAAGCTAAAAGGGCTGGAAATTCCCTCCTTTATTTCAAATACAGCATGGAATCATAGGCATGCTGCTAGTCTGTTAAATATAGGGGGGTAAAAAAAGGAGTTAATTTAAACCATAGCAACATGCTTGTGACTGTCACACTGTAGTGCAGGCAGGCACATAACCCTCACCAGCCAGGCTAATAGGAAGTGGAAATTGCAACATATTCAGCTTCACTGAGGTTTGTTTAGTTTTAGCTCTGACACAAACATTTACTGCTACTGTGGAACCACATTTCCTGAAAGTTAGGGATTAAAAATGGGGACAGGTTGTGCCATGTTACGTGAGGTTAATGGAATGGTTTCCCCAGGAGATTACTTTTCCAATTGCTTCTGTAACTCAGACTAATAGGATAATTCAGTATACTGTACTTCTTGATATGTTGATTTTTCCTACTGAATAGTAGTACTTAATCATGCATTTAACATCTTACCTTTCACTCAGGGACCTCCAGCATGGTTTGCTGCCTTTCTATGTTTGGGGTGAAGCAGAGCGATGTTTTAAAAATATCTCCTCCAGCTGAAAGAATGGATAGTTGTTGACAAATGGCTCTAGAAAAAAATTGGTTGGATTTCAGATCTGCAGAGAGAATTTACAGCATTTCCACCTGCACAGAATTTTTTGGAATTGAAACCTAATCCTCAGGGAGGAAAAAAAGTGATGTTATCTGTCCAGAGGAATGCAGACTTTACTAACATTCAGAGTTTGAAGCCAGAAAAAGTAGAAACCTAAAATATTTATCACATCTTTGTCTATTCCGTGTCCCTCTCCAGCTCACACTCAAACACTCAGTGCTCAGCTCATTTTGCACTGTACTTATGTGGACAACTCATGGAAATTAGGGTCCCCATTGAATAACCCTGTAATGATAAAGTACACTTGCAGATTCTGTACTTCATAAGGCTTCCAGGTGACATCCACATCTCCATAGAAATCAACAGCCTTGACATCACAGACCTAAACAGGTGTCTTTACACACTCTCCTTCTGTTCTCTATTGGTTCCATAGCATGCCTTGCTCTGGCAAAGACAACTGTTTTTCACTCAAGCTTCTAGGCTCATGAGCTGTTTCAGGCAAAGATATCACACTTAAAAAAATCTGGATTTCAAACAGTTGTGTGACTGCTTACAGAAATTGATACAAAGCTATTTTCTTTACCATTCTCACATTTAGTAGTTGGCACACTGTAGGAAAGTCAATTAATTTAGGGGCACTTGAGTCCCTAGCACATGTATTTCATATTGGTAAAAAAACAGATCCCAAGGTTAAGGAATTTAAGCCAGAGTACTGTGGTTAAAGGTTGACCACACCTGTAGATAGTGTTGTTTATTTTCTGGAGTTATTCTGAATTTGGAAACAGTTGAGTTCTTAGTGCTGACTTTGTGTACACCTGTAGGCTCACTGAGTTTTTAATTGCTGTTTCACTTAAAAAGCAGCACCCGTGTCATTTGCTACTCTAAGCTGTATTCCTTGGGTAAGTTTTTCAATATCTCTAGGACAACGGTTCACTTGAACATCATCCTTCACTTGGACATGATCCCCTCTAACATACTCCTGTCTATTTTGATTAATTAATTTATATGTAATGGTCTAATTTCACCCCCTCACCAGTTGCACTTCATCTCTCTTTGAGCGGGATAAACACCAGAACAGTGCGGACAAATGTTTATGTAGAGAATGAGTTTGGCTGGGATTCCTGACTTTTAGAAAGAAAAGTTCTTGTACATTATGTACTAGTGGAACAGAGCACACAAATACTCTATTTTGTTGAAAGAAAGCCAGTTATGAATAAGCGTGAACAGTAATAATATAAAAGATCACCTCACTTAAGCTTAAAAATGACTACCATCTGCAAAACTGTTCACAAGCTGGAATAGAAAACCACAAGTGACAAAAAAATCTCTAAAGAGTATTCAATATTTAAATAGCACTGTTTATGGTAAAAAGAATTAGAAAATGGCAGAGAAGCTTTTTAATATTTAAAGAAAGAACTGAAATATGTAAAATACTGAAAGAGTTTCTGTGGATTTCCAGTTAAGTGGAGCATTTGGGGATTAATATAAATAAAGAAGTACCAGGGTGCAAGGCATGAGACAATTTTACTTTAAGTTTTTTAAAAGTTTACTTTTGGCGAAAGCATAGATAATCCTTTAAAATGTAGCACTTAATAAGAACCACAGGCATATTTTAAGACAATCTGCTACAACGGATCATTGCTTCTCCTTGTCCAGGATAAAATTGGCAAACAGGTAAATATAAAGTTAATCCTAATAAACAGATTTTGTTGTTATTTGTTGCCCAGTAAGAGCCCCTAGAACAAGTTCTAAAGAGCACAGATTGAGAAGTCAAACCCTCTTTGTAGTCAAGGAAGTATGTAAGGGCATTGAGCCAAAATCACTTTGATCTGTTGGATAACTGATGACTAATGGACCTGCCCTAATGCATCTCATTTTCCATGCACTCAAAATTTCTAAGGAAGAGAAATCTAAAGAAGGTGTAAACTGAAAAAGCAAGAGATCATCATGCCTAGTGTTTAGGACTACAGCAGCTGTTGACCATGAGGGTGTGTTCTGCTAGGCCATGACTGTCTTTCTGCTTTAATTCTTTCATCTGCTGGCAGCTACGTCATTTACAACTGAAAGGATTGTGCAAGATTTTTCTTTTGAGTTATTTTGGCATATAAATATAGTCTTTTATGGGAAAGTTTATTCTCTATTGGGATCTATTGGGAGGCATTATGGGAAATAAAATTTCTGAAGATTTTTTTCATCTTCCTTTTGAAAAGCAATTGTTGGGACTTAGTTTTGCATTGCTATTTTGCTGTTTTGTGTTCTAGCATTGTGCTGAGCCAGTGGCAGTATGTCAGGAAGAGCTGCTGTAGCAATTTGGCCTGCTTAATACACAAAGCTTATGAAATTAGCTAATGTTAAATATTGGATTTTATACTCTAGTACCGAAGTCGTCACCTCTGTTGATGCAGTTCTCTCCAGATGAAAATGTGGGGTTGATCATCACAACCTTCTTTGGTCATGTTCTTCAAGGAACTCTCCTTAACTTGAGATTGTCTTCAGGATGTATCTACATATCTATATAGATTAAATATATATATATCTTAGGCTGGGGATTCTTGACTGTCAGTAAGGTATGCAAGGGCAGAAATTCCTCAAACATGTTGATGGGCTCCCTTGACCAGGTATTTTCTTTTGCATGTTTTAATTGTCTGAATGTCCGGAGTGCACAGTCTCACAAGCCTCTGCATCTTATTGTTGATTGTTTCGGGTTTTTATGAGCTGGTCTTCATCCATCTTCAGTCTTCTTATACATTATAACTCCCAAAATGGCAGCTCTGGTATGGGAGACTGCAGCCACAACAAGCAGCACTCTAGGTGGGTGGCTGTTTAAGTCATGCTTAGAATGACACCATTTCTTTTAGTGTACCTTGATGAACTGCTCACCTTGAAAATAGTCTAGCTTATAATCAGAATTCACTTAAGCAGATCTTCAGAGTTCTTCATTCATTCTTCATCAGTAAAAAAAATTTTGACTTTCACTGAAGCACGTCAGTTCATTCTGAGTAAGGTTAGTCAAAAGTTGCCCTTTGTTTCACCAAGATCATCTGAGTATGCCTGCTGAAAAGCTTGTTAAGAGTCATGCTCTTAGGGCTGCTCAGCATATTGGGGTTAATTTTGGAAATCTCCAAGTGTCAGTCAACACCGTTAAAATAACCTGAGGTGGGAAATAGGGAAAAAGATGCTTACATAGAAGTGATAATAATAACAGCTATATTGATGGAAAAATAAATATGAACCAAAAGGGATAAGTTTAGAGAACAGTGTGGAATTTCTTTCTGTTTCTTCCACTTTTCTTTTATGAGACTCTGGTGAGGTGTACACAATGCAGTGGTTTTTCTAGGCAGTATAGAAACCTCCTAAAAGCAGGATTAAGTGTTTGATGTTGTTTCCATTTGGAAGAATTCAAACCATAATTATTCAGTATTACAAAACCAAAAGCTGACAGTCTGCTTTAGGCTCTGGACTAGAACAGTCTTTCACTGGCTTAGTACTTGTCTAGTGCCCTTCAAACTAAACCCTCTTTTCCATACTAAACCAAAAATTTATTTAAACATCCTGTAAATGTTGCTCTTCTGAGAGCTGGAGAAATGACAGTTTGGTAACACCAACATGGATTAATTATTAGCAGCTGTTTTCTACAGAGAGTACAATAAACAACGCAATGGAGATTTGTGATATACTCTCATTGCTATTCAGCTTCTAGATCTGAGAATGAGACGTGTAAAGACTCAAATGGGGTTTTTTGTGTGTGATTGTACTTGTTGTTCAGAAGGCATAAAAGTAAAAATGGACCATTCCCCATGCAATTCTGCCTGTGAGTGCCTGGCACAGCTTACATTCAAGCTGATGTGAGCTATTTAAATCCATACCTCAAAGCAGAATATGCTTTTTATGACAACATATACATGACTGATTCATATACAGAGGCTTTTAAACTTATGAAAATATTGATTGTTTAATATTCTCTCTTTCTACCCAAAAAAAGTTAGCACGAACATAGATTTTTTTCATCAAGCTCTCTTTGAAGCTATCATTTTAGGGGGCTTTTAAGTATTTTAAAGTGGATTCTCCCCATGCCATTTCTGAATCCGCATTAGGTCAAGTATAGAATTGTATTTCCTCAATATGGAGTGACATGGAGATTCTTAATCCCAAAAAGATAAAGCATCTATAAAGTCATGAAATCTTGTAAATCATATTTTTCTAGTTTTACATGCCCCATGCTTCTTTAAGCTAGAATTGTAAAAAAATCTTATGAATGGTACACAGTACTGTGATATTTTGTATATTTTATAAATGTAGTGTATCAAACTCACTCAAATCCTATTGACTTCACTGGAGTTCCAGTAGGCTTTGGAATTGAATTTCAGTTATAGAACCACACCTCAAAGTACCACAGCCATTTTAAACAGTCATAACTTTCATTTTTTTGTTAGTGGTTCTGAAAATGATAACACTTGACAACTGCCTCAGTTTTTCTATTCTATTCATTTTTTTAAAATTACTTAATTTATTTTTGCTTCTATAATATCAAAAAATTGGGAGGGTTAAGGGAGAGGTGATTATTCTTAGTTTTGTGAGTATGGGGGAAGAGGAGTTTGGCAGCTCTGTTAGACCTCCCTGTCAGAGCACATATTGCAAAAGTAGTCTGAAATGTATCCAAAAAAGACAAACATAGGAACCGAAATTTTAACTCTTATTGGCAGTGACATTAGTAGACTCAACACAGACTCTGGGGTTTGGATATATTTTTCTTGTTTTTAACTACAGGGATAAAACAACTAATACAGCTTCAATTCCTTCATCCTTTGTGGTATTTTGCTTTCGTGGTGGAATATTCTGCTCTTGCCATCAGACCTCTCTGATGTAAACTGGAACTTGTACTTGCTTTAAAAGAGCAGAGTAAATCCCCAACACTGCACACACAAGCATTTCTGTACATATTCCAGGGTGCGCTCTCTGCATTCAATTATTAGGAATTTGAGAAAACCTCTATGTGTGTATATTGTACCACCTTCTGCAGGGTGCCTAAGTAAAGCCATTTTTTTCTTCAAAATTATTATCTCAAGAGCTCTTAAAACTGTTTACTCTGACTAACCTTTAGGATGGAATTGGAATACTCTGTGCAGTGAATTTGTAAACAAGATGGGAAAAACAGCATGTAGGAAATCTGTAAAAGCTAAAATTATGCTGCATGTCATTGTGGTCTGTGGCTTCCTCTCTAATTTTGCCACATAATGGCTGAGAAGTCAAATCTGCCCTTTTAATTTCTTCCCCAAACCTGTTGAGCCGGTGATTGGCATCTTTTCCTTCGGGGCAGTGTGGAGTAGCAGCAAAGGCCAGGAGGAGGAGGGGACTGGGACACACCAGTGAGTGGGCAACAGGAGATGGCTGAACAGCTGGAGTGGGTGGAATGGCGGCAGCAGTTAGTGAAAGCAGAAAGAAGAGGAAGGGCCAGGCTGCCAAAAAGGTTTCAGGATGACAGAAGGGATTTGCATAGGCCAGTGGTTGCTGTCTTTTCTGTGGCTTAGATGTACTTGAGAAATTTGGCATTGTGTTTTGACTGAGCTCAGCTCCTCCTCCCTCCTCTATGTGGAAATTCCTGCTGTCTCTGTGTCCCCAGCCCACCCTGTGGCTGCTGTTTCTACCCTCAAAAAGTCCAGGAGACACTGGACATGGCTGCACGTCGAGACAGTGTAGTTCTGGCAAACTTTATTCCCTTGAGCTCTGTTGCTTGTCAATTCTCTGTTCTTGTCTCAGCAAGAAGAACCACATACCTCATTGAGAGCTGCTAGGAGAGACCGTACTTTGTGGCTTTATCTTTTCTATTAATAGATTCTTCTGAGTGGATGAAGATGGTGCTGCCTTCCTTTACTGAGGACATGTCCTGTTCAGAAGCCAAATTTGTTTCTTTTCGTCTCAGACGCCAGAATCACTTGTGGAGAATGCACCATTACAAACACTAGGTGCCTTGTCACAGGCAGGTAATGACAAAAATGGACTATATCACAGCAGCCAGTGTCGGGAAATTGAGAAACATTTTCATAAACTATGGATGTCACTGACAACCAGAGGAGATAATGTTATCACTGCTGCTCCTAATAACAGAGACACTGGTAACAAAATTAGGATTAGCCTGCCTCTCCTTTTCAACAGCTGTACTTCTCTGCATTTCACTGTATCAGCTTTTTTGTTTCTCTCTCAAGAAATGCAAATAGCTTCCGTGTGTGAGCTGAAACCCTGGGTCTCACTATAATGGTGTTTTCCTTGATTTACAAGCACTCCGAGGGCTTTAGTTACCACTAGACTAGGTGAGAGGATCTGCAGCTTCTTAGAGCTTGATTTGATTTATTTTCATGTATTACATTTCCTCTTCTCTAGTCCACCTTTGTTTTCACCCTAAATTCCACACTACTATTTAATATGGATGGTGTGTATTGTATTATCGCTGTTCACTCATCGCTCACTCCTTCGACGTGCAGCAATGCACACCTTGGAACTGGACATACCCTAGAGAAGCACATCTGCCTTCCATAGCTTCAGGTCAAACTCAGTAACAAATCTGCACTGATTTTCCTTGGTCTCATAGAAACACTATAATTTATCTCTGTCTCTTTCGATCTGACATAAACAAGAGAACTATTTCTTGGGAAACGTCATACTTTTTGGTGTCTGGATTTTCACCCAGGTTGCAGGTCTCCCCTGTAATACATGATCCAGTCTCTATTAGTCAGTCCCAACTATACAAATTAAACTAGGCAAAATGATTGACAAATTCTCTTCTTTGAAATCTGACATTCAACCTTCTTTTATCTTTATTTGAAAAAGCACAGGAACCTACTGACAGAAGGGGAGGGGAGGGAAAGAAAACTTGTTTGGCTCAGTTTTTCTCTTTCTCAGTCAAGCATTGAAAACTGTTGTTCAAAGTACACTGAGAATTAGGGAACAGCAAATTTGTGCAATTGAAAACAGTTATGTAAATTGAATGCCAAATTTCCTGTGCCAGATGCAATATGAATTCACTGTAGGGCAAGAACTATCATTAGAGCTCCCTAGGAAAGGAACTAGAATAGCAAAGTAATGATTTTAGGGTAATATGCTGATGTTATTTGAAAGCTGGGATTGGGATGCAAACATTTGTGCAGCATTTTGTTTTATGCAGTCCCTTGTTAATGCATCTGGTATTCATTTTACCACTGCTAATCCTAATGGATTCATTTAGTACTTGTGGATGTCATAGGCACTTCTTGTAGGTGTTGTGCTGTGATGAAGTACTTGATACTGGACATTTAAGGTGTTAGCACATTTTCTTTGATGATATAATTTTTTTCATAGGCTGTCACAATAAAATTGCTCCTGCTATGTGTTAGCAGAAGCAGCTCTGTGTTGTACAGACTACTGTATCAGCAGTATTTGAATAATGTCTTGGCCATGGGGATTCAAGCCTAATAGGTAAAACATTCTGTGATCCTGGCAGTAAAGGGAATTTGCAAGTGTTTCAGAGAAGCAGCTTGGTTGCATATAGAGATAGAGCAAATGGGCAGATTTCATCAAGGTGGCAAATTTAATTAAAAAAAAATAAAACAACATACAGTCACTCAGCATTCATTTTATCCAGAAGAAATTTTTTTTTTGGCTTTTGTGTGGAGAAAAAGGATATGAGTGGGGTAAGGGGGCACTGTGGTTTTTTCAGCTTGATGTTTGCTCATTGTCTCTCCAGAAACTGCTCTGTCTATTCTATACGTTTGCAGTTTGCACTGGCATTTATTCAAGAATTAGCATTGTCTTGAAAGTTTTCCAAAAGCTCGACTTTGTAACAGAATAAAAAAGGCTTGCAAAGTAATTACCTTGAGGTTCCTTGGAGGGTTTTATGAGTTTTTGTTTTGTGGTTTTTGTTGTTTTGGGTGGGATTTACAGTGTGACATAGGAATGTGTGATGGAACTAGATCAAAATGGACTGGAACAATTGGTTATATGGTTTGAATTATTACTAGACTTTGAAAATGTACTTTTACGGTAGACTTGTAGCTTTTTAATATGTGGGTTTGTCTCACAAGTAACTGCAAGTGATCCGTAGCATAGTACCTTCAAATTAATTCTATAAAAAATTCTGCTACTTCTTTTCTGTGCTGCAATAAAATAAATGCAAAAGAGTGTTTCACAACTCTGTCCTTGTCTAATATGTCAGTATTGTAATATCCTGCTCAATAAAATGTCTCACCAACATTAAACATGAAAAGTAAGGCTTCAGACCAATACTGGGATAATGCAGACTCAGAATACTGCAGGCAAAGCTGGTTCTTATAACATTTTACTCTGATTCAGCTGCATCCAATTTTTCAGAATTAGTGCTTGCATCCATCTCTTCCTGTCAGAAAAGGGAGTTACTTTGTAAGTACTGGTCATGTATAAAAGCCTGTTGAATGCTCACAGCAAGACCAAGTCCTCTAAAAGGGTCAGAGAAGATAGAAGATTGTTTTCTTAGCTCTCTCTCTTCCAACAGTTGCACTAGCTTGTGGAGAAGACAGGAATGCTTTTCAGAAGGGTAGAGACATAAAGGAAAGTTATTCTGACATTGTATCTTTAGCCAGGACTGGGGGGAAAGTCAGCATCTCCAGTGGCAGGAAAAATCATTGCTACAGATGAGGTGTTTTTGGTGGCTGAGTTTGTCATATAGGAGGTGGTGTAGCTTTCTTGGTAGCAAAACATTTTGTCGGCAACTACCATGAGTCCAGCAGGAGTGTCTGGGAGCACAGCTGCAAGGAGCAGCCAGCAGCTTCTCAAGGCACCCTGCATGCCAAGCAGATCAAATCACCATGAAAGAGTCTCATTCTCTTTAAATGTCCATGATATTGCTTGAATAAAATAATCCTAAATGTGAATTCTACTGCCTTTGTCACTGTGACTGCTGAGAGCTGAACTAATTTATCATCCCTGCCACTCATTTATCTGTTCAGAAAGGGGAGTTAAGTGGACTCTTGCAGGATTGCAATGAGTAGTTTATGCTTTCTCTGGTTAATGTCAGTTTTCAGAGTTTGTTTTTCCAGAAGCTCATAGAAAGGTGGTCCCCTTGAAATTCAGGTCTCACTGTTTTACTTCCAAAATCATAGAACTCCAACTGCCTTCAGTCATGTCTTTTTTGCTAAACGAGTACTGTGAAAAAGTATCCATAATAATGCAGATACAGCAGCTGATGATCAAACCAACCATATAATCCACAGCTAATTGATTCCTGTTGATATGAAATAATGGCTTTTCTGAATATGTTACGCCTTTCTTACAGAATTCTTCTTTGGGATAAAGGATAAGTTTCACTCATCATTTTCTGTCTTTACCTTCTTTCTCCAACTCCAGCCTTTCTTTTAGTCCACACTGAAATATTAGAAAGCAAATCTAATATAAACAAATATATATTGAGACACCTGTGGCTTTGTTTAACTGTTTTATGACTGTTACTTCCACCACCTGCCTTTCCCCAGCTCCTTGATTGAAGCCCACAGTGTATATGGTTGCATTTTCACTTCAAGGAATGTTATTTCCCATGACGCTGTACATTAATGTAGCAGTGAGATAATGAGACGCTATTGCCTGCTAAAAATCACTTTTTACATCTAGTCTACTTTCCACCCTCTTGGTCCCCTGGAAAATAGCTGAGGTTGTAGAAAGAAATTTTGCATATCTCACATGGCTTACGCTGACAGAGAGGAAACATTGGAATGTCCTTTTTTCTTTTTTTCCTTTTTTTTTTTTTACTGAGCTATTACTCAGGTTGCCTGTTAATGGGCTGTTGCCAATGTCAGCTCTGACTTAAAATATATGAAATAATTATAGTAATTTGTTACCACTAAATTTTGTTAAAATCATTTGGAGAGAAGGGACCTGTTTGTGCCTCTTACATTTTCCTTTCTGTTCCAATCCATCTATTAAAGTGATACCAAATAAAGGATCTTCATCATCTTCATTTACTTGAGAAACCCCACACGATACATTATTTCAATAGAGTAATTCCAACAACCCAACATGGATTGGCTTCCACATATAAAGTCTTGTGGATATTTTGGCCACTTTTAAGGCCTGCAGTGTCATAAGAACATTGAGCCTAGGCTTGTAGATTTCCTTGCAGAGTTGTCTTTCAGTGTTACGTCCCAATACATGCAGATAGAAATAATACCGATGTTATCAACAAACCCTTTCCTTTAAAAAGTGCTGCTTCTCTATGGAGGTGTATTGCTCATTCTTGGAAAACACATTACCATAGAGCTAAATAAAAACATTTTATATGTTATATATTAAAAATAGTTATTAGCCAAATATGTTTCAGACACTCACAGTATCATTCTTGTTATAGCACTTCTAATATTAACAATAAATTTCCACTATTTGGGCAGTTAAAAATATATGACTTTTCTCATGGTATGTATTACATTTAATTCTTGGTATTACCAACTTTTCTTACTCAGACTTGCAAAAGACCTCTTTGGATGCTCAGTTCAAAGTTAAATGTCCTTGCTTCCACCACAAAGCTACCTGAGTAGAATGAACCCAAGAACATTATTAACTATCTGTTAGAGAGATTGATGAATTACTGTGTTCTGGACCTGATAGCTATTTACTGCATAACTCTTTTCTAAGTATGTTTTTCTTTTTTTGGCCTCCATATCATTAAACACCAAGGCAAGTGACTGACAGTTATCTAGAATTAGTCAGAAGAGAGATTCTCAAAGGAATTCTGGCTTCTTCAAAGGAACAACATTTACAACTTGCTGCAAAGTGATTCATGGAGTTCCTTTAAATGAGCTGCTATGGAGTTCTTTGCGAAGTATGATCTGTCCATGATCATCAAAAGCCACAGGCAAAAGCTCAGGCAAGATCTGGACAACTCCTTTGCATTCCAGCTTTGCCATGAAGGTCACACCCCATACATGAGTCTTTTGACTGATGTACCATTGACTGATGTTCCCCTTTTAGCACTTCAAACAGAATATAGTATCTGTGTATCAATTTCATAAACTCAGGTGTCTGTTTAAGCTGTTAGAATCTGTGTTATTATACTACATAGCTATTACTTATAGATGACCTTAGAGAAGCTTTATTTTAATCCCAGGAAAAGCATTGACGTGTTTCACAAAATACTGTAATGTTACTGTTGTTCAATCAATCAGAAGATGAGATTTTGGCTTTATCTGTTAAATACAGCTAAAGTAGCTTCACTTCTCTAGGTAGAAAAACCTGTCAGAGTAGTGGTCTTAAGCTGGAAACTGCTGCTCATGTATCAGTTGTCTCTACTAAACCAACTGAGAAAGGTAGAAATGAGACTAATCTTGTGTATTCCTCTTTTTAGATACTCAGATTTTCAGTTGTCCTTAGAGTTATTATGGTCTAAGGAAGATATAAAAAGGTATGATGTAAAATAGCATGAAATATTATGAAATAGCCACGCATTTTTTTCTTCCAAACAACAAAAGATTCTTGCTGTTACCTATTCTGGTGGCATCACGAGCTTCCTGGTTGTTCTCACTGGGACATAAATTGACAACTTTTTGTGAAGTATAATTAATGAACGTTTCCTTCAGAAAGCTTTTATATTCCTAGGATCGGAATTATATGCAGAAAGTTTTGTGTACAGCATAACATAATGATTTGTTCATCATGCCATTGACTGCACTTCTGTGTTACCAAGGCAGGACCTGACTCTTAGAGATGGTTTGTCATATAAATTACGTGTATTTGCCATCATTCTGCATTTCTTCTTTGTAGACAGAATACACACGTCTCTGCACACATGTATTTCCAGTTTCACCTCCACAAAACACACTTGTTGCAGAGGTAGCTCCACAAACATGGATTAAGAAAGGATATTAACAACCGAACTTTAAAGCTGGCTGTTCTCATTCATTATGGGTCAATTGGGAAATTGTAAGAATTGATTCATTGCAAACAGCTGTGTTTGTGAAGAAAAAACCAAAACAAAAGCTGTGCTGGCATATATCCACTGTATGCCAGTAAAAGCATAAACATGTACTAGTCACCAGATTTTAATTAGCTTTATGTTCCTAGTTTGAGCATGCTGGCATTTTCTGCAGCCTAGATTATTTTCCTTCACAATTTTGAAGTTAGGTCTCAGCCCAATAAATCAGTACAGAATGTGGAAATAAATATTAATCTTATAAATCTAATCAATAATAATTGTTCTTAATGTAGTTGGTAGTGATAAATGGTTGAAAGAACCAAAATGCTTACATTTATCAGTTTTCAGTCCTTAGTTGAGAAGATACAGATAATTGTTTTAAAAATCAAGCTTTTCTTTCCAGTATTGCTAGCAATTTGAATTAAATAGATGTCAAGGTAAAATGTAAAGTAAGGCAGGAAAGAAATAAGGATATGACCCCAGCATGAGACACAGCATTGTATGGAGGTCAGTACAGGTGTACTGACACTGGGAGTAAGCAGATGTTCCAACCTTACTCTGAACCCGGTTGCATATTTCTAACCAATTAATTTAGACAGAGGATTAAACAGAAATGGCCACACCACTTAGACTCATATGGATTGCAAGTGACCTCAGAAGAGCAGAGAGCCCAAAATCTTCTTCAGAGAAGGTCAAACTTCAGGTTGCTCATGGAGCTCTTCAGTCAAATTTTTTAGGAGTCATAAAATTAATTCAGAAAGAAAATAAAAGTGTTTTAATGTACACTACTTTGTTAGGTAAAGTTTGTTATTCCTTCTGAAATTGTCTGGTTTCTTTCATAACAGAAGAGAAAATTATAAGCATTAACTCATTGGATTTTCTTTATGTTTGTATTTAAATTTGGAAAAGAAATAACTCAGCAAAACGCTGATATTTAGTATAAAAATAGCTTGTATTTTGCCATCTTAATTTAAATAGGACTACATTTCTTGTTTTCCAGTCAGTTTTCCTGCCATTTTGAGAAATGCCAAATAAAGCCACCACCAAAAAATTAAGAAAACATATATTGCAAAAGCAGCAGTAAACACTGTATTTTATGTATCATAAAGAAGAGGCAGAGAACTACATGTTTTCTTTGCTTCCATTTGTGAAGAAGGCTAAATTAAGTCTAATGAAAGGTGAATACTTTTCAGTAGCACGAGTATGGTTTTTGAACCTAGAGTCATAACTCTCATTTTGAGTAATCCTATCCAGCGCAGTCTGTGCTTTGAAGTGTTGGTTTTTATTTTAGTATATAAAATAATGTACACACAGGAAAATTATCCTGATTGATATTAATCACTGGAGCTAGATATGGTGAAAGGAAAACAAACCCTTGGAAACATTTTTAAAATCTTGCCATTCTCTGCCGCTTGAAGGTGCGGGAGTGGTGGGTTGGTGTAATACATTCTTGTTAAAGGAAACATGGAAAATAAAATAACCTCTGTCTTCCATAGCAAATAGTAGGCTAGCAGGTATTTGCTAATGCTAATTCACAGCATTGGAGACAGAATTAGGAACATGAAAAACCTCCAAAACTAACTTCCAGGTCAGAACCCCTTCCTGGCACTTGGGGAGTCCCAGACTGGAATGGCTTTTGATGATTTCCTTGCATGGGAGTAGGGGTGGAAAGCATCCTCTACTCAATCTCTTGTTAACTTTGAGTTCACTCATGTGTGTGAAGAGCAGATTTTGTTCTGCCTGGTTTCAAGAGCTATTTTAAATTTCTGTGTTTGGGCATGTGGTCTCTGCACAATGGTGTGTGTGTTGAACTTGTTGCTCTGTATTCATGACACGTTCAGCTGCATCCTGTACTGTCAGAGCACAGGTCACTGGAGTCTGCCAATTAAAACACATCACTTGTGTTTACACACTGCACTGAAAGGTTCTGGGATGAGACTTGGAAGTTTCTTGACTCCTGAACTGTAAACTGTAAGGAATTAGTATGGAGGGAAGCAGGTAGAGTATACTCCTGAATGCTCAGGTATGCAAAGATTTTTCATAAGACACGGTGCTCTTGCAGTTCCCTATCACAGCTTTCTTAAAGCATAGGGTCACCTACTGAACAATGAAGACAGACATTTTCTACAATAGTTTCCCTGGAATTGCCACTTTTATTTTTCTTTGCTTATTCTTGCTTCTTTCCCATATTGTACAAACGTGTCTTGAACACACAAGCTCTCACTGCGAAAAGACTTTAGAAAGTCTGCCACAGTTTCTTCTGGTTTTGAGGAAGCTGTTCTCCTCCCTTGAGTTTTATGACCTGGTATTCAAGGTTCAGGAATTTGCTTGTTATTTTTCCTTGTTGTTTGACGTAAGTTAGTGGAACATTATTTTTTTCCTAGGAAAAGTGCTTTGCCTTGGATAGATTCCCTTGGAAAATAAACTTACGCTAGTATTTGGAAAAGTTGGAAATAAAATGGCTTTGTTCTGAGAACTTTTCATCCTCTGATATGAATAGAGATTTCTTTATTGGTTGTTATTTGGCAGGAACCAGGGGTCTCTCTTTCAGGAATAGAGTCATTTTTCTTAGAAACTTAAAAGCTGTTGAAAAAGTTATTTGAAGTTTGGTTTGGGGTTTCTTTTTGTTGGTTAGAGAAACTATTTTCTTCTTACATTGTTGTGAAAATAGTTGGCCAGATTTCTCTCTGGCATTTCTCCACTGAGACCAAACTCTCTTTCCTCCCTCCATTCCTTCTAGCAGGTTGTACAGAATTCAATCTGACAGTAATTTTATGGTTCTATCTTCCCCATTCAGGACATTTAGGGTGTGCTTAAAATATTCTTTTTCCCTGTTTAGCCAATTAGCACAAGGAAAGATAGTATGCTAGTTAGCAGAACAATGGCTTCCTCACAGATTTTGTGGCAGGATGATGGAGTTGAGAAGTGCTCCTTTCTGTGAATATATTACTATTTAGATATGTCTCCTACAGCTGAGAACTTTAACTGTCTTCTTACTAAATCACAATAAACACTAAGGCCAAAATGGTGGGGAGGAAAGTTAAATAGCTGTATGACTTTTTTACATCAAGTACAGTCACATTTGTAACATTTAACTTCATAACAACAGCACTTTTTTGTTGTCATTTTTAGTAAGTGTAGGAAACACAGTGATGTTTTTGACCTCTTTAAAATAAATTGGAGATTTTGGGCTTCTGCATTCTTCATTATTTAGTCCTACTGGATGGATTTGTAAATTTGTCTGTAATTCAGAGTACACCAAATCCTCTTATTGTATTTGCAAGGAGCACGATTAGATTATCAACCATTAGGAAAGCAATTGCTATGCCCACAGTGTTATTTTATTTTAAATTCCTCCTATTCGAATTCCGTGTGAGTCTATTCCGTGCTAGTCTATTGCATTACAACAACACACAGGAGAAAGGAGTGTGGGAAGCCAGCCAAGAAATATTTTGCCTGAATATTATCCTTTGAATCTAAGTATTATTCAAGAGTGGCATTACATGCTAGCTCTAATATTTTATCCTAGCTAGTAGGTGTTCTATGTGAAAGTTCAAGTTTTTCTTTACCTCAAGGAGGGAGGACATCAGTTTCTTTTTTCAGACATTGTCACACATCTCAGCAGCCACGGCATCTCACCTGCAAAACTGTTTCCTTTCCACCTGCTGCCCCCTCCACGGAAAGTATAACTAACTCATAAACCACAAATGCTAAAATCATTGCTGCAATGCACAGCAGACACCTTTCCTCTCTGCTGATACTACAGAAACAGGAGTCGTGAGCACAGTTGGCAAAAGGTTTGCCCGTTTAGTAACAACAGAGGGAAAAACACTGTAGTAGGCCCAAGAATATTTGATAACCTTTGACCAGAAAGAATCGATTTTATGTCGTTCAAAGAATTATAGGCTCCTGCACATAAACAGGACAGCAATGCAGTTTTGTTTACCTGATGATAATTTTAAATCTTTTGGTTACAAAAGCATGATAACCAGCTTTTTAAAAATATTCCATAAATGTCTGCCAAGTTTTCCTTATGTCATGTAGATCAGTTATCAAATACCCCATAAAAACTTGTGTATGTCAAGCCTATGCCCTCAAAGTGTTCAATTTATGCAGTAAAAGTTCATTTTTTTCTTCACTCTCTCACTCTACTTGGCTTCTAGTCATCTGAGAGATTTTCTTGATCACTGTTTTCTCATAATATTTAGCCGTTTTATAATTTCAGTGGTTGCATGCACTGGTGTGTTTTTCTCTCTACTTAAATCCTCCCCTTCTTGAACTACAGCTTATGCTTGTAAGCCAATCACCCCTGTTTGAAACAAGACTGATTATCTTGCCTCTAGTGATCATTTTCAAGACACTGCATAATAGTTTCCTTTGATTCTTTTAATGCTATTATTTGATTGCAAAGAAAATTTGATTACTCCCAAAGCCTGAAAAACATCAGTTTTAAGAAAACTGTTATTAATTTTTCTCAGCTTTTCAAAGCTGTTGTCTTACAAAGCAACAAGTGCTGTTACAGAACAGGACCAAAAAGTACCTTTGGAGAGATTACAAGGCAAAATATCTAAACTGCTGAGTCTCTCATTCTCGATGGAAATCATGGGGAGTCTGCAGCAAAAAACACTATGAAGGGTATAACAGTATCTTTACCTGAGGTGGGAAGAGTGGGATTTAACCACAAATGCTTGAACTGTGGTATTTTGTGCATCTCTTCCTTTTAAAAAGCAGATCAGACCCTCTACACTCTCTCCATAGCCCTCCTCGTATGGCTGAGTCAGGATACATAAAGCTAAACAAAAAGATTTATCTAAATAAGTATACATAGAGCTAAACAAAAAGATCTGTCTTCCTTTGAGGAAGTGTTATAAAATCAAACATAAAGTAGCAAGAAAATAAAAATCTCCCTCTAGCACAATCCAAAATTGACATGAGATTATAAAAATAGTCATGTATTTAGTCCAAGATTCTTACTCTGGTAATAAAGTAGCTTTCTTGGTCCATGTCAAAAGTTGAGTCTCAGATGTTATTTACTTTTATCCATAGTTTATTAGTTGAATGGGCAAAAATAAATTGAAATAAATAGAAGTCCAAAGAAACACATTTTGTCTGTGCTTTGTTTTGGGTGGTTTTTTTATGTTGGCAGGTAGGGAATTCTTTTACAGATGTTGGCAATACTCTAAGACATAGGTGATAAAACTAAATGTGGAAAATTGCTGTGTAGTACAAAAGTAAAATTGGAAATTGTTTATGTGACATTATGCTTCCAGTAGAGTAATATTCCATATGAGCTTATTTGAAAGCTTTATTTTCATTGCACAGCTTTTTAAAATTAATTACATACACACACATACACAAAAAAATTGTCCAGGTGTTTATCAAGAACTAACAAATGTGTGAACTTACTTAAAATTGCTTCACACTGGAGGAAATTAATAAAATCATTGGTGATGATCAGGATAAGTACAAAAGGATGAGAGGAGTAAAAACTCTCAGGAATATTTGATCATGTAAGGCTCTTTTTACTTTTTCAACTAGACATTGCAAAATATTTGACTTCTGATGTTTTTGCTGTTCTTAAGTGACAGAATTACTTTCTAAGTGTTAATCATTGTCTGCACATTGCTCAGTTCTTTCCACCTCTGTTAGACCACTGGTTTCTGAAGAAGTGCTCTTTGCTATTAGGGGCCTTGGAAGAGACAGGGGAGGGGTTCTTCACTTGTGGAAGCGCTTTTCTCAGTGACAGCAGCACAGGGAAGCAGTTCCCATGACAAACACGAGCACCACTGCTGAGCCAAATGCTCTCCCAGCTGTACCACAAGGCGTGCACCTCGGAGTGCGAACGGGGCCTGCCCCAGACTGAACCAGCTCTCTACACTTCTGCAGACAGAAAGACCTCAGAGGCCCTGCTTGCTTTCACTTTCCCTGACATCAGAGCAGCCTGACTTCATAGCCAAGCTATGGTTTTGTTTATTTGCCTTGTTTTTAATGTCTTGAATATAATTTTTTGTAAAGGAACACTTCGAAGTTCTTCAAACACCCACCCCATGAATTCAGCTTTCTCATCCCTTAGTGCTGACGCTGACTGGCAGGGCAGCCTTCTGCCATCATGGTGCCACCATCTGAAGTTAGTCTGGCAGGAGTTGTTTTGAATTCTTAAGTGAAAACGCAGCTTGTAAGTGTCTGAAGAAGCACTTAAGGCAAACTGAAAAATGTCATGCACAGATTAAAAGGGAGTTGTGCAACTCCACATACCAACAAGTGGAACCCCACTGGGAATCACCAAGAAGAAACCACTGACAGCATTATTGTGAAATCTGGCATGATTTTTGCCTAAGTCTAAATACGAAACCTTTGAAAAAATAGCCTGGTGTTATAGAAATTATAGGACTATATGGGAATTATAAATATCAGAGAGGCAGAAAAAAAGTTTCTTTAATAGGCAGAACAAATTTTATCAGCTTCTTTAATCAAAGAGTCATGTTAGAAACTCAGTAGTCTGTGAAATTTGTCAGTCTAGTTTGATGGAATTGGCATAAATTAATCAATTTTTAAAACATATTTTTTATATTGAAACAATTTTGTTTATCACATTCCAAATCTTTTTCATGAGGCAACTGGAAGAAATATAAATGATGAAGTATAAAGAAATTTGAGGATAATTTTCACACCAAGCTGAGACTGTTCTGCATAAAAGTTGAGAAGTGAGGGTGCAAGTATTTGAAACGTGGGCAGGGGATGCTGGAATGGAGAATGTGGGTTTCAAGTGGCAGTTCATAAGTGTGTGTATGAAATTGCAAGTGTTTTGCAAGAAATATAATATCTTTTTTATTTTTCACTAATTACTTCATCGTTATATGAATTCTTGAGTGTGGAAGAGTGTAAGAAAGCAGCGATGGTTGTTTGAGTTTGTTTAAGATCAGTCTCCTATGTCTTTCAGCCACTCAAAACTTTTCAGTGTGGTTTAGTTTCACTATCCATTAACGATGTCCCACTCACAGCTTATCTTTTTCCTGATATTTCAGAGAATCACAGAGTGGTTTGCATTGGCAGAGTGAGCAAAATTAAATAGACACTATGCAACACAATGAGAAGAGTGCTGCTACAGTGGGAAGAAGAAGGACACCTCTAGCCATCATTTTGTGGTTAAAATCAGACTAATTTATCCCAAAAGTTGCACCAAAAAAATTGAAACTTTCAATATTGGCTCTATGGGAGTCTCCATCATCATTGTTGAAGTAACAGTATTTTTCTGAGGGAGTTTGTAGTCTATCAATTAGAGTGTTATTGAATCAATAAGAATTAGCCTTTATTTGTCTTGAGGGAGAGATTTTGTCTGTCTTTATAGCTGAAGAATGAAGAGATTTTTTTTTTTAATAATTACTGGGAATAGCAGCAAAGGTATCTTCTATGTATTTGAATTAAAGTAGCTTCTGGAATTATAAGCAGACCTTCTTCCTATTGTAGCTATTGTACTTGTTTATCCTCGACTGTGGAAAGTGGCTGTCTTTGACTCGGGGGCCTGAATCATTCACCATTCTTGTAACACCAAACTTTAGATTAAATCTCCAGTAGGCATTAGTTGTAGAAATATGAATAAGGGTTTAGAAGAGCAATGAAGAACACTGGTGGTATTTATAGAATGGTTTGGGTTGGAAAGGACTTCAGAGATCATCTCATTTCAACTCCCCCCTTCCACTAGACCACATTGCTCAGAGTCCCATCCAACCTGGACTTCAACTCTCCCAAGAATGGGACAGGCAAAGCTTTCCTGGTCAACCTGTGCCATTGTTTCCCCACCTTCACAGTAAAGAATTTCTTCTTAATTTCTAGTCTAAACTTGACCTCTTTCAGTTTGAAGCCATTCCCATGTGTCCTGTCACTACAGGCCATTGTAAAAAGTCCCTCTCTGGTTCTCTTTATGTACTGGAAGGATAAGCAACAGATAGAAAAGAAATGTGTTTCTAATATTTTATTTGAAAACCTTCTGGAGACCTTAAGAGATCATTCTAGAATGAACAGGGTCATTACAAAGATCACAGCAGCACTGCTACGACAATATCACCCCGTTTGTACAGTTTGCCTTTGTTCTCAAACGATGGTAATGGTGGTGGACAGAGGACTGCAAAGGTTAAAATTTTGCCACAGGGCAGCAAGAACAGGGGTGAACATCTGTTGCCTCTCAATTCTCCAACAGTACAAATCAGCTCAATTTTGAGGTTTTCTAATCCCATTCAGGATTCAAACATCTCTATGAAGAATGCTTCCAGTTGGCAGCCGTGTCTACTGATGCTGATATTGTTCATAATGTTGTTGATGGTTAAAAAGATATGTGTGCTCTGAGGGGTCATGGTGCTGAAAAATGTCAGAAAATGTATATTTGGGTGAACTTTTGATGTGAATAAAAAACGTCTCCTTTCAAACCCTTATATGTGGGGTAGTCAGAACATTCAGATCTGATAAATTTGATTATCTTTTGAGGACTTTGGTTTAGAGGATGTATTGTAGAAAAAAAGTAGAAAGCATGGATTATAGGTACTTCCAGCTCTGCTGGTCCTTGTTTTAATAAATAATCAGTCTTCTGAACACTTAAAAATATGGTAGGAAATTAGTAGGTGCACTGAAGAAACACAAAACTTTTAAAAGGAACCTTTTTCATGTAAGCATTTGGGGAGTTTTTTGTTCTATAAAATAGAACCTGGGCAGCATTGACCATGTACTGGAAGCCATCCTCAATCTTGTCTAAAATGCAGTTCAACTGCTAGAGAAAAGTAAAATATTCCTCTTCTTTTTTTTTTCTTTTATTAATTTTTCCTCTCAAATCAGCAATGCCACTCTGATCCCCAGGGCTGCTATTCTCACTAATATTGTGGTGTAAGAACAAATTTGGCAACATAAGAGGATGGAGAAGTTAATAGCCTGTCCTGGACAAAGGGAGAGAAATAACTCTGATTTTGAAGCATCCACTCCCCTAGAGGAACAATCTTTTATATGGCTCATAAAAAGAGAGAAGTACCATCCAAAGAGTGCTACTGGGCTTATGGAGTTTTAAGAGATTTCTGAAGCAGAGACAGAAATCCAGGGAGAATTTAGAAAGAGCAATGTTGAAGCAGCAACTCCTGATATACACAAGCTGAAGGAGAAGGCTTGGGCTGAACTTGATCTTACTGCAAATATCTTTGGTCATGCACCCAAACCTTGGGAAAGAACTGCAGGCTGACTTAGCTTAGCATGGTGACAAGGTTTTAAAAAGTGAAAGATAACTGTTCACAAATGGCAGAGTGATCTGTGATAATTAGAATTATAGTATCTGCTTCAGAGAAAAAAAAATCTCGACTCTCTTTGAATGTTAGGTTTCTGATAATTCACAGGGAACTAAATGCTTTCCAGAAACAAACTATAAAATTTTAAAGCCTTGAATTCAAGTTAGATTCCATACTTTCACATCACGCTGCTTGCGATTGTCGACTTCGGTTAAAGGTTTGAATCAAGCCCTTGAAAACAATCTCAAATAACGCCACATACTAATGCAGTTCCAAGAGCACTGTTGTAGATCACTTCAAGGTGTAAAGGGAAAGAAGGTGCGGGGATACTCTGGGACTAAGGTTTTCTTAATGCTTTCTTCCTGAAGAGGAATACTGCTGGTTTTAACCCAGAGACTCAAAGTGATCCATTTGCATGCCATAATATACGTGGCTGGGGGTGGTGAGACCTTGGAGGGCTTCTTTGAGTAACTCTTCAGGGAGCTGCTTTGAATACTGGAGACTGTGATGGTCTACGGTCATGAAAGGAAACGTTCAGTGCTGCAACTCATTGGTGCTTGTGCCTTGCTGCCCCTCTGGCCAGCAGCCTCACAGTTCTGGGCCATGGCACCCAACTCTGCTGCCTCTCGAAGCAACAGATTGTGCACAAAGTGTAGACGGTGCTGGCTAGCTGTCCGGTGATGTATAAAGCAAGAGCATTGACATAAATTGCTGCAGGACCAGTGATTTATAAGCTGTTAGCTCTTAGTAATGCCCAAAGCATTTTGTGAATTAGGTGGAAAGAATCAACCAACAACTTGCATTTTGCAGAGTGGGCAAAACTGCTTCAACAACAAATGGCTTCTGAGCTTATTAAAAGAGAAAACTGTGACTCAAAGGGACAGGCGAGTGGAGACTAAGAGTGAGAGGGAAATAATGTCTCTGTCTATCTTTAAACAAAAAAAATATAGTGGGAGTAAAAAATGAGTAAATAAATAAAATGCCATGAGAAGGGTCAGACTTCTCACAAGTAACACCGACAAATCATGTGTTGGACCTCTTCTGCATGCTGGAATTCATGATAAAATGTAATTTAAAAGTACTAAGATTAAAAAAGAAAAAAACCAAAACAAACAACTAATTAAGCATAGTTTAAATCACATGGGTTAAACTCTGGACGGGAAGGAGACAAATTTATCCTTCCAATTTCATGTGCTTCCCCCCGTCATTTCCTTCTCAACATAAGATGGCACGTGCAGAATGAATATGTTCAGATTTTCAAAAAAAAAGCTCAATCAATCCTATGCAGAAACACCTACTTCTGTGTGTTAACAGGAAAATTAGACATTTAGGAAATTGTCCTGAATTAGAGAGCCTACACAAAATCTAAATACTTCATCTGATTTCTGACTAATGCACAAGACCTTAGCCAGACCTCTTTTTAATCTGTTTTGATGCTCTTTCCTCTAGATTATTTTTTAGACTAGCATTTCCTTGATAGTCATTGGTCTGTCAGCATGGACCTTATAGATTTTTTCAGGGCTTTGTAGTTCATTTGTGTGAAAACTTGTATCAGTCCAAAACATGACTCAGTACAGCCTTTGGCTTTACTGCTGATCTCAACATTTATTCTTGGAACCTCCTAGGCTCAGTTGGCATCAAGGAGTTAAGGTCTGCACTCGGCCTGAGTAGAAAAAGGAATTTTTCAAAAATAGATTTTTGTTTTAATAAACTGCTTTAATATTTTGTTAAATGCATGTACTTTTAAAATTAGTGAATTAGCATGAATTTTCATTCTGAGATCATTTTATTTAGGGCTTTCTACTTCTCTGAAGCATTGAAATCTGTCTGCTTTCTTGAAAAGTTAAAGTAATTTTATAGAGTAGTGCAATAGAACAAGAATAATTTACAGTAGATATGTACATATTTGTAGTTTATAGTAACTTCTATTATCTGCATTAATGGATGAAGTGATTAAGGTTTGATGATATCATTGAGGAATCTCTCCGGAATTTCACACATTGGAAATTAAATCATCACTGTCATTTCTTCAGTTCCTAATTTAGTATAGGTTCCAGCTTTTTAATAGCACCTAGTATTTGTGCCAGGGACTGAACAGAAATTTTAGGGGATTCAGAAAGAAATTTCTGCCTTGGCAATGTTGCTTCTTAAATTTTCTATCCCCCTGCTAGGGGGGAAAAAGGCAACTTTTCCAAACCATTTTTAATTCAATGCACAGGCCACTGTTGAAATTACAGCCCTAAAGATTCTTTATATACAAAATCTTTGGATACTGTGGTTTATGTCTGACATGCAAGGTGATGTCCAGGGCCTCCTACTAACCTACTGCTAATTTTGTGAGTGTACAAGCAGTAGGAGAAACTCTATTTTTAAAAAAGGATGTGACATACACGTCAGAAAGAGAGGAGACTGATAGATGTCTTATCTTTCTCACTTTTAAAAAGAGCTGGCATTTGATTGCTGCAAAATGTGGAGCAACTGTCTTGTTTCACTCCCTCCTAGTCCTAGGTTTTCAGCTGATTGCCCCTTGTCTGCCTGTGCCAGTGAATTCAGTAGGGTGGTAATCCTGATTAAAAACCACCACCAAGACATGGAGACAATTCCTGGCTCAGGGCAGTGAATGCACAACCTCAGCTCTCTAGACCAGGGGCTATAAAACAGGAAAGAGTTTTAACATAAAGTACAAACAATATTCTAAACCCAAAGGCAATACTGCTCAGTGGTATTCCTCAGTATCTGTTACGGGATTTCTGGTTACCTGGAACCTCCTTCTGCTGTCACTGACAAGAAGGAATTTTGCCAGTGACATTGATAGGAGACAGTTTGCTTCCTCTCTGGTGTGGAAATCAGTCCAACAGTATTTTGTGTTCTGTATAGTGCTTTGTCCTGAAAGTGCCCTTGAGCATTTCACAAATGATGAATGCAGTCACAATTTTGCCGCAGGCCTTGGGCAAAGCACAGCCCATTGTGTTTGTTAACTCCAACACAGGTCAAGCTGAGAGTTACAAACTGGTGCTTAGGTTCCTTCTTGCACCCAACAAACACTGGCTGGGAAAGACTGGATGCCTTGAGAGACTTGGGAGCCAGAATGGTCAACAGAGAGACACCTGTTTGGTCTAATAGGACTATGCAAAGCACTGCGGTGTTACAACTTAAAACCTACCCCCTCCATCCATACAACTCCACAAAGACAAAAGTCTCACTCCTGGGAGCTGCAGCCCGCAATACCTTCTTGTAAGGCAGCTTGCCTGCAGCCTGTCAGCCAATAAAGAGAGAGTCAGTGCTCCCTCTCAAATGTAGGTTGGTATCTTTCACAGTAGGGTGAGGTCAGTGCTTGAATGCTGATCCAAGTCAGAGGAGACAGCAGCTGATTCTTCTTGTCTTCGCCTAACTGGTGAAGACATCCATGCAAAAGTGAGCATTCCATGTGGCTGCTGACTAGTGAGAACTCCATAGGGAAGGCGCTTTCTTCTTCCTGAAGCTGTTCCACTTAAGGGGAATATGTTGCAAATTCACTGGCCCAGTGAGGGGAAACATGATACTCAGTATAGTTTTTGGATACTTATGAGGGAAAAGGAAAGGACTGAGTTTAAGTTGCTGCTTTGCAGAGGGTTTGCATTTGACATAAACCAGCTATGAAGTACCTGTGCTGACTTTGGAGCAAAACCTGGAACTTGGAATGTTGTCTTGTCTAATTTATTGTCATCATTACCTAGAGAAAGAAAATTCTAGTTTTTCTCCACAAGCAGCATTAAAATTGGTGTTCTCTGCAGTGTGTTAAGTATGTGGGGGTCTTCTGAGAATCAGCCTTTCCAGGCAGATGGGCCTGGTGGAGAGCATGGATTTAAGGACTACGGTTTTGATGTGATCGATGTTTAGGTATGAAACATCTCATTTGAATGTGTACCTGAGCAAAAGAAGTTTGATCTCACTTCAGAACTAAAAACTAGGTGTTTCAAGCGTCTGACTAATATTGAAGCATGAGGTCACCCTTCCTCTCCTGCTGATCCTATCCAGTGTTGAAATGTTACTTCCCCAGTAGGATTTGCAGATTTTTAGCTATTAAAGCAAAAATAAACAGCAGGCAGGATATTGTATCTGTTTGCTTCAGGGGTGCAAACACCATAGATACTTGTGTAAAGAGCATAGCGGGCTGTCCAATCTTTTAAGTTGTTGTGGTCTTAATTTATGCCTATGTTCAAAAGACGCCACCAGAAAACAACATAACAAAAACTGCACGTGGACTCCAACCCCCTCTCATCATGTTGGGCAGTGATTCAACACTGACTCAGACCTTTCTACTGAGACAGACTATTTCCTGCTGCAGGAAAGAACCTGAGGAAATGGGAACCCTACAATTCCAGGCACAAAGTAGTGGCCTTGATTCCCCTTTGTGCTTTCGCAGAAGGTCCCATTAACATTAATCAGGTTTAGGGACAAAGCAGCTATAAAAGAATTCAGCAAAATGCTACTCTTTGTTGGTTTTGATGCCTGCTTTGGAGGGGTTTTTTTTCTGGTGGGTTTTTTGATGATCATGGGGTTTTTCTGTAGGAGAGGAAACTGTAAGCTGTTCCCAAAGGAAAGGGAAGAGATAATAGTGCTTGTAGATCAATTTGAAACATGAATATCGGCAAAGCAGTCACTGAACTGCACAAAGAGGGGTGAGTTTATGCATCCATGGCTAAGTGATTTGGCTGATTGTGGGCAGTCCTTCTTCCAGGACTGCCTTTTTCCCACAGTTTTAACATACTTGGGAGGCAGGACAGCAGCTTAACAGACCCCTGTGCTTCTCTCCTGGCCCTGGAATCGTTATAAAACTCTGCACAGGGACATGATACCCCCGAAAGTGGGGAGTATGCATTCATATATCACCCACACATTATCAGACTAGGTGCTTTTCTAAGAGCCCAGGAGTTTTCTTTGGGTTCTCTAATTTCTGTATAAGGCTACTATTTAAAATCTGACAGCTCATACTATTTATTTCCTTCAGAAGCTGAATCTTCAAAAGTGAGCCTTGCTCACCTCTTGAGAAAAACACACAGCTTTGTAAGCATCTATTCACAGAAGATTTAATCCCAAGGAAATCCAGGCATCTGCCCAAGCTCTAGCTCAAGCCTTAAAGCTCCTAAGAGATGCAGGATTTCAGACAGATCCTGGGTTTGGTGTTTTTTACTGACTCTGTCTAGAAAGTTCTATCTGCATCTTGCTGCCAGGGGATTATCATTCTGACTGCACATCACTTATAAGGGTCCCAGTACTCAAGCAGGAGCTTGGTGTATATTTTGGAGGGGTAGGCATCTAAACATGAGATGTTTTACTTACGTGCTACTGTGTCCCGTACTTGATCTACCCTCTAACTTGATATTTATGTTTAGAGCAGGTAAATGGGAGACAGAACTTTTGGCAAATGATGTCAAGTGTGACTCTCGGAACACGTGACATAAATCCTTTCAGTACCTCAGTCTGTCATCTGCTTTCTTGAATGCCCTGCTGTTATCACACCTAGTTTCCATTTTGAGTTTTTCAGTCTGAATTGAAAGTTTTTTAGAAAGAAACCATATTTTCTGTGTTTTACACTTATACACAGTGAATTTCTGTCCTCAGATCTTAACTAGTAGCAGTTCTAATTGTCCACAGGCATATCCTGAGGCCATAAACGCCACTGAGGTTCAGATCATTTGCCTTTGAAATTTTCTTTAATAGTAGCAGAAAGCATTCTGCCTTTTGGAGGAACAAATTCTAGGATCGCTGTTAAAAAATAAGTGCCGGAGGATAAATAGTTGGAATTTCGTGTTACCAACAGTCATATTAAGCTGCTGGTCCCTTTTCTGGTTAGTACATGCAAATGCAGCAGAGCACACTGCAGTTCCAGTGCCTTTCCTTGATGGCTTGTCATTCACTCTAGCAAGTCCGTCCCTGCAGTCTTAGCTTAAGGAGCTGTTGATGCATCACCGGTGATAACCTCAGCACCATTCCAGGGAAAAGCTGTCAAGATTTTGTTTTCACCTTCTTCTGACTAACTGCAACTTCAGGGCATTTTACAGAACTTTCGTGTTTATTCTCCTGATTAGCATCAGGGTTCACAGTGAGTCATTCACCAGTGCAGCCACTTAATAAGCTTCTCCTGCTTCCGCCTTAATGTTAGTCAGAAAAGCAAGGGTGCAGTGCAGCTAGTCACCTCATCTGAGAAATGATCACCTTATTCTTTGAGTAAGGGACTAGTTTTGTTTTGTCTGTGCAAAATGAATATCTGCAGCACATAGTCTGTGGCATTTTGAAGTGATGAAATTTTACTAATCTTTTTTTTTCTGGTCAGCTTGCATGGTTTCACCTGTTTTACGAAAAGAAAAAAAACCAAAAAAAAACAGCTGCCTGAAATTGAATAATATAAATTTCCTGCTGTGCCATCTTTATGGTAAAGATATTAACTGTTTAGTCTTTTTTATTCTCCAGTGCTTTCCAGACTTAACATCTTACTGCAGCTTTCCTTTATTTTCCAACTGTGCTCCAAATACCTTTGTGCAGCGTGCTGGGGGATTAATTCTTCGTGCTTCTCAAATTACTCTAATTTTGTCTTGAATACTCCCATGTTTTCAGGTTAACAAATCTCTTTTCCATTGATCTCTTTCTTCTTTCTCTAATTTCTACTGTCAATGTTGTGAAAATGTGGTTTTCTCTGCATAGGATTTGAGACACTGAGTTGAAGCAGAATGTGAGTATAAATCTTCTGGCAATGTTTCTACTTCCTTGAACACAAATTTTGTTTAGGTAAGGAATGGTAGACTAGAACCCTACATTGTGCCTAATCTGCACGTGTAAACTGGCCTGTAGGTGTCATGTGAGGTTTCAATATACTCCTGATGGGTTTACCTCACATTTATATAATAATAAAGTGCAATTAGATGTCAGTTATGGCAAAACTGAATGGTTGCACAGAAAACAAGAAGTGTGTCATGTAGTGTAAGCGAACTGAAAAAATATTAAAAATAGCATAAGAAAGACTACAAGGCTGTTGACATGTGTAAATGATATTCAAAGACATGAAAGTCATGTATCTGTTGTGCACATTTCAGAGGCTAAAACATCCTCATCCAAGAGTGCCTGTTAGCATAAAATTATTTCTCATTACCCATGTTCTTAAGCCCATAAAAAAAAAGTTACAAGAACTTATGAGCAAGATCATTTTGATAAAAATTAAAAAATGGAAGCCTCAGTTAAATACGAAAGGTTAAAAGCTGCTCTTTTTGTCCTATAAATAATGGTATATTATGATTTTGCTGCCAAAGAAAGAAGTGTTCTGTAGTTAAGCTGACACAACTTTATTTTGCAAACCTTAGTTCTTGCTTCATTTTTTTTAGAAGGAAAACCTCAGTTTAACACCAATTAGTATAAAGTGTTAGTGGAAGGAGGTGAGGATGTAAGGGAACAAACAGCAGCCTACTCAAGTTTAAGCTGCCTTTAACAAGCAAACGAGAAAGATGGGGTATGTGTTCTGTGCAGCTGGACATAGTCTGTAATTTGTCTGCCTTTTGTCACTCAGGCTGAATATTAATAATGTTAGCAATGTAATTCGCCCTAAAATAATAAACTTGAAATCAGAGCCTGAGATATTTCTGTTAATGTTTCCCAGACTCTCCCCGGCCTACATCCTCGTTAGTCACAACTGCAAGAAAATTAATGGCAACTAGCATTTTGTGAATTTGTAGTTCCATGCACTTTCCTGCACAACTCTCTGCTAACATCAGAATTCTCAAATTACTTCAGTACAAGTGAATCTGCCATTTCTCTATTTATTTAACATTGGTTTTCGGAGTTGTGGGCAGAACGAATGGTAACAAAATGTTTAGCTTGTGGTGGCTGGAGGCATTTTCATCATATTTTCCTAGTTTTATGAGACTTGGGTTTTTTTGTTTTTGTTTGTTTTTGGTTGGTTTGTTTTGCTTGAAGCGAATGTGAATAGTCCTAAACTTCTGAGTTATTTGTGAATTAAGCAGGTCTTCCATTTTTAATGTATTTAACAATCATTTAGAGGTTTTTTAGTTTTTTGTTATCTTTCAGGAGTTCTATGCTTGGACAGAAATTAAGGACACATTGAGGAAAGAACTGCTCTACAGTTTCTGTTAACATTTCTTAGTGTGTAGATTTTTCCTTTTCATAAGGGCCAGTGTAGAATGCAAACTGCAAAAGTGCAAGACCAATTACTTACATGCTGTGCCCCAGTGAATTTCTAACCTAAGTATTCTTCATGGGGACATAGCTGGGAATAGCTAACAGAGTTGCCAGTCCTAAAAGAATGGCAATGATGCTCGGGAATCCACTCCTGGGGCAGCAGCAGCAGTCTTCCACACAGCATTTCAAAGCAAACCAGTGTATAGGTTTCTGTTTTGACTCAGCAGCCCAAGAAGGAGTGAGCAGAGTGTGGGAGCCTCAGTAGCTGCCTGGAACTGAAATAACGCTGCTCATGGATCAGAGCTGTTAGAAGCATTGTTATTCTGGTAGTGTATCAAAGAAACAAGGGATTAAATTACTGGGACAGATCTTTTCAGACAGCATTCCTGTTGGTGATTAGGCCTTCTTGGAAAATCTAACCAACTCTACTTATCAGGAAGAAAAGAATAGAAAAGGAAAAATGTTGAAGAAGGTGGATGGGATTTATATGAATACCATCCTAATATTTTATTTTCCATTTTATGTGCACTATATCAAGGGTTCAGAAAGGGAGGAAAAGGCTCTGTAGACAGAACATTCTGTTTGATGGGGTTTTGGGGTTTTTTTGGTCCAAAACACAGGTATTTAAAAGTGACAAATTTTAGGTAGCTCTGCCTTGTTGTCAGGTCACCAGAGAAGAATAGTGAGGAACTGGAGCACGCGTAGAAGAATGAAGTGGAATCTCAAGAGGAATGAAAAGGAAGAACATTCTCTTAGACATCAATAAAAGTGAGCTGTTCAGCAGCAGGGATGGAGAGGACAAGCAGCTTTTAGTAATGCAAATAATGAGGTAGGAGGGCTGTGCTGCAAGCCAGATAGATCTGAGAAAGTGCCTTATTTAGAGGAATGTCTGTTGGTACTCAGCTAAGAGTTCTTTGATTATTAAAAATGGTGCAGATCGTGTCTGGAGTTTCCACTTTAGCTTCAAAGGACATTCTTCTTGGCACAGAGGAAAAAGAGGTTTATTTTCAAATCAAACCAAAACAGACTTTGTAGTAAAAGAAACCACAATTTGCTTATTTACTAAGAAGGCATACATAAATCTATTCAATTTGAAAATGGAGATGGCCTCCTGACTGTTATACTGTTACAGGCCACCTATTGCTGTCTTAATTGCTGCTACCAGTCAGCTTAATTGGGAAATCAGCTGTTGATTTACACAGCTGATATTCCTAATACACTTGCATAAATAAGCACATACACCCTTGAGTGATTTTTTTTAAGAAAGATGTTAGAAAAGTATCTAGCCATTTTGTCTGGTGCTTCTGATTAACTCTACAAAAAGAAAATTACCCTCTCCAAACAAAAAGTGAAGTTGGACTAACTCATTAAAGAAAATTACTTCAGGGTGTAGGATTGACAAACACAGGAAGACCTTTCATTTTCATAGTTCACCTAAACTGCCTTTTCACTGACTACCTGTTACTGTTTTTAGGCTTGTACATTACCTCTGTAGCCCTCACCTGCTTCTTTCAGGAATTTATGGCTTCTCAGATAAAGCCATCCATCCAGCTGAGCAATCCAACCATGTGTTCCCTTCTAGAGGTTGTTTTTACTATCATTTGTCTATCAATCAGTCTTGCTTTAATAAAAGGGGTTATCTCATGCTACTTACTCCTAAAATTGTTGGAGTATGGCTGCAGGCTTGGAGGAAGTTGGACAGCAGTTTTTTTACTCCCAGTAGAGTACAAATACAGAGCATCATTCCTATTCCCATGTGTAAAAGCTGTGTGTGCACAGGGAAATGAAAAAGACTGGTGAGAATGAAGGTTAAATGTTTCTAGAGCCTGCATTTGAACTAGCTGCTCTTTTTTTGTGCGTTTCTGAGAGTGTAAATCCAACTGCTAAGTTGGGGACACAAGTGCTTCAGGACTTGTTTGTGTCTGTAGAGGATTAGACAGATTGTTCAAAAGACTGAAGTCTTGGTCAGAGAGGCTCAGTAAGAGGATTTGCATGCTACGAAAGGGACAGTGGTGCTTGCTGTAGTGTCAGGACTGAAGAAAGCCAACTGGTCCTTAAATGCACTCAACTTGTTTGGGATGTGTGAACACGGTAGTAAAATGAGAGATTTTGGGGATTATTTGAAATGTGTGTTGAAAGTCAAACACTGCCCTCAGAAGCTTAGATCTCATCTACTTCACTTTAATTGCACACAATTATATCACCCTCATGGAGGGTTTGATTGTAGTTCTAAAACCACTAGATTACTACACAAGAAAACTGGATTACAAGTTTCCACAGTAGGAATTCTGCTGCTGATGTTGGTATTTGTTCAAGTCCATCATTATTCAATTGAAGGGCTTGATGCTCCTGAAGAGAGATGAATTACTGCTTTGAAGAGTAGTGCTGGCAATGAAGAAAATATCAATGCTTACACTGGCTAATTATTTTCAAGTCATTGGTAGGGCTGTGTTATTACTGCAGAGAGTGAAATACAGTGTTGAAGATGTTGCATTTACTGATGAGAAGCTCTTCATTCTGACAAAGAACTGGCTTGCTGGCAGGCAAACTTGTCCTGCTGCTAAAAGAAAATTGGTAGTGCAGAGAGATTGTTTTTGAGACCTTCGAGAGGTCTAGGAACCATTTAAGAGATTTTCTCTAAGGCAAACTTGAAAAATAAAGCCACAATAAAGAAGCCTGCTCCAATAAATATAACAATAAACATCCCTATTAAAACCCACTCTTGCCAGAGTTTTTTGAAAGGTGGAGACCCTTGAACACCAGTGGAAATTTTGGATGGTTTTAGGGTTTATTCTTCAATCTTAAATTTGAGTTTGATTTATTTTCAGGAACATTCATTCTATGAGGACTGCAATATAACATTTGTGTCATATTGTGAGAGAGGAGGACAGAAAAAGGAAAATGAGAATACAAAAAAATATTGCAGGTAACGTTTTAAGGGAGACATTGACAAAGCAGAAGTAGAGCAGACAACAAAAAAGGACAATAAGGATTAAAATGTTACATGATGCATGGTTTGCAGGTTGAGAAAGTTTGAGGTAAAAGGAGGGGAAGTAACAGCAATTTAGAACAGTAGTGAAAAGTTTGAGAAAAGTCACCCTGGTAGAGGATTTGTCATGTTGTGTAGTAGATTTTAACAGATTCTTTTTCACACATTGAGACTTTTTGTGCACTCTGGTTTTAAACATGCAGCTGTGGCTACCTGTGGATTTTTTTGCTGAGCTTTGTGGGTTTACTGAAGCACACAGTAAAGAAACTTTCAAGGAAGCCCACACATGGATCGGTATTTATTGTTACAACTCAGGAAAAATGAAGCACATGAAGAAAAGAGGTATTTTGCCAAACACCTTATAAAAGTGATCATTCTGCCTTACATATTATTTGCTGACTATCCCACTTCAACAAGAATTTGCAGAGTGGCATACTTTAACTAAACCACTATGCATTTATTAGAAGTGTTCAATTTGTGATAATACCAGGGCCTCCAAGTATATCCAGAGGAATACCTTACCAGTAAAAAACCCCAGAATTGCCCTTTGTTGAATTTCATTACTTTCCCCATTCTTCACGCTTCACAGAATTTGAGCTGGCTTTAATGTCTAAACATATCTTTAAACATAACATAATCAAACTTACCCTGCTATAAAGGAACTGCCAGAGAATGATAAATAACTGTGGTCTCCTTGGCTAATTCAGTGCAGTACCCCTTTTTGCTTTGAATATGAGCATGGAAAGGAATTGTAGACCTCCTTTAGGTAGGAGAGGATAAAGTGGTTTGCCCATGATGGCATGGGCAGGTTGAGTATCTTTTGCTATTTTCCTAAGGCCTGTATATTCAGTAGGTAATTCATTGCTGAACCAAATTATGTTCATTATAGTAACCCACACAACCAGGATGTCTTCTAGTGAGCCAAAATGTCTCTGTGATGTGGCTTGTTTCCCTTATTTAACTTACTATTTAAAACAGAAATGAAAAATATATTTCCGTGTATTTTTGCCATTTTTTATTGTCTTAACTGATTGAAATTTAAAACTCAACTTATGGTTTTAATGTTTACATGTATTGTATTATGTGATTCTCCATTGCCAAAGGCTAAGCTTCTAGATTACTTGATAAATTGATAGGTAAATAAATAGTGCACTTCTGGAATAAGGTGTTAGTCTGTGGCTCAGTTACATCACAGTGTTCAAAATGTGAATTAACTGAAAGAGCATAAATTTTACAATCCATTTTCCAGCCTGCGGTAAAATGGAAACTTTGCCCATCATTACATTGTTTTTCTGCCATTATTTTCTTAAACAGAGTAATAAAAGTAGCAGAAATTGCTTCACAAATAATGCAATAAAATGTTTATAGATTATCATTATTTTTTATTTCCTGTGGGTTTTAGACCTAAGATTGACGAAGTCATAAATATATGTGGCTTCCTGTCATCACAGCATCTTCTCTGCACCAGGTGGATGATTTCTATCCTCTAGCTTGCAGGCATGTTGTTTGTGAGGTGTTCCAGTGCTGGGCACAGCAGCAGGGAAATGCCTACAACACATCCACATCCATTTTTTTTGCTATTACTGGGCCCATCAAATACTCATGATTGCTGTACTGAGCTGTACATTTACTGTGAGTTTCAGTCGCCAGAGGGCACTTGAACGGTTTTCACACAAACCATCCAGCAAATGGCAAAAATGCAGACCAAGCTGTCTGTGGGGGGTGCAGGCTGGGCATACCACTGTAACCTGTGATGCACCAAGCTTTACATAAAAAGGAGGAAAGGAAGAAACTAGTAAAAACAAGCTAGTAGAAAGCAAAATCTTTAAAAATGTATCAGGAAGGAGGTGATTTCCTAGCTACAAATGATGGAGAGACATTATATTTTTTTTAATTAAAAATATGAGTCAGGTTTATCTGCTGCAAGAAGGAAGTAGACTTGGGTTTTGTAATACCTCCACTTGAGGATTTTTAGTTTCTTGTAATTCAACATGTAAAGCTCATACTGTGCTTCCTCTGAAATGCCTTTAATAGCACAAGGTTCTCTGTTACGGAAGCCTTCTTAAGTTGATTGAAGATTTTTTCTTTTTGAGCTAATTCCTGCTGAGAAATTTAATTAAGATCTTGAAGGTGATCTATGCTTTGGTTTAAGTTAAAAGACATGTTTACTACTTCTTTTTTCCTAGTAATTACTAGTCCCTTTCAGAGCAATTTCAGTCACATACTCTTATGCCAAAAGACCTGGACAAAGTCATGGTTCACTCACCACTAAATTCTTTTTTCTTTACTAGAAATAGGTTTTTGGTTTCTCATTTATTTTGGTATGCCAGAATGCAGGAAAATAAATATATTCCTTGTAACATCTGTGAGCTTATATATTTCTTTAACAAACTTAAAAACAAGATCAGATTGTTGCCTTTGAGGTCAGTTCTGAGCAAAAGGGGATCTGAAGAGCACTGTGTGAGAAATACCCGCTCCTGTCCATGTTTCTTGATTCAGGTGTGTTCCAGAATGGTCTGTAATAGCAGTTAACCATAATGAGGGCTCTAGACCACATCAAATATGACAGTCAGCTAGCTGGGGCTTCCTGCCTCTCCTGCTGCAGGATAGAAGAGAGAAACAAGTCACACTGCCTGTGCACAGCACACAAAGCTGAGGGTTGGAAGAAATCTTACTCCAGCCTGCATGCAACCAGTCAAACTCATCATCCAGTAATCTGCCAACCATAGAACCATCTAGGCTGGAAAAAACCTTAAAGATCATCGAGTCCTACTGTAAATCTTCCTAGACACTAAAATTTTTGGAGATGCTCCCTTTTTGCGACTAATGGAAGTCTGGAGCCCTCCAAACAATCTGAAAACTAGCTTTCTTTTTGGCAGACATTACAGTTTTGCTAAAAAAAGAGACCTTGGGTTTCTTGAGTTCCCTTTCTAGAATGATTTCTTCTTTATTGACTCTGAATCTTAGAATATTCTCAGACAATTAGTGCAATGCAAACAAGTGATGGAAATCAGAAATGTGTGAATTTTTCCCAGAGCTTTATGTTTAACAAAAGTTGGTGGCAAAACAATTTTCAAAACCAGAATATCTAGATAAGGGTCTTCTCACACCTGTTGCTATTTGAGAGACCCCTGGGCAAATGACCAGTACTT
Source organism: Bombycilla garrulus (assembly GCA_013400315.1). Lineage (NCBI taxonomy): Eukaryota > Metazoa > Chordata > Aves > Passeriformes > Bombycillidae > Bombycilla > Bombycilla garrulus. The sequence goes on from VXBU01012878.1 coordinate 68,386, forward strand.
TCTTCTCGAAGTCCTTAGAAAGGAAACAACAGGTGAACATACTTTAAGTTATGCTCCATATAAATCAGTCACACAGCTTCAAGTTTTGTTGTACTTTTCCAGTTATGCTTTCCACCTAACAGTCACTTTTTCCATTAGGGAAATACTAGATATTCCCTTTGGCAGCTCTGCCTAAATCATTTGGGATTCACATTTCTATTTTCCTAGTGTGACACATTCTGCTTCCAGCATTGATGCTGAAACTTGGTTTGCATCTCTAATTGCTCCCTTATTTATGCTGTAACCCCAGGATATAAAAGACGAGACATGGAGCCGATAGCACAGAGATGAGTTGGAGTAACTCCACCAAATTGAGAGAAAACTCTTCTCAGTGATGTAAATGGATAATTTGTGCTCAAGTTAAAAAACCTCATAGGATGCTAGCCAGTGAATTTATTTGGACTGACAGCAGTGTAATTGAAATTAAAACATGGCTATTTTTAGACTGTGGAATAATAAAGAATGCACTGGAGTCACTAGCTTTACAGATTTCACAAGGTGGATTGTGCAGGCAGGTAAACCATATGAGCTGTAAATGAACATGACACCTTAGGCCTCAGACTGTTCCAAGTAATTCTTGGATTACTTTACTTTTTCTTGGAAAACATGTCTTTCTTTAGTGGGAACTGGATTCTTAATGATGCTTCCCAAATGAACTAATTAGTTGCATTAGTATGTGTTCAACAAACTAAAAAACAAATCAATTTAAGGTAGTACCAAGGCTGGACTTGTTGATTTCTGCGTTTTCAAGTTACTGTTTCCAGAATACTGCTAAGTTATCTTGGGGAAGGTTTACCTGATTAAAATCCCTTTCTTTATTGATTTTCTTCAGTCATGGGATTAGCTCTAAGTCTTGACGTCAAGTCATAGTTTGTGGATTTCTGTGTTATAAGTCTTGTCTAATTCATTTAGGCTTTACCACTGGAACAGCATCATATCCCAAGTAAAATGTAGGGAGAGACCTCAGGTTACATTTCTGGTCTTTGAATCTGACATCTGTCCACAAAATTTCCTAAAGTACTTAAAACTTCACCAAAAAAGTATGTTTTATATTTTTACCTCATGCCTCCATTTAATTTGGCTTGCTCATTATGGAGAAAGATTTTAATCAGTGAAGTTAGTGAACTGGCTAATCTGTCATTATTTTGCTTTTCATTACCCTCCAAGATCATTCCTGTGCAGCTCCAGTATATTTAACTAAAATGAGGATTTAGCATTCTAAGGCATCAGCTTGTAATGATTCATTATTTCTAATATATTCAGTTCATACCAGATAATTTAAAAGTAAATCCTTTTAACTAGTTCCCTCCAGTGGTCCTTATGTGAGCATTGTGCTCAGAAAGACTTCTGGAATCACAATCCATTACAATATCTTGTGGAACTGGGATTTTGCCTTGAAAAGAAAAAGCAAATTAGTGCTGTTTAATGAGGTCTGCTCTAAGTTCATTGACACAGAGCTCCCAACAATATATAACATCACTGTCAGTCCCTATATTAACTGCATATTATGCCATTAAATGTTCTGCTGTTTTTTATGCAGTGGGAATTTGTGCCTCTGGATTGTCTTTATTCAAATATTACAATGAACTGATAGAAAATAGATGATGAACATTTGATTCTCAAGAAAAAATAAAAATCATAAGTTATAAATGTAGGACTCAACAGCAGGTTCCTAACATTTCCCAAATATTCATGTGTATTCGGATTTGTGCAATTTGGGATGCAGGGGGAATTATCCAGCAGAACTCTAGGATGATAAAATGTCACAGTCATCCCAAGGTCACACCGGTGCAATCAGTATTAATTTAGGGAGAATGTGTGGCTCTAGCTTTCCTTCCCTGGGCTGCAGTAGTAAAGCTGGACATTTCCTAGATATTCAGAGATGAAATTCATCTTCAAAAGAACAAAAAAGAAAATACAAGTTGTTTTTTTCTTTAAGATAGCATCATGGGAATTTGTTTTGAGGTTTTTCTGAATATTGAATATTTTAAGCAGGTTCTGTAATTAGCTGAAAGCTATTTTTAGTTAATGTTTCTTGTCACCAAATGTGTTAAATGGAGAAAATTAGAGCAGGGTTCAATTCTGTGCCTGCTGGACACAGTACATAGAATTGTTACCATCCTAAATGTCCTCTCAGCTCAGAGTTTGCCCGAGTCCTCTGTCTCTAACACAGGTAACCTGCCTTCATTTGGTCACCTCTTTCCCTTACTTGATGCCAGTGCCACTTATCAGAGTAAAATCTGTAGCTATGTTAGATTTAATTAAGGTAGTTCAAGTTCATAAAGTCCATGACAAGTTTTTTTGTTTGGGGGGTATCCATTCCTCTCCCATGGAAGGGACAGTGACCTCCTGTGGAAATCAGTGACAAGCCCACCTTAGCATCCTTCGGTTTAAACTGAGCCCACAACTGGGGTGGTTATATCCATCTTATTCAATGAACCAGGTTCCAATGAAATCAGCTTATGGATTAGTCCAAAATGCAAAGGCATCATAGAGGGACAAAATTCAAGTCTTCAGTGTGCAAAGGACTAGCGTTTAAATAATTGATATTACGTAAATTTTATTATTTTCTTTTCCTCGTCCATATTATGGAGTGTTGTACTAAAGCTGACTTGGAAACAAAAGTAAAATGTTGTGAGGATTCCTCCATAAAACCATAGGGTTTGGGGTTTTTTCCCCATGAAAAATGCAGGTATCTAGATGGCTCTGGCAATAGGTGGAATATGGGAACTGCCCATTCAAGTCTTTTCTCTACATGAGATGGGAGAGGAGCAGCCACTTGCACTTTCTATGTGTCAGCTGTGGGACTCTTGTAGTTTAACCCCAGCCAGCAACCAAGCCCCACGCAGCTGCTTAATCCCTCCCACACCAATGTGACTACAGTGAGAACAGGAGGTGTAAAAGCTCATAAACTTCTGGGATGAGACAAAGGCAGTTTAGTCGGGAAAGCAAAATCCATGCATGGAAGCAAGGAAAAACAAGGAATTAATTCACAGCTTCTCATGGTCGGGCAGGTATTCAGCCATCTCCAGGAAGACAGGGCCCCATCACAGTTCCTTGGGAATACAAACACCAGCACTTGAAATGTTCCACACTTCCACCTTCTCCCATCCATTTTCTATACTGAGCATGATGTCGTAAGGTTTGGAATATCCCTGAATACCCTTTTGGCCAGTCTGGGTCACCTGTCCCAGCTGTGTCTTCTCCCAGTTCAATAACTTTTGAGCAGAATTACTTATAGAATGAAAGTGTAAGCCAGCTCCAAAAGCAATTCCTTTAGCTTCTCATAACATTTTAGAATCAAATTTAAAACTTGATTTTGAACCACAAATTGTAATGCATAATGTAAATATTAATTAGAGGAAAATAGAGTATCTTTGAATTACTGTAATTTGAAATGTTGAAAGCAAAAAACATTAAGTGAAGCTTTTTTGTTGTTGTTGTTTTTTAATTGTTACCTCTGGCCCTCTAAACTTCTCGGTAATCCAAATTAAATCATTCCCAGAAGACCTAATTAGGTCTTTTCCAATGAAACAAAAGTGTCAGGAATAACTTGTGCAATATGTTGGGTAAAGGACAAACAGCCTTGTCAAAACAGGATACCTGGTCACAACCGCAGATCACTCAGCACTCTCCTTTCACACACATTGCTGCCCAGATTAGAGATAGCCAGGAAGTGCGTGTTGTTTACTTGGAAGCTGGCATGAGAATTGCACTGATGTTCCAACCCGCCAGGATGGAGAGGGGATGTAATAAAGAATGCAGCAATCATCCACAACTTCCCTCCCTCATCCTCCACGACTTTTTTACCATTAGCTTAGTTTACATTTAACAATGAGGGGAAAAAATAGTCATGTCATCCTAATCTTTTCTTTGTAATGGACTTCAGTTTTGCTACGCTTGCTTGGGTAGATTTTTTTTGTTGTTTGGTGTGGTTTTTTTTCTCAAGTTAAATTCTGTTTCTTTAGATTACATTCCTCTGCCTCATAAAAAGTTGTTCTTTGGTGTTGCATTGTCAGGGGATCAGCATCCTGTGTTTGGAATTGGATACAATGGCAGTGACAATGTGTGTCCTCTGTGAAATTATGGCAAAATTCTATATGAATTGTTTCATATATTCTCACACATGCCCTATGCATTTACTCTGTAGAAAATGCTGCAGGCAGAGAAAAACCAGCCCTACAATGGCCATAAAAATAACGTAATCTGTAGGGCTGAAAATGAAAAACTTTGAAAGGCAAAGCTGCCCTTGATGGTCACTGCTGTGTGGTCTATTACTGTTCTGCGCTCTGGAAGCTCAAGGGGAGCACAACGCCCTGGGCAAGCAGCCTTCACAAACATTTTCCAACACCACAGAACCGGACCCAAAAATAGTGTGCTTTTATCTCCTTGTGCGTCTGGGTTCTGTCTTCTTGATACGTCACCAAAATCACCAAACTGGGAATAGAAGTGTGTCAGAAACACTTTGTTAGCTGTTACATTTACATGGAATAGACCCACAAGTTTGATGGTAGATCTGTATAAATACTTTGATACCTAGCAACTTTTCTACAGTGGTCACTTTAAATGAACTTTGAGGGAAAAACCTGCCTCATGTCAAAATGCCAATAGCAACAGTTCTGTGGGCACAGATCCACACAGCACAACTTTGTGCTTTGAATGACTAAAATTGCTGATTCTTCTAGAAGCTGCCACAAAATGATGCAAATAACCTCATTACAAATTTTCAGCTCTGAGAGCTATGACTGGAGCAGGAAAATACTTTAAAAGCTTTCTCTCCACTGATTCACTGACTGGACTCCAGCAAAACTCGTAACCCAACATCCTAGGGTAAGATTTTCAAAAGACTCTTAGCCCAATATCTTGTGATGGCAACAGAGAAGAGTCTGCTTTTGAAATCACATCTTCTATTTTGCCCAGAGTTAAATAACAGAGAAAATTAGTGCAATGCCAGTTTCTCAATTTCTGACACTAGAGTTGCGGAATTCTAATAACATACAGAACCAGGGATGCAGTATGTCTGATATGTCACATAATGCTTCAGTAGAAGAGAACATATTGAACCCAGAATGTTCAAAACCTGATTTTTCTTTCATTTTCAAATCAGAATATTCAAGTATTAACTCTTTCTTTCACTGAGGAAACTCAAGGAAAATATTAAAAAAAATTTAAGTATTTTGGGCTCACAGGACCAAAAATTCAGAATTTGGTTTTCTTTGGGTGGAAAAATATTAAGCCAAAACCCATAAAATCTATTAAAAAACATTTATAGCAAAAACTTGCCTTTATACCCCAAAACACTACTCATGATGAAATACATTCAAATCACCATGACTCAATGAGTTCTGAGTTCAAATCATCTTTTGTGAAAATAAAAAGCTTCAAATGTGCAAGATACCCTGTGCATTTCAGGTTGTGTGATGCACATTCTTGGTTGCACAAGCAAAGTGCCCTGGCACCCTTATGTTCATTAACGTGGAAATACTGTAGAGGACAAGCTCAAAACGAAGTTTTAGCCTCATCCAAAGTGAGGCATTGATGGGATTTCCCTGCTTTGGTTTTGTACATCAAGGGACATAAAGGAAAATGATGGAATTTACATTTATTAACTATTCTCTGGGCAGTTTGAGTAAAACTGAAGATGGAATTTCAAAGCCATCTCAAGTCTGTAGAAGTGTGTCTGCACAAGAGGTTATTGTGCCTTGAAAAAGAATTCGGATTAACTCTGAGAACAGAATGTGATTCCTAAACTGGTGATCTAAGTTCTTACTCTGTGCAGGAAACGTGCAGTTACTTCCCTTAGTCTGTGATTAATGGAATTCAGTCAACCTGGCATAATAAAAATTGTTTGTATAAAGGCCGACTTATTTTAACAGCCAATTTGAAGACCCATTTCTGAGTTTCTTTAGAATGTTTTATTTTTGAAGCAGTTAAATTAAGTGAGATGTTTTATGTCCCCATTATTTGAAATGTGCATGTTCTTGACTGTATTACCAAGTATAACCCACTCAGGTTCTTCTTTCTACTTGAAAATCTGCAAGGCATCTTAATAGGTGGATGAAATTTGGGCTTGCAGGACCAAAATTAGAAAACATTAGTTCTCTGTGTTTGGTCTTCTCTTGATGAGATGATGGAAAAAAAGGTACTTAGGAAGCATCAGGATCAGAAAATTACAAAGCCATCCTCAAACCACCCTTGCTCACCAAGTAGAGAATATTTTGAATTATTTCCATGCAAATTTTGAAGTATTGTTGAGCCAATTAATCAATTATTTTCATATCACTGCAGAATTTTCTCCTTTAGTGGGGATACTAATGCCTGTCTTGGTTTTTTGATGGGTTTGGGTTTCTTTGGTTTTACCTTTTAGTATAAAATAAAAACAGAATGAAATACCATACTTATTTTTACACAAGTACTACTTTTAGTTTTGTTTTGTTTTATTCTGATCACAAAGATTTATTTTTCTGTAAGAGCACTTCATAGCTCCTTCTCAAAAAGCACAAATAGTATTTCCCTCCAAACCAGTTGTGTAAATTAACTTGAATAATGTGTAGGAAGGGAGCTGTTTCTGATAAATAAACCAAATAATTCTTCTCACAAAAAAAGTCTCTCTACTATCAATATATCCTACCTAATACCAAATAACAATTCCCGGAACAAGGAACACTGATTCTCTTATTTAATTAGAAGACTTGTTTCTCATGGGCACTTGTGCTGATTTATGAATACCTATTGTTCTTAATTTAACTACACATTCAGTTTTGCACAATGGGAGACATATATGTTCTGGCCTTGGTTCATTCAGTACACACACAAAACCTGAGCTTCTCTATGTTTTACTGTTATGCACCTACCAGGTTCTTAATTCTAGAAATCTAGAAAAATTATTGAGCTACAATAAACATAATTTTATCCAGTAATTTACCCTGGAATTCTGTGAAGAATGGAGGGGGAAGCATTCTGTTCTTTAAGTTTCTGAATGCCATAAAGTCTAATGAAGAGAGGGCTTTGTTTCAAGTGTTTGAATCTGAGAAAATTTAACTAAGCATCTAAAACTCAGAGGCCAAATTCTCCAATTATTAGCAGTTATATAAACGTATGGAATGCAAGAGTAACGGCAGTTTTTCAGCATGATTTGAATTTATTTATGCCTCTTATGTCTGTGATACGAAGTCTCCTAAAAGTAAAGATGAGGTGCTGGGGTTAGGATTGTTCTTCATCCTCTCCTTCTCTATTCTTGCTCTCCCCTGATCTCTTCTCCCCCTCTTCTTCTCTTCATCTTACCCCACTGTTAGACAGAGGTCTCTGGTCTATACAGGTGCAGGTTTGTAAAAAATAAAAAGCCACTCTGAAGTAATAAATACAATTTTATTCTTAAAAAAAAGGTGGATTTTGGCAGTTGAAGATATATTTGCAGTAAGCTTTTATAATTCTAGATAATGAATGTCAGGATCAACTAGCATATGCCTATTTTTTCAAGGCAAATATAGATATTTTTAAGCTATGAAGAGTTGTCAGATAATTAAAATATCTCAACTTAGTTTAAACTTTGGGGTAAAATATTTTTCAGGTAAAATTGCAAGAAGTAGCAAAGGAAAAATAATTTTATATCAGTATAGGCTTGAGTGCACCAATCAAAATGTTTCTAATGCATCATATGCATGATCAAAGCCAGGTATGATTTTTCTGTTAAAACACTCTTTAAGTGCATTTTAGTGTTTCTGTCAACACATCTTACAATGTTTGGTCGTCTTTGTGCATGAGAAGGCTCTAGACCATGATTTTCTCTTTAGCACCCTAGTTAGCTTTGAGCAAAAACAAGAGTCAAACTTAATCAAGTCCAAACTCATTCTCACTGGTTTTGACTGAAAGTCCACAACTGAAACTTGGAACCCTTCTGAGAGTAATGCCTGCTTCAGACTCCCCATTTGCCTACTTGGCACTATGTTAGTTAGAAGTGGTTTGTGGACTGGGCATCTCATGGTTAGAGCCATTTGGTCCTCTTAGGTCCTCTCCATCTTGATCTGAGTGAAGGCTTAGATCAAGTGATGAAATCGAGCATGCTATATCAGGAAAAATGATTAATGCTGAGATTTCTGTGGAATGCTAAGGAAATGTAACTTAGCAGAATAAAATCGGAGTCCCAGGGAAATCATCAAGACGTCTTGTGTCAATGTCATTCCTGATAGTTACATATCTCACCACTGGTGGGAAGTTGCAGAGCTTCCTGCAACTTATTGCAGAGATTCCTTTCCTGCTGCTAGAAAGCTCCTCCCAATGCCCATCCTGATCCCTTCTTTAGGCTGTATTAGGTACAGGGAATGGATTTCCCTTCTTTTGTAATATTCTTCTGTATGTTTGACAGATTATCGACTCTGCCCTCTTCCCCACCCCATCCCCCTTCAGTATTTATTGAATCTTTCCTTCAAGGCTGTGTTTTGAGAATCTCTTTTCCTTTTTTCCCTCTCTTATTTTTCATGGCTCTTGAGACGAAATTTGGGCACAGGTCTACGATTACACTCAGCACTTATATACCAGCAGCTGATAGAAACTGGGGGAGTGTTGCCCTGATTTTTGTAAGACTTTCTAAGCCTTCTGATATTTACATATTTGTGAAGAACTTTCTCACACACTTTCTGTAAACACCTCACTGTTTTTGCATTCCTCCATAGAGGAGGAGAAAAATTGATGGACTGTTTTTCTGTCCAGTGTCTTTGGAGAGGTGGCACTGCCACTGTCCAATCCACTGTCACTTTTGGAAAACTATAAATACTGGAGTCAGAAAAAATAAACCCTCTTCTCTTCTGATCACCTGAGCTGCGGTGTGTGTCTGTGTTCTTTCGTGTCCTATAGTGACAGGGGAGGGCTTCCTATGTCTTGAAAATTGCTTTATATATGTCCCCTGGTATCATTTTTTTTCTTCCAAACAACTTGACACTGTGAACATGGCTTTTGAAGCACTATAAACCCCAAACCTTAAAGAAGCCCCATCTAATGAGCTACTCTTCCTCTTACTATTATATAGTTATGTAGTTAATTAGTCTTACTTACACTGTATATCCTCTTAGACTTATATCATATGTTTTTTAGGTAATTTCTCCAGCTGGGAGGGTCACTTTGGATCCTAACCCATCCTCCAAGGTACTCACAATTTGTCCTAGCTCCCTGCCACTTGGAAATTTAATAAGCATGTTCCTGTAATATATATTGGCTACAAAAGAAAAAAAGAAAAATTTCCATAGTTGTAGATTATTGATGACCTACCTATCCATATGAATATTGCTGGATTTTTTTTTCTATAATTGCTGAAATTTCCCTAATTAAAAAAAATACTACTAAACAGAATTTCTTGGGTGGCATATTGGTCTAGAATTCCAGAAGTCCTGAAATACAAATTCATGTTTTACATCAAGTTTTTGTGAAAAGTACCATATAGCAGATTCTTAAATGAGATAGCATTTTAGTTCCATTTTCCTTTGACTGTCATTACCTGAGGTATCCAAAACTGAAATTGGTTTTAGCTGAATCTTCTTCTTTTCCAGTTTCCAAATGGACATCAGTTTCTTTGCATGGAAACTAAATGTTATAGCTCCTATCCTCCACAAAGAACCATTTTAGTCATTTGCAGTATTGCAGTTTCAGCAGGGACTTTGCTATTAAATGTAATATGGTGCAGGAGTAATAACTGTTACTAGAAAACACTGTAAAAATTCTTCCTGCATTTTGCTGATTATTCTTTCCAAAACAACAGCCTATCTGTGAGTTATGATCCGCTTCTCTGAGTGAATGCTGCTATTTGTTTTAGAAATCTACATCTATTTAAAACAAGGCTCAGCTCAGTTTGATTTACTGAGCATTTAAGCCCCAAAGGATGCATAGTCAATGCATTCCATTAAAGTACAGATGCACAAATCTACTGACAATGGCCAGAATTTGTTTATTGCTTGTTACATTTACAGCACAGGTCTGGGCATTTGGGCCTTTGGTTTCTGCTACTGACTGTGTGTGACTGTCAGTAAATTATTTAACCTTTCTGTACTCAAGTTCCCTTAGCTGGGCATTTTACCAGCCTCAGAGGGGTATTACAAAATTGAACTAAGAACTGGCCTTTTGAGTTCCTCAGATAAAAAGTGTTGTCTAAGTGCCAAGCAGTACAGAAAATCTGGAGGGACCGTGCTGACATTTAGGATGTGGTTCTCATTTTCCTTACTGTTGAGCTTCACTAACTTCAGCAGTTATTTCTGCTATTCATTTGCAGACAAGAATCACATCCTTTGTATTTTAAGGGGCAAGGAAGAGCTGTTCTTCCAACAGCTGTTCTTCCATTCTGTCTCGGGGTAAAAAATGGGCAACCCTTCTCTGTTTGGTCTCCCAGTGAGGAAGAAACAGTTGTAACAAAGTATACATATATTCCAAATTTATTCCTGTTCAACTTAAAAATTAATTTACTTCTTGAAACACTGCTGGATCAGCAAGGGGAGGCCCTTCATTTGGAAAACCAATACCTTTACTCCTCTGCATTACCTTGGGCGTAGGAACCATCTGCTAGAAGCAGTTGCTGATTTAGATCTACTTTCATTTGACTCCTCTTGCTCTCTTCAGGGCATTGAGCAGCAGGAGTGAAGGGCATGGCAGGCTGCTCTCCTCCACAGCTTTGTGCTCTCATGGAGAGCTCTTTGGGAACCCTGCTTGAGAAGAGATTACCCCATGGCAACAACTGCAGCATTATCATTTATTCGAAATAAACTTACAGTATTTTTTCTTCCAAGATCATATTTTTATTAACTTCAGTCTCCTAGAAAGGTTTCACTTCTCATCTTCCACACCAGGCTAAAGGTACTTTCTCTTTTAAGCGCTTTGTGATTCTTCTTTTGTAGTTTCTCCTCTCTTCTTTTACTTGTGTGCAAACACTTGTAACTTTTTCCTGTTGTATTGTCCAACCACATTCTAGGAGAATCTAGTAATGCATTTACAACAATAAGGTTTGCTGAAAGATTTCAAGGGTGTTTGGTTTTGTTGTCTTTTTTTAGAACAAAATTTGGGAAACAGTGCGTCACCTTCATTCCTCAGAAACTTCTGTATAAATTTGTATAACTTTTAGTTTTATATTATTTTGTTGTTCATACAGTTCCATTATTTTTTTTTTAAACTTGGGGGGAAAAAGCCTATAAACATGAAACCTGAGATTTCATTCAGCAAATCAGGAAATACTTGAAAGTTAATATTATAATCATTGAATTTGACAGGGGTTTTGTTCTTAAAGACTTCACCCGTCAGCTCAAGACATGAACCCTTTCAGTCTTTACTGTACACCGAATCAGTGAACAATTATTAATATTTTTTTAGTCATACCTCTGAAAGCTATAGTGTTTCTGCCTTACACACCATCACAAAAATATTGTTGTCTGTGCCCAACTAGATCATCGGTTACTTAACTTCTTTATAAATGTATGTGATCCTGAACATGTTCCTGGAATTCAGAACCAAGAATAGCAGCAACATGCCTTCTTGTGTACCAGCTGTGAAAGAAGCTGAGGGCAGCGAAGTAGGCAAATGTTTCCACCGATTAGAGAGGAGGTTTTCAATAACTTACATTCTGTTTTGTTGTAATTATTTGTGTGTTATTTGATCCATGCCAGTGTCATTTCCTGTAGCAATTGAAATGCAAGATTGATTGGATCAAGGCTAATAATATGCTCATTTATATAAAGATATACTCAGCATTGTTCAGGCTAAATTTTAAATGGTTCTGAGCCAAACTAGGAGTTTTTAGAGGCAACAAAATACGTGGCTTATGTATATAACTCAGTCCTTTCAAAAGTGTTGACCAAAAAATTATTAATATATTTTGTTTACAGTGACCTCTGAGCAAAGATATCAAACCAATTATTTTTGGCAGGTGACATTCAAATACTCAGAGACATTAGCATTGACAAAGATCTAAAACTTTGTTTAAATTATAAAGTAGTGAAGATTTTATATTCTTCTCCACAGTTCAAATCAGACCAATCACTTTTTTCACCATGATGTCATTTAACATATTTAACAGCCTATGAAATAACTGCAGTATCCTTGAGGAATGGCAATATCATACACAACAGTAAATAATAATGAATGTTGCCATTGACAGGATTCTCTATGTACATTCTTTATTACTGGGACAGAATCTGCATTTTTTTAAATATTGGCCATGTTTTCTACCTGCTTACCATTTATTTCGATGATGTTCTATGTAAAATAGCCCTAACATCAGATTTTTTTTAACACAGTACTTACCACAAAAAAATCAAAGTATTCTTACTTCATGTGGAAAATCTTCTTACTTCTCATGAATACACACCTATAAATTGAACTATAGAAATAATCTCTATATATCTGCAGAAAAAAAATGTATTAACTCATTTCAGCTTCCTTTTTTTAACCTCGACCTCCATAAGTATTTCTCACCTTAAAAACTGCTGATAAATGCAGGTAATGACCTTTTTTCAAATTAACTTACAGGGAGTCCTGGTTGAAAACTGTGGCTCGTTTTTTATCACATGGAGCATCATTGATTTGATTAGTCTTCGATAAACCCTTCTAGGATTTAGAAAAGATGAGCTGAGTGACACAAAGGAAAAGCAGTTGAGTTAAACAGCAGCTCAGATGGGAGAACTATAACAGTCAGTATTAGAGGAGACTGACTGTGCAGGCTGTGAAAAAGGCTTATGAAACTGCATCCACTGTGCTGATTTCTCCCATCCACTGAGCTGTGATTAACACAGTTCCATATGAAGCTGGGGAAAAAAACTCCAGGATTTAGTAATATCTGCAAAACATATTGTTCTGAAGGAAAAAATAGTCTAGTTTGGCTGCTGGGTCTAGGGTAGGTGCCAAGACAGCTAAATCATCAGCTCCCAGGCACTCCTGGGAAAGATGGAAATTCCCCTGATTTTATAGAGTGTGTTAAAATAGTTCTTTTGTTTGCATCATGTTAAGGTTGAATAAGATACCATCTGTTCTGAGTTTTACATCTTATGGCAGGAATAATGACCATAATTGGTCAGTTATCAGCTACTTCTACTCATAAAAGAGATGTAAAGATGGGTACCACAGCAAAGCAGGTGAGCAGCATTAGGTCTTGCCTGCAAATGTTCAAAAATTGCTGTAGGATTCTGCACAGAATGGAGGCAAGAAGCAATTGTCTCAAATAATTAGTTGAAAACTTTTTAATTCAAAAAGAATTAGAAAGATTTTAGAATAGTAACACTTGTTTCTCGTTGTAAGAAGGCACAAATAATCACAGATAATTACATTTGAGTCAATTAAATGTCCCCAGGATTGGCTTTGAGACCAAACGGAATGGAGGAACCTGCCCATACTGTTAAATTCTCTGATTCTCCAAAGCTGGTGTCTGCATCCAAACAGTCATTGGGAATTTTTCCTGGCCAGTGTCAACTTCTGAGAAGGGCCCGGGGCTTTTTCAGGATGGGTTATCACGATTGGGCAAAATTGTGTCTAGGAACATTACAAGTTAAGAGTGTGGAGGACTGAGACAGAGTGTCCTGGACCGTTCCTAGCTCTGCTCCACGGGTGACATACGAACCCCATCAATTTAAAACTTGATGCAGAGGTAGAAAGATTGACCAGACCAGGTGCCACAAGGATGAGAATGAAAACAGGTAAAATAAAGAGTGTTTTAGAGACAAAACCCATAGTATGAGTTACACCTCACGTACATTCTAATACTCTCTCTCTCTATGTCTTTCTATTTTGGGCTGTTTCATTATTATTGGCTGTGCTGCTAAGAGTGTTCATGAGCATATATTTGTCATTCAGAAGGTTCTTTCACTAATGCCAGAAACACAGTAAGTGAAAATCATGCTCTTAGTGCATGCCCTCACCCTCTCAAGAATTTTTTACTACAAATATCTCACCTTGTTCCTGCTTTTGAGCTCCTTGAGTACTTAGAAACTGAGTTCACCGAGCTTTAGCTTAGTCCACATATCAGTATGTAGGAATCATGATGATACACTGGTACTAACCTCTAATGTTCCTTCTGCAGTTGTTTGTTTGTATTTTCTCTTAGTTTAAGTAGTTTAATTACAGCAAATATCTTGGACATGACTGAAAAGGGCAGGGTCATTTTAGTCAGAGCCTGCTTAGGACTCTACTCAGAGTTCACATAGCAGTGGTATAGGGAAGAAATAGGCAAAAATGTGGGAGGTGATTTGGTGATAGGACGTTACTGCCTTATGTAAAGCAATAGGCATAGAGGCTTTTATTGGTGCTGGTCGGTTTTGCTTAAAATGAGATTGTCCTTGAAAAGTTACCCCACTTTACTCAGCATTTCAAAGATGTACGAAAGCACTGGCAGGGAGTTGTATCGGGGAACACAAAATAAATAAACTTTGTGCTGGCAGGCGGGTGGTGCTGGAGCTCCAAGTATTGCAGAGAGGTGGAGGTTGCCCAGGCACTGCATCCTGCCTCCTCTAAGCATACGAGCAACCTGAACAGCGAAAGTGAAGTGCATTGTTCAAGAGACAAATGTGTGTTCCATGCCAGTGCAGACAGGAATCCTTCTGTTGTAGCTAATTCCATGTCATGCCCAGACTAGAGCAGTATCTGTTCCATCTCTGATTCCTTATACTTCTACTGGCACTCTTTTCCAAATGGGAGACAGAGGAACAGGAAGCCCACGACTTGTCTGAGTAGTATGGACCATCTGTACCAAAACAGGAAATGAACTGGGTTTCCAGAGCTCCAGAACAAGGCTGTCATCATAGGGTCATCTATTTTCCCTGTGCCACTATGCTTCTTGTGAAATGAAATGCCTTTCTCTGCTCCCCTGGGAATCTGATTCTGTGTACTGAATAAATAAAACAGTGAAAGCAGGAACAGGAATAATTTTCTTTCCCTTTCAAGAGTTTGCAGGCTAATTTATTCTGTGTTCGTATTTCACTTTCCTCTATCGACCTTGCACATTTTCTGTATTTTCATCCGTGTTTAAAACACTGTCTCTTTCACATGTCATTCTTTCTTAACAACATAATAGTTGACTTAATCTGCCCTCTGGATCCTTTCTGTGGTGTAATTATATTATCTTTGTTGTTATTGATTTCTGTTGCTAGGGGATGAGGTCGTGCCACTTCTGGACAGTTCTTTCCAGTTCAGCTGTATGCTTTTAACTCTTTAATATTTTCCTCCTGAGAACACTGAGTGCCAAGCTTTTGAAGTCCTAAAAAATGCCAGCAATCCCAGAGGATGATTTTGTCTGAGGAAAGATTGCAAGATTTAATTATAAAATAGGAAAACAGATAGCAATTGGGGGAGATTCTGATCTTCACTGTTCTTTTCTGGGAGCAGAATTTGGACAATGAACTTTGATTTATTTATTCAGCTTTGCAATGTTATTTTTCAGCAGTTCGAATGCTTCTGAGTTAAAGTGCTATAGGATTTCTTTATCAGTTGCACACTCCAAATTTAATTTTTTTTTTTTTTTGGAAGGGGCATGTCCTTGTGAAATACTTAAACTACTTTTGCTCTTCACAGAGTTTTCTGCTTTTTGTTTGAACCTACCTTCCCTTTTCCTTACAGAACAGAAATTTTGTTCTACAACGTTTAAGGACTAATGCAGAATTTTAAAGATTTCAATTAACAGTTGAAATCAGAGGGAAGGGTGAAATAGCTGAAGGAGCCTTTTTAAAACAAAATTGCTACTTTCAATATAAACTAGGACTTATTTTTGTCTGGTTGGTTGGTTTCTTAAGGCAACTTCAGACTGTGCTGCGCTCCGCTCCTGGGTGAAACTTTTATATGATCTTGGGATAAAATCTTAAGCTTCAGACTTCCCAATTAATCTCTCACAATCTCACTGCAGCATTTCCCTATGTACTTTGACTTCTGCCTGCCTATCTGAGAGCCCACAGTACCATCTAAGGATTTTGGAAGTCGGCAGCTCAGCTACTGCAGCCTACAAATGGTGGCTTTCTTGTCTGTGATGTGCCGGGTAGGTGAAGACAGGTTATGCCAGACCCTTGTCCCTGGTCTACTTCAGCCTGTTCTAGGCTTTGCAGCTGGGTAAACTGCTGAGCCCCAGCTGATGAGTTTTGTGTTGGACAGATCTGCCATACCTTCATGGCATACTCTGCAGGCACCTAAAACTGTTTATCTGACAGCTTCAGAAAATACTGACTTATAACAGCAGACTATTTTAGAGGGGGTTTAGCACACTATTTGACTGTATTTTGTCTATTGTTTGCTTTCTTCATATGAGGCTGCCAGATTCCATCCAGGATGCAGTAATTTTACCACTTGAGATTCTGTACTTATAAACAACTAATTAGATATGTAGCAGAAGGTGGAAGATCTTGTTTCTAACCTTATATATCTCTGCCCTTAAAATTTGGATTTTTACAGAGCAGTCTCTAGGAGGGCTTCTCAGAATTATGTTCTCTTGTACAAAATAAATGTCTGAAATGAACACATAATGAATCTCGTATCAGAATCTGCAATTGTGTTGAGGTCTGTATCTGTGTTCCTGGCTTGAGCAGGGAAACTGTTCCCTAAGACCACTTTTCGTGTAAGAGATACCCCTGTGCTTTCATTATTAGTATGCTTTTCAGCCTGCTCTTCTCACTTTGGTAATGAACATGTAGGTGAAACCAGCGAATGCATCTGCCATTAAATTGCATACTGGAAGAAGGGAGTATTCTCAGAAAGTGACTTTCAAACTTTTAAACCCAAAGTGTTTACACCAGATGCTTTTTCTTATTCTAACCTAGCCTGAAATATGTCCTAAGTTGAACACACTTGTGCTAAGGCAAAATGCATTACTCGCATCTTGTGTGGCTCTTGAATGCATCATGAGCATTGTGTCCCTCTGTGCAGAGTCCTGCTCTGTACATACATCACACGTATGCACCCGCTGCGTTCCTGTAAAGAGACACTGGTTTCTGCAGCAAGCCACAGCACAGCCCAGGTTTGAAAGCTGGGTAACAATGACACAGCTGGGTACATGAAGGAGAAATGTATGAACAGCATCATTTCATGGCTGGCAGCCTGGAAACAGCAAACGAAGTGGATACATTTTTTTGGCCCCCCTGAGTTTTGCTGTTACCAAAGCCTTTCTGTCTGTCTGCTGTATGTGGAGTAGACCTCATGATTAGTCAGACAGCCAACAAGGCAGATCATATATTCTAGATGCTTGTCCTCTTCCAGGTACATGTGTAACACGTATATGGTGTATGAGGTAGAAGCAAATTATTTCTGAGAAAATGATTTATGATGACATCTCCTAGAATCATGGCACGAAAGAATTGGTGGACAAGTTTTATGTGAGCAAAAAAGATGACAAATTCTTGTGAGAGGAACAGGAGAAAGCATTCATCTCTGCAGGGACTCTGTCTTTCAAATGCAAAGAGTTGCATAGTAAATAGCACTTCTTTTAAACCTCATAAAGCTGTAGTCTTACTTTCTCTTGGAAGATCCCTGTGGTAATGCCAGCCATCCACTATGAGCACTGTAGGAACACCATCTTTACTTACAGATGTCAGAGACAGACTCTTCTCTACCTCCTCCTTCTTATGGCAGAGTTCCCAGATTAGACCCATCTCCTATCAAGTTGTTCGCCTGCCTCAACCAATGGTGTGCAAAGGCATCCCAGAGGACTTGACTCCCACCCTCCTCAAGGTGAGAGCAGCTCTGTGACAGACACCCAGCACGCAAAGTCTCTCAGCACCAGCGAGTGTGAGATTCAAGTGTGAGATTCCCCTTCACACTGTGCCGAGTCACGCACAGCTCCTGACACAATCTGCAGCGAGGATGCCCTCCAGCTGCCTCCTCAGTGCTGGAGCCAGCCAAACCTCAGCCATTTCTGCTCCTTGTGAGCTTAATCCTAAGCAACTGAACATTTTTTTCCTACATGTAATATAATAAATTCAAATAAGTGATGTGCACGGGAGGAAATGGGGTGAAGCAGAACTGTATACATATTTGTACTACGCTTATTTAATCTGCTTAAGTTCTCTCCTATTTAGAATGATCTTGTTTGTTTCAGACCAAATAATGAATATAAATCCTCCTCACTGATGCTGTGATTTGAGTCTTCAAGCAAGCTCTTTAAAGAACTTACAGCCTGGGCACTCTTGGTTATATATCCATTATCTCTTACACCTTAATTTACAACCATAGTTTATACAGCAATAAGAACATTTTATAATATGAAATCTACATCCTTGGGTAATCCACTAAAAACACTTATTTACAGTGAGAGCAACACAGAGGGGGATTACTAATAGCTTTCCTTTCCCTACTACTGCTGCAGGCAGCAAAACAATGGAATTAAATTTAGCTTTATGTGCTGTCTAATCAGATGATTCCAGGATTACTGACTCGCTCTGGCTGCTATGGCTATAAATACATAAAACTGGGCAGTTCTGAAGTATTGCATTTGTACTCCTGCCATTGAATTAGCTCAAGGCAAACTTTGGGAGGTAGGAAGAATAGGACTGCAAAGGGTTAGGAGTCAAAGGGAAGGATGTTGTTGTACAGCTGGGGTTGATTTGGATTGGTAAAATTCCATTGGAGTCAATAAGACTGTCTGAGTAATGACTCAATACAAAATTTGGCCATAACATTCAGATCCAAGAAAAACGGTGTCTGCAGTTCTGGGGAGATTGAGCAGGGTCACATATTGGTTACTCTTTGGAACATTATCATTCTTTCTGGGAGAACTTTTGACATGATATTATGTGTTCGTAGAACCAATCTGCTTAGTACAGGTCCTATACCTGCAGGTAAATGCAGTCATCTGTTTTACTGTAATTGCATAGTGTACCATAGTTTCAATGAAAACTTTGCTAACCCAGTCCTTGGACTTAATGAATCGGGCATTGAATTCACTGAGGTAGGTGACATAGGCATTTGGATTACATCATTGGACAATTGCTTTACAGAATGTATCTCCAGCCTGATTTGGAATCCTGTGGTGTGCTCAGCATGGTAGAGGACATGTATGCATACAGCCCTGTTCTTCACATTGATTTTGAAGAGAGGAATCTGTCAAAACTGTAAATGGTTCCATTTTAACTTTGCAGCCACCTGGCTGCAATTGCCCAGCCCCTGAATTTTTCTCATTTCCATGGGGTTTTAACAGTTCTATTGCAGAATCCCAATTCTATGAGCATTGAAGTCCTCCTGCCTGAGCTGGCAATTGGAAGTGCTAAGGGGTAGTTTTCTTTTTTTTCTCTGTGCCCTTTTGGTCACTTGGGATTACACGGAAGGCATTTGACCTAATCATCAAAGACCCAGGCCTCAAGCCCTTCCTTAATTTCTGCTCATTACTTACTCAGGCAAAGATCCAGTTGACTTCCTTGAGTTCAGCTTCAACAAAAAAACAAATTAAGGACTTGGCCTCAGGTCTGATGTCATACTCCATTTCCTTTCACTTTAACTCTTCCTTTTACCAGGTAGGGAAACTGAACGAGAGAAGGCAGAGAGAGACTGTTTTGATTACAGACTCTCCAAGTTGCCAAGCATTCCTGCTGGTTTTTTTCCCAAAACTCAAAGTAGATTTCAGCTCTTGAGATATCTCTGAGAAAATGCCAGTGGTGTCACTGGCATGTAAGAAACAAGTGGGGAAATTAGTTCTGGTTTCTCTGAATTCACAAAATATAAGCAGTTATTTGAACAACTGATTTCTCATAAAGGCTCTGATTACTCATAAAGACTCTGCAGCCCGCTTTAGAGCTCTTTATCTTATCTGCTGCAGGTCATGATGGCATTTCCTGGCTCAAAGAGGACCCCAAAATGTCACAGGATAAGATAAGTGCTGTTTCCTGCCCTGGCACACCCAATGCTGCCTGCCATGCCCCAAGGACAAGCAGATTTTGTCTCTCCACTCTCCATTCCATGGAGATATATATATAAAAATATATGTATATATGCATGTAAACACATACATGCATATACATATGTATTTGCATTTTTTAGTAGACAAGAGATCACTTCTTTACCACCCTTTGTCCATTCAGTTTTGAGAATGAAATTGTAATGCAAATAAATTAATAATTTGTAGTGCCAATTCCATTTTCCCCCATCGTTGTTGTCAGGGAGACTTAGCTGACTCCAAGTTTTCATTTTGAGGTCAGGGGCTTAGGCATGTGTAAAGCCTCCCTCAGGGCTATGCTCTGTTCTTGCATATTTAGGCTCCAAAGAACAAGATAGAAAAAAACATAAAGTCTTCTAGATCTCCTGCTCCCAACTGCTTCGTGAGTGCTCTGAAAGGTCCTTGCCCTTTCCAATTCAAGTTAGCATTTCAGATTCAAAAGACCAGACAAATGCATGATTGTTCCATAGATATGTCTGCCTCAGTTGAATGTCATTACTGGAATGCTGTCAGAGTAGATATCCTGTAGTTTCTTTGAGACAGATGCATTCTGTCTGTGCCAAATATATTGGCAAACACACAAACACATACAAGTACACGCTCACGCCAATACATTTGTGGAGGGTTCCCAAGCAGCATAGCTGCATGCAAACATGAAAGATAGCTAGGGAAGCAGGGCACTCAATAATCCTGGGCAACCCCAACAGATGATGTTATGTAGATCCTGACAAAGAGTGGATGGCAGTGAAATTCTCCGCGTCCCTCCACAGTCTCTGCCCTCTGTGAGGAAATAGCTTACAGCTGTAAGAACTCAGTGAGTGAGGTTTGGAGCAATGTGAAACTTGCACCTTCCCTTCAGCTAACAGGTTTCAGAGTGTTTTCAAGCTGAGTAAAATATTCACAGTCACAGACCTTTCAAGTTTCTTTTGTGCAAAAAGCACTTTGGTAATTTCCAGTAGGAGTAAACCAAAATTTATGAAGAACAACCATGTGCTCTCAAATGAGTTGCTGCAGCTCTGTTTTTGCGTGTGTTTGAATTTTGATAGGAAGTGCTCTAAATGGGCTTAGTTACCTCATTGGCATTTGCCACGTGTTGTTTTTTGCATCCTGTTTCACATTTTTCAACTGTTAATTAACTTTACTGAGGGACCAAACATCACGAGCTTCCTCCCACCCCAACTGCCCCATATGTTGTTTCATTATAACTCAAATTTTCACAGCTCTTTCTTCCTTCAGCCCAATCATCCATTTGGCTGTTGGCTTCTCTGCTCTTTTCGCACTTTCCCCTGAGTACCTGCACATTCCCTGGGTACAAAGAAAAAGCAGCTCAAAGATTCTGAGCCTGTTCTGCGGCATATGGGCTCTGCCCTTCCTTCCAGTTTACAAGAAATGGTTCAGCAGAAGAGCTTCAGCTGGTCTGAACTGTTGAAACTCCGTCAGCCTTCAGTGGAGATGCAATGGTGTATACAGCAGGAGTGTACTTAGCTTCTGCTTGTTTCTTCAGCCACTGAATGATCAGGAGACCTGTACTGGGACACAGATGAATCAAGGAGCACTATCTCTGTAGCAAAATTTCAGGATCCATTTTAATGAAACAGACTCGAACATCACTGTGCTATTGTTATTAATCACACTGTCAATTTGGAGCTTGGTCCCACTCTTCCCCGGGTCAACCAGAGGAGTCTCTTCTAAACCTGGATAAGACCCTTCCTGAGAATGGGAGTAAATACCAGTCTAATTCTTTGGCTCATGAATTCTAAGTAGTTTCAGTGATGTCAGTGAGAATGACTGTACAGCCAAGAAGCCCATCTGCAATGAACACAGCTCCCACTAAGTCTGGGGGGGGGGCTCACTGAAAAGCAATTAATCTTCTTCACCAGAATTTTGCCTTTAAGTAGATGGCTCAGCCTTTTAACAAAATTTAAGAACCAGTGCTGTGCAAATAGTAACTTCCATTTGTATTCAAAGGAAAACTCAAACCTGCTTAATTCAGGGTTCTTTTATAACCTACCTTGCTCCTTAGCAAACCCTAAAAGGAAACAAATAGGCTACATAAATCATTTTTATGCAACTCATGTCCCTAAATAGGGATAGGACTATTTATATATCTATATATATATGTTTGTGTATATATATATATATAGTTATATATAGTTATATTTATCTATTTATGTTTATGGATTGTGCACATTCACCAGACCACAGAAAAAGGAAATAGATGGATCACAGAAAAGGAAGGTGTAATTTTCATCAGTAGTACAATGTAGATGTAAAATCTGTGGACTTGAGTGTTTCACAAAAAAAAGGACAGACCAGAACTTTTTGAATGTGTGAGTTTGGAAAAAGCTTAAAATCTTTATTTATTGCAAATACTTTGCAGCCAGTGAGGAAATACATCTTTAGCTCCAACAAAGGCAAGGGTGGTATAATCTTCCTTCAGAAAAAGCAACAGTTTATTGAAACAGCTTATTTTTCTAAAGTGTCAGACCTCTGGCCATAACTTACTTTGAATGGTACTTACAGACTGGATCCTTCTTTCTCTTACCTCTATGTAATACTTTGTTGATTCTGACAGTGCTTGGGCACAGATATTAGGAGGACATGGTTGTGGATAAGCTGGTTCTATGCTGCATGCTGATCACCAGCACATCTGAACATGCACTTCTGCTCTTTAGCAAAGTGACTGACACAAGTGGCTGCAGCACCAAGTTAGTCAAAAATCACAGGTTCTGTTGCCTTACCGCAGGCAGTGACAGACAGGAACAAATGCATTCTAAAATTACCTCAGGAATGTACAGCTTTGTGATTTTGTTTCACTTTCTGTGCAAAATGATTTTTTTTCTTAATTGCTTGGCCACAATTGAAACTAAACTCCTCTGTTAAGCTTTTTGCAAAATATGTCTCATGAATAGTGCAGCATAGAGGCAGGATTGAGTGCTTTATCTCTGTGAACTTCTGGAAAAAAAAAAAAGCACAGAAGTTTTGTGAGTTCTTCAATTTTCAAGCAGCATCCTGTAGAGCTATATTGCTATACCTTGTTTGCAGCAAACAATAGACTATTAGAAATGCTCTGAGAAGGAAAGAGTTTTTAGCTTCTCAAACATCAGTATTGCTGCCAAGCGGAGGCAGGGCTCCTTTCAGTGGTTCCGTGCTGGAGTTCATATTTGGTGGATTTCCATTTCACATAAGCATTTTAGCTGTGTTACAAAGGGAGTTTTATACCACACATAGGTGGTTTAGTTTCTTTAAGAAGTGTTTGCTTACTTAAAGAATACTGTGTTCAGTGCCTACCTTCCACATTCCTGGCTCTTAGTCTTACAAACTTCATAGTTGAACATCCCTGCCTTATCTTCTAGAGGTCTTTTTCAGTGGCAGGAGTAGCTAGAGAAGCTGTGTTCTTGTCTGAGGGAGAATACTCAGGTCCTTCTTCTTAGCTTTCACTTGTTCTCTGCCTTACAGTCAACACTTGGAAAAGTACAAGCATTTCAGAGTGTTATCTAACTTCAACATAATTGAGACAAAAATATTTTGACATATGAGAGTTTGAAGATTGCAGAGACCAGTAGTTAAGAGTTGCCAGTGCCTCAGACTACTTAGTATGTATGGTTTAGAACAAAAAAAGGTGAAACTCCAGTTAGGAAAACAAGGCTCCAATTAACCAAGTTAGTCTAAATAACTGTAAGAACTAGAATGCTCAGCCTTAGTGAATATAGCAAATCAATTTCCACAAACCTCTGCTTTTACAGACAGTCCTGGTTATTACACACAAACCCACAAGCTCTTCATTATTTAAATCATAACTATCAAATTTTTGTATTTCAATTTTTTTATGAAACCGCAATAAAATACATGATCCTAACAAAGGGAAAAACAGGTGCAAAATGAAGATAGAGCTAATTTTTACCACCTGGAATCACAGAACTCTTTCCTTATGAGATTTTTATGTGAGTCAAGGCCACTAAATAACAGTCCATAAAATTGAATCAACACTCATTAAATCCAGAAGGTGAAGTTAGTTTACATGCAAGATAATCTAAAAAATCAATGACCTACACAGTTTTCTATGGTTGTTTATGTTAACTGCATTCATGGTTAGAGGAAAATTTATCTCTGGATCAGTCAGTATAATTTCCTAGAATTTAACTGAGCTACTCACACACTGAAATTGGTCCTTTATGCTCTCAATGTTACTGGTTCAAACTATAGTTTGGAAAGTATTAGTAGCTAAAACAAGGGTTTTCTATTTGCATGTTGCTGCTGTATCTCCTGGCTTACACAATTGATATGAATAGCATCTGATGGGACCCATCTGTGGCTCTGAGGTCTGAGCTTGCTGAGGAATTGTAGTGCAGGAAAATCCCCAGGGTGAGTTCCTGACTCAGTCAGGAAATCAGCAGAGTGTGCTGCGATGTTAGTTCTGCATCCAGCACGTACACCATGGACACCATACATCCCCCCTGCAAGCCAGGAGCCTTGGACTGCAAGGTAGGGAAATCCCAAAGCTGTCCTCAGCTCATAGAGAGAATCCTCACAAGCTGGCAGCAGCTATTCTGCAGTTCTGCAGCCTTAAACTTTCACAGGGAAAGTATCAGTAAAATCAGTGGATGAAATGGACTGTTTTGTGATAGCATGGCATACCAATATTTTTTAGGATATCAGGCGTTTATACTGGCATTTTTCAGATGTGGACTGCAGAAGAAAAAGAAAAGTATTAAACTAATATAAAAATGTCTTCATTAACACATCTCTACATTTCCATGCGTAATCTTGTGAGCTTCTAAATGCTTTCTGTGCCCTCTTTTCTTCTATCACTCCTTAGGTGATCAAGAAAGTGCCTGGGTAATAGTCTGTAGTGACCTGTGGTGATAGGGAGGTATATATATCTTTAACTTCATGATCTCTTCCTAAAGCAGGAATTACTAAAAACCACTCCACATCAATGGTTCAGATGGCAGTATGGAACAAAAAGATGTGGTCAAATTTTTCTTCACTTGTCAGTGTGAGGATTGTCTGTAAAGAAGAAAGCCCTTTGAAGGAAATGTGCAAAATCATTGACATTGGTGAATATGGAGTGTGAAAGCACATTCTTTCATATATCCAGGAAAAATAAGGTTAAATGCCCAACATTCATCAAAGCTGATGTCATTTAATCTACTCACAGCACACAAAATACGATGTATTGGCACATTTTATTTGTGTGTGTGATTATTTTCTGCTGCCTCAGCACCGTGGCATAGTTTTCATGCATCCTTCCTCAATTTGCTTCTCTTTTTCTTGCTACTTACAAATTGTTTTAAACTAGCGTATTTCATCAGGTATCTCCCCTCCAAAGTAATTAATGTGCAGCTGGAGCAGCTGAGGCAACAGAACGAGAAGTAGGGTTCGACAAAGTGAATCCAACCATTGCAACCAACAAGAAGCCTGTACTGACAAGCTGCTCAGGGCTTTGGCCTACCAGATATGCTCCTTCTCTACTGCTTAATTATTCTCATGGAAATTTACTTTTTTATATCCAGGAAAAATAATTTCATTCTGATTTATGGTTGCTGTCTCTTATTCTGCCACTATTCACGTCAGCAAAAAGCCTGAGCCTCTGTAGGTCCTGGGGGCAGCAGCTTCTTGAAGCCATCCCTCTCCTGGTTGAACCAGCCCCACTCCCTCAGCCTCTCCTCATAAGACAAGTGCTTTAGCCTCAGCAGCCTCAGGGACTCTGTACTGAGCTGCAATTTATTGACAGCCTTCACATGCTGAGTGGCCCAGAGACAAACTCAGCATTCCAGAGATAGCCAAACAAATGCCAAGCAAAAAGGAATAACTGCTTCCCCCATTTGCTGGCTGTGTTCCTGCTGACACAGCCCAGGGCGCTCAGCCTTCATCCCTGCCAGGATCCTGCTGGCTCAGGCTCAAGCAGGTGTGCCCCAGGACCTCAGCCCCTGCTCCAGAGCGCTGCTCCCCAGGCAGGCAATCCCAGCCTGTTTCCTGCTGGATGTGAGTCTGTCCCAGACACAGGGCAGGGCAGGGGTCCTGGCTGAGTTTGATGAAGTGTACTGTCAGCTCATTTCTCCCGTCTAGCTCCCTCTGAATGCAGCCCTGCCCTTGGGTGTATCAGCTGTATTACCCCACATGCCTTTCCTCTGCAGGTTGTTCCAAACTTGATGAGGATAATTCTGTCTCTTTCTCCAGACCTAGGCCAGGGCCCCTGAGCAAGGCCCCTTATAACCGTTTACGAACACTTGCATGTAACTTTTTTCCATCCATTCTTAATTAAAAGCTAAAATTGTTGCAACTATTGAACAAAAAACAAACAAACAAACAAAAAACCAAAACCAAAACCTTAAACTGTAAATCTGTCTAAACATGATGTTTCCTGCAAACTTGTTGGAAGATAGTCTAAAGAAAATAAAATTAGCCTGCCAAGATATTTTGTAAGGCAACAGGAATTGGTGGAGTAATTTTACAAATTATTTTGGCATTCTCCTATCTGACAAATTTATGGGGCTGGTGAGAAGTGACTTAGACTCCACTTATGGCTTAGCTCTAAAGTACTTCCAGAAACAAATATGGAGGAGTGTCAGCATGCCCAAAACTGAATTGAAGACAAAAAGGATATAACATGTGAATGGCAGGACACTGTTCGGGGAGAAAAAAAAAATCACTCCAATTGTACTTTTGCTTATCTTTGAGCACAGCTCTCTGATGCTCATGTGGCTCTGAGTTCAGAGATTGTTAGCAGGGTATTTTATTGGAAAAAAAAGCAGAATAAGAGGTTCTTTAAAGTTAGGATCTCTTTACACTACTAAAACACACACACTCACGCACACACACACACAAAGAGGCAATACGCCAAAAATGTCATATTTAAAGCACAAAAGATGCGGAGCCAGAAATTCCCTGGCTTCGTTAGAGGTGTGAATATTGCTATGTAGTTTTTACTTGGAGTTTTGGCTTGGTTCTCAGTTGTCATCTTTATTCATAAGCTCAGAAATTCTGCTGAGTGTGTCAACTGCCTCTTTGCTGCTGTGGCCAAATGTGTTTTCTTCTGGTTTAGAATATTTCTTGCAGATCCTCTCTCTGGCAATATGTTCTTGTTCATTTGTTGGCTTGATTTTTCTAAGAGGATGGGACAGTTAGGCTTGCGAAGGTGAAGTATTCTTCCTCTTAACCCTTCCATAGTTTTTGCATTTGCTATCTTGCATGCATGATTAGCAGATTAGCTGATATGAGAATTTTTCTTTTTTTAATAGATCCAGTGAGAATTTTGTGATTTTGTCCAACTATTCCCACTTGAGTATCTGTCATCTTCAGCGCAGCTCTCTGGGTTTTGTATTCCGTGAGATGAAGCGCTGCATTAGAGATACCTGGCTACTCTGAGTGACTTGCTTTGTACACATAACACAGCTCAAATTTCAACAGACCCTAGCTTCAGAAATAGAAGCAGCAGAGCTACATCAAGCCAGCACTAAAGGCTAATTAACCTCCCTGCAAAGCTCACCACACTACCTAAATCTTTACAGCATCTTAGGGCACACCTTGTTTTTCCTCCTCTTGAATACATGGTGTGGCTGCTTGATGTCTGAGCAGCACTCTTGAGCATCACTCCAGTGTGCCCCCACTAATTGTACGGAACTGGGAATTGATTCATGACCACTGTCATAAAGTTTCCCATTCCTAAAGCCCCTTTCCTCTTGACTCAAATGAGTCAGTGTAGTTAGGCAGCAGGATAGGGACCTGCTGAAGCCATTTCCAAAACCAAAACAAGAACAGGTCTCTTATCTGTAGACTTGAATGTGTGAAGTACAACACCTCTTAGAGAGAGAGGTACTACACAGCATGGCAAAACCACCTTTGAAGATGCTATCAGCACAAGTTCTTCAGCTTGTACACTCTGTCTACAAGCATGAGGATGGCTGAGCCCAGAGAACTTTTAAAAACCCCCTGCAGATGGCTCATATTGCTGCCCTTGTTCTGGTATTATGAAAACTGTCAGGGCATAAAAACAGTTTTACTGCATCAAAGTCTTATATGAGCAGGTCTCACTGTATGTATAATTACATATTATTCTTGTAATAATATGGTGGAGGGCAGAGGTCACAGCACCCCGACAGGGTCCAAGAGGCCTCCCTTG
The DNA here is from genome assembly GCA_013400315.1 of Bombycilla garrulus. Classification (NCBI taxonomy): domain Eukaryota; kingdom Metazoa; phylum Chordata; class Aves; order Passeriformes; family Bombycillidae; genus Bombycilla; species Bombycilla garrulus. The sequence goes on from VXBU01012878.1 coordinate 96,417, forward strand.
CTCTGGACACAACTGCTCCATGTCCCAAATCAGCCATGTGAGCCACAATATTCAAGCTGCTGTCAGTCCTGTTCTGGTGGTTCTTCCATGTGAAAAAAAACCATGTGTATTTTGTTGTCATAAAATATTAAGTGAATAGACTTAGCCAATATCAGTAATTTTTGGTTAATGCATATTTTTTTCAGTTGTAGTGCAAAATGTAGCCATATAGAACTAAGTCACTTTTATTGTTTACCTAAGAAGGCTCAGCTTTGAGATGAAATCTTAGTCCCATGTTTATCCATCTTTCCGTATAATTCATGTGAGGTCACAAGAAGTCTTGAGATTTTTTTGAAGACAAAGACAGGGCTGGTGTAGATTTATATTGTTCATTAAAATCAGTGGAGCTAATGTGATGCTTCCTAGCTCAGGATCAAGCCTCCAGACTCAGTGGAGGATTTTACTAAAATTAGAAACACCAGGTGTGTTACTGATGTATCTCCAAGTTGCTTGTAAATAGGAGGCAGAAGTTAAAACATTCATGATTTGCAGTGCCTGAGCTTAAGATCCAGATATCCACCATGATGTCAAAAGTAGGATAGGAGGAGGACAAAACTGGGGCGAGTGTGCTTATTGTAAAAGAAAATATTACCGAGGAAAGCATTCGGGGGAAAGTGCAAAAGTGAGATGTAGAAATGGCATAGTTATTTTGTGACCTTTGATATGAAAGAGAACAGTGTCTTTGAAACAAGGCATTTAGCTCGCTTAGCAAGTAAAGTACTGCAGAGGCAGCCTCTAGTTTCAACTGATTGTCACTTCTTTAAAAATGTTTAGGGTGAGCAGACACAGTACTTCTTTAAATACTGCATAAGATACCATTTATCAAAAAGAAATAGGTGCCTCTTGGCACCTGCTGTAATTGCTGGGTTGGAAGTAGTAATACGTAAGTATCAGAAGAATGGGTGCCGCATTTTTTAACAGCTTTTATGTATTTCTAATGGCCAATGAATAAATGATGCCACATACATTTTACATATCTGTGAAGTAATGAATCTGAGATTAAATCATATATAATGATTTTTAGGTGCCAGATACATTTAATATACTGAAGGAAAAATTTATTTTATGTGAATCACGAATATAATTACAAGTATGTTGGAGAATTTGTGGGAATACTTTCTATACTAGTGGAAAATTATTTGGCTCTAGCAGTCAACCCACCATAACACACGAAGAACAGACCCACAGACCTCACCTCAGCTGCTTAGGTCATCTTCTAAACCTCCAGTCTTTAAAATCAAATGCTAAATATTCTTGTTTTAATAGATTCTGCCCCTGCTTGCTACTATAGTCTTCAACCTGAGGCACTAAAACACATATGAACACAGCTGAGCATAAATGAGTGGTGAGGAATTTAAAAATTAATAATAACGAAAAAATTACAGGCAAAAGAACCCCCCTCTCTTAATCAGTTAAAACTGTTGTTCAAACAGTAAGAAAAAAAGTGTATTTTTTCTTCCAAACAAAATGTCATTTTTTTTTTTTTCACACTGGAAGGAAATTAGATAATCTTTAAATAATGGAATTTTTTAGTATTTTTTTTTTTACTTTTAAGGGGAAAGTACATTGTCTGCCAGGCAGACGAATCTTTCATCAAAGAATTTCAGATGTGATTTTTTTTTTTCTTAATGTAATAAGACACTATGCATTTTGTCCTCAGCTCTCTGGAAGAGATCTCAAAGAAGCAATTAATATCAAACTGAATGACTGACCAACCATCTGCCAATTCCAGCACATTCAATACAACTGATGCTTTATTCAAATACAGAGTACAGACTCTGCCACCAGAAGAATTGATTTAGGTCAGATGGGAAGGAAAGAATAATATGTAATTATACATAGAGTGAGACCTGCTCATATAAAACTTTGATGCAGTGAAAGTGTTTTTCTGCTACAGTAAGGGAGAAAAGATATCAGGAAACTTTCTGTACTTTGCAACATGTAAGATTCATGGCAAGTCATACTGAATCTTTGCTTGTCATGAAGTTGTCCGGTGAAGGGGAGGAGTTGCCTCATTACAGAAGTTTTTGCTGTTTAAACCCACATATTCAGAGATGTTAAAAGGATAAAATGCTCAAATCTGATTTATTTTGGTGGACTTGGGCAGCATAATCCTTAGGCAACACTTAACTCTCGTGTTTTGACATCACAGAAGGCAGCTGCAGGGACAGGAAGCCATCCAACAAAGGGAGAGGAAATCCTGGGTTGTTTGGTTCAATAGAATATAAATGAAGAAGACATTATACTGAATAAGGAATCAAAGCTTGCAGAAGACATTTTGTGTCAGCTTCTGACCACTGATCTGGTGACAGCCTATAAATCAACTCCAAAGTCAGCTGCAAAGCCATGTGAGGTTTTCTACAACCTTGGTATCTAGGGGTCTGCACTGTATTTTTCCTCAGTTGATTTGCTTAGCTGCAGAAGGACATGTTAGAATCTTTTCTGGAAATAAGGAGAAAATATGCTCACATGTGTTAGCATTTCTGTATTTACACAGAAAACATCCTCAAGTCACTCTGCAGGATGTGAGGGGAAGTTAAAGGAAATGTGATTTCTCAAAGTAGGATTTTCATGGCTACAGATCCTAAGTTTTGGTAGAGGAAAAGAAAAATCATAATAGTGTTCATACCTACCATATTTTTTTTTAATTTTTTTTTTCCTGCGTTAAAATAATGCTACTCTGCTACATGACATGGTCAGAAATTAGGAAGGGTCATATCAACCAGGCTTATCTATACAGCATGGGATTCTGAAAACAGGCAAAAAGCACTCAGACTTTCACAGAAGTGAAAGTGCTAGTTTATTTATTCTTGAGACTCTTAGAACCTCTGTTTGATATTGCACGGTCAGTCCTTCAGAAGAAGTGGATTGTGAGTCACCAACAGCTCTATGATATCAGTAAGTTGTGGCTCAGGACATTTATGAGTAACTTTGAAAGCAGAACTTGCTTCTTGACCCAGTCACTTGGGCCTTAGGATTAGCTAAGTACTTTCATTGCTCACCTATTGTTTGCCGTGTGAAGCACCTATAGAAAACACACTGTGTGCACAGTTCAGATATCATAGATAGTCAGTGCTTTCTCCTGAAAAATACTTGTGACCTCAGCTGCTCATACAGTGCATCCTTTGCCTTTAATAAAAATTGGAACTAATTAGCAGCATGTGAAAATAATTGCCAAGGATTAAATCCCTGTTCATATAGCCAGGCCCGTTGTAAAGACAGTATAGCAGGTTTCCTGTGGCTGCCTACAGAAAACTTCTGCATTCATTTTTAATTGCCTAGTAGTGCTTAAATCACGTCTTCGCCTGTTGGCTTAAATCAGACCTTTGCCTGTTATGCTTTGTATTTCACAGGTCAGTTAGGATTTGTTTGTTTAAAATAAGGAAAATTAATAGACTTCAATTTTCAATCTCATTGAGTTAATTCAGTGTGAAGGAAGGAAACTTTCTCCTTCTAAGGAAACATTAACTGCTTTTATGTAATCTGACACTCTTGCTCTATCTGCCATCTCTTAAAATATTGCTGCTGACATTTGCCCACCCTAGTGAGTGCAAGGAAGCGAAATTTAGTGAACTTCAAATACCTCAGATTTTTTAGCAAAAGCTATGCCTGCTGCTTTTTTCTGCCACTACTGAGGGAAAGGGTAAAAGCACTCCAGCCTAAAGTCAAGCTTTCTGCAGCCAAACTTTCTCCTTGTTAGAGGTTCTGCCTCTGTGCATTCCATCAATCTGCACGTCCAAACTGGCCTGCAGACAGCGACACTGTGGGAAGGTTGATTGGAGTTCTTGGTGTTAAACTTTGCTAACCCTTGTGTGCAGCTGCTACAGAGAGAAGCTCTGCCTTGCCTTTCTCAGCACCTTCCAGGGGCAGCTGTAGGGCCTGTGCTTACTGACCTTGCTGTACTGCAGCATGATAGCTTGATGGGTGCTCACAGGTGGTGAGGTAATCCTGTTTCCCTGTATTTCTAGACACCGTTTCCTTCTTCCTGTTGTTGCACATTTTATCTCAACAGTATAGAGCATCAAAAAGACCAGTTTTTAGCCCAGTGTGCTGGTTCTTTATGCTGCCTTGCTTGGTTCTGCTCTGATACTGAGACCTGTCTTGACTGAAGGACAGCCCCTGTCCAAGCCAATCCACAGCACTTTCATCCTGTCACCCCAGAAGGATTTGCTGTCTTGGAGGGAAACAAGGGCAAAGGCACATCTTCTGGCTACTTTCACTTATATTAATAAGTGAGCTGAAATGCAGACATATTTTTCTGCACCAGCAGCAGAGAGCTCTACGAAGACTTACTGATTCAGCTGTCTGCTGAGAGGCATAATATATGCAGCTATCTCCCAATAGATTTCTGCCCTAAAAAAGTATCTTTTCCATTTCATTATTTTCATTGTTGTGCCACCTAACATGAAAGCAGAAAGGACAAAGGTAATTCTTTTAAAAGACTTTTCTTACTGCAGATGTGAAACTCTTAGTGGCCCCTGTAAGTTAATACGCATTAAAATACATGATCAGACCATCAGACCTCGAGTATCTCAGGAGCAGATGGTGTATTGACTGCTAAGGGCTAATCTTCATTTAAGGTACTCTGATTGCAACTGAATCTAATGAAAAGGTATGATTCTCCAACTCCCTGCTGCTTAAAATGCTCTGTTTTATTCCTGCTACTATACTACTTTTTTTCACAACTGGGGAGATTAAAAGATGAACGAGATCTCAAAATTGAAAGGCAACGTGTAGCCTCATGAAAATTAGATTTTTATTCCTTCCTGATAGCACTAACATTAAAAATTATTAACCTTGTATTTCAGTTTTCTTCTCTGGGTTTCCAAATCTGTGTTATTTCTTACGAATCTTTGTTTAATAAAATATGAAAATCCTATAACTCCTTCATTTACAGTGACACTTAGTATTTTTTAATAATAAAAAATCAGAACCATTTTTACAAGATGAATAACTAAATACCTCTGTATTAATGCAAACCAAATTGCATTATGTATTTCTTAGAGCTGTGAGATATAAATTTTTACTTTTAAAATGTACAAATTATTTTTAAAAAATATGGTCATTAACAATGGTATTTATTTTATACTTAACAATTGCATTTAAGTAACACTCTGACTACTACTTCCTTTTGCATACTTTTCCTCAGGATGCATTCTTATATTAGTATTTCCCATGTTTATAGGGTAGGTCTGTAAATACTTTTAGGTTTTTTTAATCCCTTTTTAGTCCTTCTGCTTTACTTTGTTCTCTTATTTTTAACTAAGTATTTTAAGTGGAACTTTTAAATATTTTTGATGCTTCTGCAAGGATTTGATCAAAATTTTTTGCCAAACTTTGTGGCTAGTAGAACAGTTTCATTAGTGGCATTGCTATTTTTCTTTGATAATTTCATTCTTGGAGCTTTCCTGAGCAGGGCCAGAAGCTGGACTTTGATGATTCTTGTAGGTCCCTTCCAACCCAAGATATTCTATGATAAGAAGATGTTTCTTAGTCCTTTACAAAGACTTCTTTATATTTGATATACCAGAAATGCAGAGAATTACTTGGATGAACTTGGTGATCCTGAATGTTCACTAACAGGGGAACAAAAAACCCAAATTTTTTTTCTATGATTTATATTTAAAATGGATCTCTAGGTTACAGTGAGAAAATAATAGCAATATTATTTCATCACAAAAGGAAATACCACTGTAGGAAATGAGAAACCACGCAGACAAGTGATTAAGTCAGCACAGTTCTGTTGTAGTGGAATTGTGAGGCTGAATACATTTTGATTTTTTTTTTTTTTTAATTTAATTGAATGTTGTGGTTACTGTTTCACAGGCAATACCACAGAAATGACTGTACAGGCTGTATCTGTGTATGATTTGAAAATGCAAATATTCACCACTTTTCAGGCTTGGGAAAAAACTATGAAAAAAAATTCAGGTGTTTTCTAAAGAAATATGTAAATGTAAAAAGTGCAATACAACCTCTTTTCTATTTCAGACTCACTGTAATTAAAAAAAAATAATTATGGGTGCACCTTCCAGTGAAGTACAATTGTGTGTTCAGTCTCTTTTGTATTTAGATCCATAGCATATGAGAAATGGGGAGAGAAGAAAAGGCAAGTAATTGCCCTTCAATCTTACCTCAGAACCCCCAGTCCATGTCTGAAACATAGTCTGCTGCTCTAGTAGCTCTTTCAGGACCTCATGCAGTACTTGGCACTGGAGTAGGTTAGTTTGGATTGTAGTTTAAAGGGGTTTGTTGTAATAGTTGTGAAAAGTAACGCTTGGACTCGTCTGTCCTAGAGGTCTTTTCCAACCATAATGGTTTTATGATTCTGTAAAAGATCCCAATTGACAGCTCTGTTAATTGCTCCACAGAAAATGTGCAGCAGCTGATACGAGGTCTCTGCACTTCAGAACCACCAACCTGCAGAACTGCCTGGAGGAGGAAGAATCTCGTTTCTCTGCCTGTACCACTGCTGGGATTAAAGGTATTGACAGTCACCCTTGTGTAAAAGCCTTCTGTGTGCATAAAAGGGGAGCAAAGTGCTGAAACAAAGGTATTAGAAATGATACATGCCTTAGCAAAGGTGCTTTTTTAAGTGAAAGCAATTTGGCTTCAGTGTGAATCGTAGTAAATTACAGCACAACACCCTGCAAGAATGTTATAGTTAGCAGAAAGGTATTTATACATGGATTTTTTAAAGCCTAGGGAATTCAGAGCTACAGTTAAATTCACAAGCCATCAAACACCTGAAAGTTTGAAAATTCATAGTTAGGGTCCACAAATTTACTTGTCTTGCTCCCATGGATGATAGCTGTCTTCCCAAATTCCTTTTTATCTCTTTTGTGGTAAATAGTATTCTTTTGATCAAGGATTTTTAAAATACTTTAAGAAGTTGGCAAATTTGAAAGCATTGTACTTTACTTACACAGAAGATTCAGGAAGGGACCAAAGTATGTGTATGGTATTGGTTTTGGCTGTCCCTTATCTATCCCTGAATTACTGATGAGCTAATATTGGAACATCAGGATGGATTGCTAGGAAATCACTAATCAACTCTAGATGTGTGAGCTTAGCTCTGACTAATATATGCATTGAATCGTGATGTATCTTGCTTTTTTATCATGTTTTTGCCATGAGAGGGCAAAAATCTGAGGAAGTGTTGGGTTTTGGTTTTGTCTCATAAATGATGAAAAATCTGCATAAAAATCTAAATCTAAAAAAAAATCTTTGAATTCCTGGAAAGTTCAAAACGTCGTAATGATTATTACATTCTCTTTTCTACAAAAACAAGCTGAGGGGAAATTATATCTTAATCTTTGCTTTGAAACTTGGCTTGTGGATGTGGGGGAATTAGGGGAGGCAAATTTTATAATTAGGATAAAAATTACTGGTAACTATGAAATTTGTAGATGAGGTGACATTAATGTATGGTGTTGAGGAGTATATAGGAACGAGGTATCTATTACATGGGCTGAAAACACAACTGTTATCCTTGCATAAATATTTCATGCCGTTTAGTGGAGAGCTTTTCAGTTCCAATACCTGTGTTGTTTGAGAGTTACTAAGCCTGTATCTTTTGTACAAATCCCAAAGTAACAGAGGCACTGCAGAGTTCAGAGCAGAGCTTCCAGAAGCTTAACCAATGTCAGACTTCACTGGTGCCCTTTCCAGTCATGTGCATCCTGCTAGCTTTACTTCTGAATACAAGTCAAATATAGCTGTCTGTAGAACTAATGCAGAAATACATTACCAGTGTTTGTTTTCAATTCTCCTTGTGACCTGGACAGCTTAAGAACAAATTTGGAAGCCTAATTAAAATAATGCATTGAAAGCTGTCACTGGATTCGAACAGAGGGAAGAAGCAGTTACACCTTTTTGATTTAAAAACAAAGCAAGTTGGGAATCAGAGAGAAAAATAAAACCCTCTTTATTTGATGACTCTCAGGGATTAAAACGAGCAAACAGTGGAGATGTTTGGAGAAGTCTCATTTTTTCCATTCCTCCTCCTTGTGTATTGCAAATACTGTTACAAGAGAACCACAGGTAATATTGGCTCTATGAAATAAATGGCTGGCAGTTTTTCAGACTAGCAGCAGAGAATCCCTTGCACTCGTCTTGGCCGGTGAGAAAGCCCGAAGTGTTTTCAGTAGCTCACAGAGATAGCACTGTTTTGATTTAGAATCAGCACAGAGTATGCCATTCCCTGCTTACCTACAACAAGCATCTGTTTCAAGATGACAGTACTTTCTATAGAGTTGCAAAAATGCATTGACACGTTGTAAGTTAAAGGGAGATGGAGCTCACAGTATAATCACACAGGATACTGCTCCCACTGGAGCCAAAAGCAAAGCTTGCTGTGCCTTCATACAGTTCAAGGATTTGGTCCCAGCTTCTGAAACAAATACAGTGAAAACACAAGGCAGAGAATAAAAGGGCTGCCTGCGTAGAAGCTGAGTACTGAGTCAGGTACTTAGGAGCAGTCAGTCAACCTCTGACCCTGGCAAGCCAGCAGTTCTTAAGTGGGTTAAGGCCAACAGGTTTCCACCTGAAGAAAAGGAAATATGAATGTCAGGGTTTGGCTCTGTAGTCTCCTTAGTGACATGAAAGCAGGTACATCATGATGCAGTTTGTTTGGCTATGAGAGGACCTCTGCAAACTATGACGTCCCACAGCCACCAGCCTCTTGTCACTTTCTCACAGATGTGTCTAAGTATTCATAATTCTTTTTTTTCTGAAACAAGGATTTCTTACTTAAAATCATCAAAATAATGTGCAGAAATATGCACACACACAAATATGCCGAGGAAGGAAATGTTCAGTGTGTGTTCTGTAACATCCAAGAGTAACTATTGTCTTCTACCAGAGTTATAAAGCAATTAAGGTTTTCCATTGCCTGATGCTAGGATCTCCCATGCTCGCATTTCTGCAGGCATATTGCAACGCAATTTCTGTTTCTCTTGTGATACTTTAACAGAATTAAGACTTTGGATTGATTAAAAGTAATCTTGAGGAAAAATTTAATAGTGATTTTTGTTTTTTTTTTTTTTAAAGCACCAGGTTAAATTTAATGGCACTTAAGAGCTTGGTGTTTTGTATGTGTTATTCCTTTAGAAATATCCATTGTCTTATATTTCACTATTTCATCACCTTAATATTTTACTTTTCTTTTGTTTTTGTAACCTCACTTACCAAGAAGATAACTGAGAATGCAGGGAAAATTTCACAGCAAAACAGTGTTCACATCTTTTGAAGGGCTGTGGGAATGTTGGACAGTTTTAGTAGTGCCTTTCAGTCATTGCAGACATAATCTTCTTAGTGTGATCCAATTTGATTATGTGCATTTGTGTTCTTGTGTGCTTTGAGAATACCTGTAGAGGTGCTTCTGTAGGAGGTAAAGGTAAGCAGCAATGAGTCCTTTGTGAAGAGCCCATGTAATTTACATGGATTAGTTTAAATAGGGAGCTCCTACCAGATACTACATGTCTGTTGTAGTTTGTATCATAAATATTCGTAGGACAGATAATAGAAAGGAAATCTCCCATATTTTTCTTTCTTTTGTCTTTATGTCTAAAGACATTGAAAGTAAAATCTATAAAAAATTGTAATGTATCCTTTCTCCAGTTCACAACTGAATAATTTGTTCTCCTTCCAGCCAGGCCTAGACAAGCTCCCTAGTCACATGTTATCTCTTAATTGAATGTCATGTGAGCAGTGAGACTCTCTTGTCATTTTCCTCTTGTGCCTGAGGTTCTGTGAAGGCTGATCATCAAGGAGAGCTGACAAAGCAGTAGCTGCTGGTAGCTTTGTAGGGTGCTGCTGAGCACCTCCCTGCCTCAGACCTCAGTGTCCCACCCAGGAATTCCCTTCACTTGTGCTTCCCCTCCTGTTGGGGGAACACTGGAGGTAATGGCTGCTCCTCAGGATTCAGTACCTCCAGTGTGGCACATTTGGCCTGCTGGTGTGAATGAGTGTGAGGAGAGCGAGCCGTGGTTGATGGCAGTCATGGGTGAAGTGGTTTCCCTGGTGATCATGATCCCAGTCATGGGTTCTGAAATGCCTGACACAAATTAAGCATCATTGTTATTTTCCTCTACAGCAAACAAGACATTCTTCCTCCATGCTTGATAGAGAGGAACATAATTGAGAGAGATTAGCATATTTATTGACTGAAGTAACAGAAATTTTGGGGGGGGACAGGGGTGGAAATGTTGTGAATAACAGTCAATTGTTACTTTCTTGACTGAAAATCGATGTAAGAATATACCTTGACTTTGTTAAGGCTTGTGAAATAGCAGCTGCTCTTACTAAGGCTGTCACAAAGGTTCTGTGAGACTTGCTTGTTCTGATCAAGCAGTACAGATGTGAGGAAAGCAGACCATGTCCATCAGGAAGGCAAAAGAAAAAGAAAGGGGACCTTCCCCCCATAAGTTCACCATATTTGGTGCTTTGAGGTTTGTTTCATATTAGTTTGGGGAGATCCACTCCTAATGTGCCTGTCAAGACTAATCACATAATTTAAAGTTTTAAGCCACTTAGGATATGGAATGGGCAAAGCTCTTATAAAAGGATGAGCAGCAATATATTAAACCCATCTTAATTACATTGTTTGAAGCGCAACCACTTGCATGTAAGCGTTAGCTGGATAACACAGCAAATTGCTGCTCTCTGTAAGTGTTAAACCAACCCAAGAAATCTTGCACTGTTATGAAATCTTGTGATTTATATCAGTATTAAGAAATATTAAAAGTCTTCAGCTATGCAGAAGTGCAATATAGCTCAAGGAGATCTGGCGATGCTTGTATTGTGAAGTGATCCCTTATGAGAAAAGCTCTTCTTTATTTGACAGCTGCATTGTTCACCCCATGATATGCTTCCAAAATATTTCAAGTTGTGGATTAGCTTCACTGTTTTAATTACTAAATACAGGCTTTTTTAATAAACCATGGTTCTAATGCCTGAGGAATTTGCCCGATCCTCTGGTAAATGTTAAGTCTTTGTTAGCAAGAGGCATTTGAAGAATAGCTCAGTCTAAAGGCTAAAGAAAATCCATATAAAACAAAGATATATTTTCATTTTTCTAGTTCTGTATATTAAAAAAAAAATGCTGATGTGCTATAAAATATGTAGGCTTCTGCTATTTTTCTAACCCTAGGGGAATGCAGTGCAGAATGGACACTTGTTCACTTATTCCAGCCTCACAAAGACTTGGCTTCCCAGCTTGATGAAAACATTCTTAGGAGTTTATATATAGCACTGACTCTTTGAGCACTATTGTTTAGTGACAATAATAACATTATTGTTTTAGTTTCTCAAAAGCTCCCTTCACAGCAGTATTCGAATAGTAGCAGACTAAATGCCACAGTATGCTCCTACGTGTTTTACCATTTTCTTCCGTACCCACAATCATAGAAGATGCAGGTGTTTGCTTCTCTCACCAAATATTTTATATTGTTTCATAATATCTATGGGCATAAAAGCATTACTGCATGAGCCACCCTTCACAAAATGTGAATACAGCTTCACGATTTGTAAAATAGAAGGAGAACAGTGATTTTTGGATCAAGTCCCTGCTGGTACCAATTAAATCAGATTTGTTGAACTTGTTTTGTTTTGTTTTCAAATGCTGCTATATAGTTTAAAGGCAGTATTTTGGCACAGTCATTTTCTCCTGGCTCGGGATTTGTCTGCCTAGAGAATTTGACAGCCTTTCCAGCAATATGAAGTCAATACTGAAGTTGAGCACTTCTTTGCCCACCCCATCAGGATACTTTCATTTAGAAGCAGACCTTTTTCCACTGCAGCTGGCACAATAGAAAACTTGAAGTGCTTTTAAGGATTCATTTTTTCAACTTCAAGCATTAAGCCTAAGCTTCCAGAGCTTCACCTCTAGACAGATAAGAGAAAAGAGCCCTTGACTTGCTCACGCAGTTTAACTGCATATTTGCTTGGTATATATTTCTGGTAACATAACTCATTTGTGTAAAACTAATTTATAAATCAGGGGATCTCTAGGTTTCTAATTTACTGTTCAGCACCCATTCTTGTAAAACTGCCATTTTGCTTAGCCAGAGCTGTGAGAAAACACCGTTGTCCCAACCCCTGTTTTACGTTATGCTCACAGATGTAGCATAACCTCATGTAATTGAGACAATCCCTTGTGAAATGCTATAATATAATGTAATAGGCCAGCTGGTTAAAGTGGAATAATGAAGAAACATAAGTAACTGTTGATGTCAAGATAGGGCTGATGTGAATGTTGTGCTCTGGCCAAATCCCAAATTAGAGCAGAAAACAGTCAGCTGAGATAGGTATGGTTTGAAGCAGCATTCAAAATGTTAGAACACTGTAGCAATGTAGCAAAAAGCTCACTAACTCACTTTCAGAGGAGCTGAGGATTATCAGCACCTCCAAAAGAGGCCCCTTCCTAAGGAATATTTCTGGATGAAGTCAGAATGCGTGAGAAAAAGAACTTTGCAGAAATCCCTCAGCAAGAACAGTGGTGCAATTTGCATCAGTCATAGCCATACTTTCACCATATATTTGGTAAAACTCAAACTGCTGTTGAGGGTGCAGGCACATTTTTACAACATTGCTCCAGAAACGTTCAGGCAAATCATATAGATTAAAAAATGAGTTGTACTTGTTTGCTTGTGCTCAAAGATACAGGATATCCTTTGGCTAAGAATCACTGTGAGATGCTTATCACACTTGACTTCTTGGGAACAGAGATATACTCATATGTATTGATGGTCAGAATTCTGTTTTGTATAAATGTTAACTTAAGCATAAAAATATTGGAGTTTCTTGTCCAGAATATTCCTAAAAGAAGAAAGGGAGAGTTTGTGATCTAAAAAAGAAAACTTTAAAAGAAAGAACCACACTCCACAAAATGCGGATTTTTTTCCTCTTCCTCCCCTTCAGCCCCTATTTGCAAATATTTCTGGTTAATTAAAAATTTACTTTTTGATTTTGCTTTTGCATTTTTTGATGTTCAGGCTTGGAACACACCAAGTCCTTTGCCTGCCACGCTGATAATATTACCAACATTGGAGCAGCTACCTGGGGACAGTAATTTCTGCTGTTTTTCACTCAGTGTTCAGAAACAAACCTGACACCCAAAATATTTGAAGTTTTGCAGCTTCTTTGGACTCACTCCTGTGCTAGTCTTCTAAGGGAATGGCTTGAGATTTCACATTCAAGGTTAGCATTAATCTTGCAATATGAAAAAATCTCTGAGAGGCTAGTAAGCTCCTCCCATGTTGTTGAGCAAGTCCAAAATCCGGCCCATAATGTTTGATGATATTTTGAGTATGAGTGAGGTCGGGAATGTTAATCAGGGTTTAGAATTTTTCTTGCTTTGGGTTCAACAAATACAAGCTCTATCACTTCAACACTCCTTTTTTTTCCAACTGCTGAAGGTTAGATGATTTCTAATTTGGTACCAAACTTATCTTGTCAGTGGAAATAACCAAGTGCTTAGCGTGTTCAAATAGGCTCTAGGTGCAAGAGATAAGGCTTTGTAAGCACTGAAAAATTGAAACTGTTATTCAGCTATGACATATGCAAAGCACAACTTACTCAGATAAATTTGCCACAACCCTCTGTTTCCACGTGGAGTGAGATCCCCAGCAAAGGACAGAAATACCTTTAAAAGGGGATGTTGGAACACGTGAGTTTTTCACGTGGAAGAGATGAGTTAATGGTCAGGCACCCAAAGCTGTGTTTTTCTCTTGGGAAGGGAGAATACAAAGGTATCTTAGAGGAAAGAGCAGTCTCCAATTATTATAATGCTGAACTTGAGTTCATCCTCTGTCCATGTCAGTAACAACCAAGCAAGTTGTTCTTGGTCACTTCGGCAGAGCAGACAAGGAGTAAGTGGAAGGAGATGTTGTGAAAATACAAAAGTATGAAGATGACTGTGTGTTCTATTCCCTCTCTGTCACATAAAATCAAAAATCTCTGGAAGTCCAGAAACACACTGAGATGGGAAGGGGAAGGAAGAATGCAACAGCACATGTATTTTAAAGGAAATTGAGACATTGAAGACAAGGTAATTTGAGAAAATTCAAATGCAGTTGATGTTAATAATCTTTATTTGCATTTTTTCATGCCATCAAGCAATTGCTTGGTCTTCCTTAATTGAGAGCTATAAAAGCCACTCAAGTTTATGACTTGAAACTGAAAAGAATCAACAAACAAAACAATAAACTTCTCCTTCAAATTTTCATATTGTCCACATGAGACCTAATGTAAGTCCTCAATGAATACTGGTTTAAAGTACAATGTGGTAGAGAAATGAACAAAACTAAATACAAGAATTCTCTAGTTCCAATAATGCCTGTAAGGGAAAATCATTCAATTTAAACAACTCATTCATTTTTCTGTGTAATTGAAGAAATATTTACCTACCTCAAAGGAGTTTATGGATTGGATCCTGACTCTGGTTTTATAGTCACATAAATGGAAATTTTAGCAATGAACATTTTGTCTGGTTAAAAGGCAGATTAAAAAAGGGTCTTTTTTCAAAAAGAAATGCAAAGCAATAAGCATTAGTATTTTCTTAATAGAATTTGACACCACATAAAATTGTAAATAGTTGCCATCTCTTCAGATTCCAAAGCCCCTGTTAACAATGATGATACAAATTAAGGCTGGTTTATTTTGTGTCATGTTTAGGCTGTTAGCTCCATATGAAATTTTTTAAAAAATATAGCCTTAGAGTAGCTGTGTTTTCACTACCTTGCACAATAGTGTCTGGATTTGAAAAGAAATGCAATGTAAAGATATCAAAACAAAAGTTTGCTTTCAAATCAGAATTAATGCAATGAGGTTCTGAGTTCCTTATCTTTTGAAATTTGATGTCAGTGGTACTACTGACTTGAAGGTGCTTCAAACACCTGTCCATGCCTGATAAATTAGGAAAAAAATCATAATTCGTCACACCCTCAAGCTTTAGGAGTCTAAACTATCACATCCTTGTCCATTTGCTGCTTCCTCTTTCCTGCAAACCTTTGCCCTTCTGGTCCTTTGTCACACGCCATGCTTGCTTTGCTACACTTTTAAACATTTAGGATGGGATAAACAGAGACAGCTGCTCTGTGGCTGGAGTAGATAGTTGTGTGCCTTGAAATTGTTGACTTCAGATATATGGAATCATAGAATCCAAGAATGGTTTGGGTTGGAAAGGACTTTAAAGATCATCTAGCTCCAAGATCCCTGCTACAGGCAGGAACACCTCCCACTAGGGTTTGCTCAAATCTCCATCCAGCTTGACCTTGAATACCTCCAGGAATGGAATAATAGTCACTGCTCTGCCTCAAAGATAACTTTTTTCTGTTTTATGAATTGCTTTCTTCCTGACTTCTTTGTGTATTCCCCTTTCACGAAAAAGTTAAAAATTGCAATTTAAAATGCTTCCTTGCCCCAGACTTTATGCTACTGGCAAAGGAGGAAAGACTGTGCCAGTAACCTTGATGATGTTCTCAGTAAGACTTCTGAGCAAATCCAAACAAAACCACATAGGCCTCAACATAAAAAGCTTTACAATATTTCCAATTCCCTCACAGGCCTGGTGCTAAAGTAAATTATTTTATTGCTTTGCACATTATAAATTATTGGGAAGGGTATTTGCAAAAGTTCCTAACTTCTGATGTATTTAATAGTACCGATCATGATCATAGCTCCCTTCCCTACATTCATCCCCTAAAATATAATCTAGTGCTACCAGACTGTTCTGTGCCAGCAGTTCTGTCACCGTAGTGGTACAAGCAGCCGCGCTGTAACTTCGAGGAGAACCAGAATCTGCTCTAAAAATTTTCTTAATTAAGAAGTCCAAAATGCAGATGAACATAGCAGAATCCCTTGCTCATATAAGTAGTGCAAATGCAGCTATGTTTGCTTCACTTTCCAAGTTCTTAATCTTTTACACCGGTGCACTTGATTAGAAATGTGAAAGCTTCAGCACCTTTGAAACAGCTGCAGTTTATCCTTACGTCAGAAGATAAAAATATTCCTCTCTAAATGTCTAATTCTGCTCAGTTACAGTAAAACTGGTGCCGAATTTAGGGATTCTGGTTTTCAGGTTACTTAAAAAAAAAAGTGACAAAGTTACATCAACTGTAACTTTTCGAGAGTTAAAATAAACACACTTGAATGGCAGAAAGTGACACATTTTCCTTTAAAAGGTTTTTCTGGAATTCACCTTCTGTTCACACAGTCTGCCACACAGCATATACATCTCTTCCTGTTCATAATTTCTGTGGTTTACATGCGCATTGGTAAAAGGAGTAGCTTAAATTGCTTTTTATTTGTGTACTGAACTCCATGTGGGACCATATGTAGCAAATCGTAAATGAAGTAATGGCAAAGTTTGTATACACTCTTCTCCTGCCTTTCTGTCTCTGTTATAAAACAGCTCATTTTTTGCTCAGGTTTACATGGGTACCATTAAAATCATCATGTAAAAATCAATTTTCTACGAATTTACAAAATACTACCCATTTGTAAAAGCAGACACTAAGGATTCACTAATTATACCTCTAATTAAAAGGAAATCTCTCTCATGGAGCTGTAAATAATTCATATTATGTAACACGCCTGGAAAGAATAGGTTCTCCTTTATAGGGGAAAGGAGTCAGAGTTTTCTCTAAATGTTACCAAGTCAAGGATAGAAAATACAATTAAAAATGACATTTTGATCATAATCCTCCTTTCTGATACAGTATGTAAAAGAAAAGATATATTTAGTAATGGATCATTTCACAGAAAGGCTTAAAATGTCAATGCTGCTCATATTTTCTACCTTTGCTCTGTGTGTGTCGATAAGCACTTGTTCCATTTGCCACCTACACACTGATAAAATTTTAAGCCCCCTTTTCCAGGTGAAAGGATAATCCAGCGGTTAGACCGAAATTTGAATTTGATGAGCAGCTTTGCCATGAAGCTATATCTGGTCACCTGCCACAAATCCCTTATTGCCATATGCAAACAAAGGGCAGTAAATGTTGCAGGCTTAGCCATTTTCTGGTGGTGTCTGGCTTGTGCAGGTTTACCAGGCCTAGTTGGGTTGGTGAGACGCCTTGCCTGGAGGGAGCCACCTTGAGAGGTGGGAACACCTTCATCCCTGAAGGTTTCAGCATCTCCTCTTCTTGAATGTATATAGGACAGTCTGCTTGCTGGACCAGTCCTGAGATTTGAGCTGGAATGGGACAACTAGGCCTCTGTCTGGATAAAATAACAGCTGTGTAGGGTTTAAATAAGGATCATTACACTGAGCACTGGTCCTACGGTCTGGTACTGGTCCTACAATCTGGTCAGTCACCCACTGCCATTCCAGAACGCAACAAACGGGCACATGGCCTCCTGCAACAGCATGCAGGGACTCACGCTTAGAGAAGCTTTAAAGTGCATTTAAGATGTCTCAGCCCAAACAAGGGACCCCAAGGGACCTGGAGGAGAGATGGGATGTTTATAGCAATATTCCGAAAGCTATGTCCCACGAGTCAGGAGAGTTCATGAGTATGATACTGGTCACCTACAGGGATGTGGACTAGCTTCATCTGGAGGGGTTTAATAACAGCATTGAAACTGTGACCTGTATGGAGGGTCAAGGCAGGAAACTGACATACTGAGCACAGGACAGGCAAACACTTTGCATGCAGTGAGCCGTGGGCTAGAAATGCCTTTGACAGAGGAAAAATGGAGGTGTGTGGGACAGCTGCGAAACCAGGATTTGCAATAAGGGGAATTTGCGGTATTGCAGAATTGGCTGGGTGATGCTGGGTGTGGTTAGGCAAAGCAGTGACAGCATGGGCTGCTCTGGATACCTTGGCTAAGGCAAAGCAGCCACCCATGTGTGGAAACCTCAAAATAAGAAACTTACACACTTCAGTTCCCCAGTGTCAAAATGAATATTTCACTATCACGTGTGTTGTAAAATAAATATTTCAGGGACTCTTGGACATTATTAATGAGATTTGTGTGAGCAAGAACTAGATATGCAGTGGATAACTACTGGCCCTTGAGTTAACAACATTTATACATTCTGCTAAACTAGGAAGGATTTAAACAACAGCACAAAGTCAGAGTCCCTGTTTTGTTACTTTTTTCCCTTTGCTTTATATCTAGCAGCATCTGCTGCACTGCATCATCCTGCTAAACGCATGAAAATAGTCAAGACAACACTTCTTAAAAAGCTGGTTGTCATTTCATACTAATTTCCTGACAGGAATGAAGTTAAATTGGCTAGAACATTTTTTTTTTAAGGAGCATCAGCATTTGGCAAATAAGGATGCATAAAACTAATTGAATACGCTATACATTTCAGTAGAACAGGCTTGAATAGTTCCTGCACTAAATTACATATGTGGATCCCACTGTTTCATCTGAGATCATCTCAGCAGGGATGACTATGGAAATGCAAATTTACACTGCTGCTGAGTCCTTGCAGATTTTGCACTGTGTGTCAATGATTCACTTAAGGATCTTGGCATGGTTTGTATTCTTTTTTAACATTTAGCAACTCAAACATTCTGCTCTCCAAATTAAATAGAACTATTTAAATTATAATAGTATTTTCAATATATATCAGGGCCTCCTTTTGCTTAATGTAAGAAGTTCCACGTTTCCCTACCATTACTTCATGCAAGGTATAACGATGTCCATCACTTCATCTAAAATATGCAGGGGACTTTATGAAAATGATCTTTCATAAAATGAAAGTAATGTTCATTTTTCTTATAATTTTCTAATTTCCCAAAAGCAGAGTCAACATGGTTGACAATTTTGCTGTTCACACAAAATCCTACAGTTATTCTGCCATCTATTGTTTTTACAAAGCTTCCTTCAAATTCACTGGAAGCTATGCCAAGTTAATGACTGATGAAGCATTCTCTGTGTGGAGGTGTTAGATATCTTGTTAGACTGACTGATAGAATTGTTAAAAGATGGCCAAATTCTTGCCTGCACAAGCTGTTTTCACATAGTCTCACACAGGCTATCACAGCCAGTCTGACTCCAAGTCTGTAACTACTCAAAACTGGCAAACTCCTAATTGCATTAACCCTTGTACTAAAGAAGAAGCAGTAAATGACCAAGACTGGCTTGATAAAGTTAGGAAAGAAACTACATCTCCTAATAACGTTATCTTGCTTTCTTCCATTAGAAAAAAATCAGCTGCACTGTAAAAAAGAAGAAAACTTACTTCCTTATGAATTTCTTTGGTACTTGACTTCACAGCCTAAGTTGGCAAGTTTTGCTTAAGCCTTACCAACAATGGAGTCATTAAGAGGGGTTTTTGATATTTCAGACTTCCTGGTATCCTATAAAGATTGCTCTTTTTTCCCTCATGGGAGGCACTGATAGCCCGACTCTACCCAGCCTACATGGAACTGGTAGGAATTTAATGTCCCTGAAATTGCAGTCGCTCTGCCACGCTCGCTAGAGTGTGTTATTGGGAACTGAATGGACAGGGACACGACACTTAACAAGTCACAGGAGGGTGGGTAGCTTACTAACAAGTATAGAAAAGTGTGTGGAAAACTTGTAGCTAGGTTAGTCAAATTCACATTTTGGGATGTACCTGATTGTCAGGGGATTGTTAACTTTACTCCAGTTTACAGTAAGACTCTGATACATGCTTCTCCATCTGCTAAACTGACAAACTTAGAGATGTTTAAAACAAAGAAAACCCCAGTCCTTCTGAAAAGTAAACTGCATTTGGAAGAATTCTCAGTATAAACTGGTGTTTCTCTTACCTGTGCTCTTTAGTGCTGTTTCTGAGAGCAAAGATTTTTGGCACAATAAAAGAGATAGCACACTTGTGTGGCAGTGCTGAAGGTGCTTTTAGCTTGAAATGACTGGTATTCCTTGAAATGAGAGATTCGTGGGAAATGTGCTTGGAGGCCTAACTGACTGGAGAATGCTGCTTTGGTCTCCTCAGCTCAAGGGCTGTGTTTTCTTGTCGGTCAAAGAATAGGAGGAAGTCTAGTACGAGAGAATTTCTAGCCATCCCAAGAATAGAATGTGTTGTATATTCTCCAGTCAAACCATCCTTCTTCCTTTTGTATTTTTGTCAGAAAATGATGAGTCATCACATCTGGAATGATTTGTGGAACTCTGTCAGTTTAGCAAACTGACAGAGAACTGTAAGGAGGTTTTTGTCATTGCATGCTGTTTCCTGGCAGGAGGTTATAGAGCCCAGGAACAGTCACTTCTTCAGCACCACAGGGCTTCTCTGGATTTTTATGACTGTCAGGATCTCTCACAGGCATTTGGAGGCCAGAAGACCATGGAGCCTATGGTCCACTTGGAGTTTGGCCCACTGTTGTGCAGCAGCTGAAAGATCATGCTGAGAACCCCTCTCAGGGCTTTCATGCAGACACTGTTTCCAGAAATAAATTGCCTTTTTATTTTTTTTTCTTAATGAAAAAATAGCTGTTTATATCCATACGAGAAACGTACAGATATTTTGGGTGAAAAAGAGAGTCGACACATATCTTTCTTGAAATTACCTAAAATTATATTTTGAAAAGACCAAAACCCACCCCAAGTCCTTTAACTACGGCATTTCATTCTGCCCAGAGCAATCTTGCTTTTGTATTTGGCAGAAAGAGAGGCTGAGACATTGTTTTCTAGTATTTGATGGTGGTTCATGTAGAAGCCAACTAAGAATCCTGCTCTGCGTGAGAACCCTGCTCTGGACACCTTAGCCAATGAGCTGGAATGCTGATTCCTGTACTCCTCATCTGCTGCCTCACTCATGGAGTCCTGGGGCCTTGACTCCCTGTTGCTACACTGGGAGCTGGGCATTAAGCAAGAGTTTGTCACAGTCTCCAGTTTCAGGGTCATTTTAGCTATTTTGAAACAAAATGTTTGGGAATTTCTCACTTCCATAGGAAAGTCTTGAAATGGCTGTATTTCCTACAAAGAAAGGCGAGCTCTTAATGTGCTCTCCTCCGGAATATCCTTGCTAGAGGCCACAGCATTGCAGCTTTAAGAGCAATAGAAGCTGGTTAAAATAGCTGGAGGCAATCTGAAGTGTCAGTTTTGTGTGATGTAATTTTATTTATGTCCAAGAACAGCAGAGTGCTAATGCTTTGACAGCCAAAATCACAATAAGCTCTAGCTCTAATGAGTGTAGGGATGCAGGCTTGCCTGCAAATTATAAGAGGTGTGAGTTTTGGAAGCAGTCATCTGTACTGCCAAACCTTACCCACATGTGGTTCTGTTCTCTCATTGGGATTTTTCTACTGTTACTTCTATTAAGAAATAGCATTGCTCTCAGAAGTTGCAGAAAGTGACACCTGCCGCCCCCTCCCCACCATTCCATTGTCACCTTTTCCTTCCATACGTGGCTTGGAACCATTAGAGCTTTAACAAATCTGTTTGTCACTGAGTGACACTAGAGCCCTTCAACAGCAATTATGAGCAGGGGGACATTGATTAGCCAATCACGCACACATTCTTTCTTTTCTCAAGCTTGGAAAATGGTGGTGAGATTAAAATTACACTGAATATGCTGTTTGCTAAAGAACAGCCTTTTAGAGGAATAAGAGTTGCCTCTTCCACTGTGCTGTCAAAGCTCGTCCTCTACACTCCCAAATTAGTATGAGTCATTTCTGAGAGCACTGATATTTGCCTGCTAGTGAGGCTGCAGGTGTTGGGTGTTATTCCCAAAGTCCTCTTCACATTCCATTCTTGCTGTTGTGTTCCCCAGCACTGCCCTTCACACTCTGCTTGCTTGACTGAAACGTGTATTCAATCCCTTGCTTGGCCTTTGTTGCAGGGAAGAATTGATCCAGGTCTTTTACGGTAACTTCTGACACTAGAGGTGTCTGCATGCTCTTTTGGAAAGCAACCACAAGCCTGAAAGGGGAGGCTTTTGTGGGCATTAGACCAGCTGAAACACTTGGAGAACAAAGACAAATCTTCAGGCATGCAAAATTTCCTCTGGCCTGAAGGAAAAGCACCAGGCAGACTCAAACTAAATAGCTCATGGCTAAAAAACCACCATCATGCTCATACTGTAATGTTGTTTGTAAACAGAGAAACAGAAAATTCAAAGCTGGGGAGGGAAACTTTAAATTTTTAATGTTCTGCATGAGAAAAAAATTCCCCAAATTGAAATAGTTTTGTTTGGCTTTTCTTCCTAGATTTGTACTTGCACAAATCTGTCTCTAGACTGTAATCACTCAGTAGTCTCAAAAATATTTACCAGCTGACATCTTTAAGATTGTCTTCCTCTCTTTTGCATTCTTTCGGTCATCAGAACACTCCTTCAGCCCTGCAGTGCTTCATTTTCCTTCCAGCCTAAAGGATGGTTCTCAGATGCTTTTTTACATGTATAATAATGTCTTAAATCTCAAAATATCAGGACTAAGCATGAGACTTTTCACTTTGTAAATTAGAGTAAAATCTATTAGGTACACAAGGAACCAAGAAATCATCATTTAAACAATGGATTAGAAACAGTGGGTACAAAAAGATGCTTGAAACTGTATCCTGCATTAAAAGGAAAATAGACCCTTTAATTTACTCATCAGAATTCACTCTTTTTCTCTTCTCTCATGCAAGGAGTGGGCTTCAGCACAAGGATCATGCGAATTACATCTTAAACTTGTCTATCTTAAACATTGTCCTTTAATCTACATGAATTATCCTAGTTCTCTCTGGAAATGAAAGACCAGAGAAAGGCAGCTCCTGAGACTCATTCAACCCAGCTCTCTCAAGAGAGAACGAGTAGTCCTGTGTGACCGGCTTGGATTGCCTGTCTATATATATATATATATATAAAGTTAAAAAAAGCTCCAATTAATATTGTACTATCTATAAAGGGTTCTCTACATTTGGCAGAAATAAAATGTAAAACGTTTATCCCTGTATTGAAAAGGCCCCTGGAGCTGCAGCAATCAACACTTTTAACAGCTGAAGTGGTGTTGTAGGATGTGTGCTGTAAAGCAGAGCCAGACTCTGTGGTTGTGCAATCCCATGTCTGTGGTGACTTCGATAAAGAAGGAAAAGTGGAGATCGTTGTTCCACGAGGAGGTTTGCATAGCTTAATCCTGGGAATCCTAGTGGTAAATGAAATATGGTTGGAGAAATTGATAGTTTTATTAAAGCCTAGAGAGCTTTGTCCATGCTGATGGAACTAGTGGGACACAAGGAGACTTGTATTTTGCAGAATCAATCCCTTATTTATTGTTCTGCTTTGCAAAGAAAGTGTTATGAGAGAAAATTTATTCTAAATACCAGTGAAAATGGACCAGAACAGTCCACTTTGAGAGATGTCTTTAAGGTCCCTAAAACATTTACCACAGTGTGGCCAGACTGCAAACTGATCTGGGGCCCTTCAAACTGAGTGGAGATCCCCCATGCAGAGTTCCTGTGTGATCTCTCCAAGGTGGATCTCACTGCCGCCTATCCGTGGGACTTTGCAAAGATCTTTCCAGGCAATGCACGGTAACAACCTTTATTGGAGTGAGGTGCAGTTTTCCAGATTCCATCAGAAGACTCCTTCAGTCTTTATCAGAACTGGGGACTGACTCATTTCAGCACTTTACTGAAGTCTACTCTGCCATCTCACAGGTAGTTAACCACTTTCCAGGAGCCTCAAAACCCACCAAAGTGATTTCTGGGTAAATCTTAATCTAGATGTTTTGAAGCAGATCAGATTTTTCTGAAGGAAAAAAAAAATGTTATCCTACTCTACCTTTGCATTTCTCTTTTCCTTAGAAAAGTCTATAACTTCAGCAATTAAACTTAGACTTTTAAGAATAAATTTACCTAAAGCCACATTTACAAATAGGAAGTAATTAGGCTGTGGCCTTTGCTTCAGAAGGAAGCAAAACTTTGCCAGGAAGCCACTTCTTACAGTCATCTCCATGCAGGCAAACCCAAAACTGTCATACAGACACGTTCTGCAGCTGGATGGAGTGCTGGAACCATTTATGAGCTTTGGACCAAAACTCATATTCAGTGGTTACCCCATGTCCCTCTATTCACTTAATGAATTTGATGTGGAAAGAAATGGAATTGATAGAAGCTCAACCCATGCTTTCAAGCCAAGACTGCAAGCAACGAATCCAAAGCATATTGATTTAATGTATAATGATAAAGCAAATGTCTTGGTCCCAAAAATAAGTAGTGTGCTTAAATGAACAAAACTAGGCTAAAGTCTGTGTGGTTCATTACAAACAATTGCACATTACACTGGAAAAGCATGACTTGTAGGAATAAGCAATCCAAATTCTGGTAAATAGATGCTAATTTTATACTCAGTACTTATCCAGCAACAGAAAAGGAAGAAAAATGCTATCCTCTGAGATGTTCAGCACTCGTCCTACTAAATTTCAAGCTCTCTCATCCCAAAAAGTAGAGAAATAGACTTAGATGCAAGTCTGTGGGTTATAACATGGAATTAATTGTCTCCATTACACAGTTCTTTCAAATGGATAATCAAACATAAACCTTTTTCTGGCTGACACATTGTACCTAAGTCAAGAGTCGGTCTAGGGAGGTGCTTAAGGTCTTCCAGAGGGCAAATCACCTAATACAGGTAGTGAATACACATCTGATTCTGGGTCCTCACTTAAATGTCTAGATTTGGGTGGAAATAAAGCCAAGTATAACCTTTTCAGGAAGATACCAAAAGCCAACTGCATGTACTCAGGAGGCAAATCTCATGGTGTCTGAAGTAGGTGTAGAAAGCACAGTGACAGATCATGAGTGCGTGTGACATGCTCCTGAAACTTCTCATCCAGAAACACAATCTGTTACTGAGGACAGGACTGGTGCTGGGCAGCAAGGCTGCAAAACTGGGAGGTTAAAAGAAGCAGTTAAGCTGCCATGTTGGCCGAAAGACATTTGGGAAAGAATGAAGTGGGGGTGTCTGAGTGTTAAGTGTGAAGTTTTACAATTGCAAGAGCAGACTCTGTAGTTATCTCCATTATGATGGAAACACATGTAAGAGGAGGTCAGTTTTCTGGAAGATGGTAATTTGAGGCTCATTCTCTTCTCATTTGAACTTTACTTCCCCTTTCCTTCCTGAAATGAGGGAAGTTAGTTTCCAAAATTGAAGACGGGGAAAAAAGCTCTAAAAATCTCATGTCATTTGAGTCTTTTCACTGATAGATCTATTGTTATATAATCAGTACAGGAACAGAGAAAAAAATGAAATGGGGAAGAGACCCTTGGAAGTATTCTGATTAAACTATTGCTCATAAAAGGCTAGTGAAAAAATTCAGAATTTCTAACTTCAAAATCTTTGTTGGCAGTACCATAAACTGTGTTCTTTGATTTCAGTCTCTGTGGTTAGTGTAGAAACTGAAGAAAGAGAGAGATTTTAAAAAAAACTCTTTGATTTGCCTGTACTTTTGTTCTCTTAGGTCTGACTGGCTCCCACTGTAAATTGAGACCTCTCTAAAGTGTGTTTTGTTAATGAGCCATGAGAAAGAAAATACAGATTTAGCTCTCCCTGTGTCTTTTGCTCCCATTTTAGAGGACTGCTGTTTCAGAGGGGGCTGAGAGGAGAGCTGTAATAGAGTCATTCCCACAACCTGTTCTGATGGGGGAGGCTTCTTTGCCTGGTCCCACAGTAGCTCTCATGCTGAAAAAAAAATGTAAACTTTTTTTATATCTTTTGCTGTTCTCCATGAGACAGTACAAAGGACCCATACATTTAGGTTTCAAATAACTGTGTTTGCTAATACACAGTGCCCAGCTGCATACAAACCTCTGATGTTTGGGAAGAGTTGGAATATAACTACTTCTTCAGAGTTTTGAATTGGCATTTCATGTATCTTTCAGAAAAGCAGTAAGAGGAACATAAAGAAATGAGATATACGTTCCAGATTGGAATTTCCCTGTAATTAGGAATATTTCAAGTCCTCTTTTTCTATATCAGTTATATAAAGTGGAGAAACTCATCATAAGCAAAAGGCAAGAGATTTTCTATCTGCATGTGAGACATCATTTATCATTAGGAACTATGAGAGCATGACCATTAATTTTTTCTCAAGTCTTTCATATCTTGTGATTTCTAACTCACTTTTGTATTACGTTTTTGAATGATAGTGTTCCATTCACTACTTAGGGATTGTTCTCAAACTCTTTAATATAGTCCAAATCCATACAATATTGAAGGATCTGACTTAAACTAAATCTACAGAAGATGAGATATTCAAAGTTCTCTATTTTTTGAGTGTATCGTTCATCTTCATCTGTCGCATCAATGTTGCTCTGTACTATAAGACTGTGCACTTGTCCATTCTTAATTACTTACATATCTTTGAAAAGTCAGAAAAAATATCAGAAGCAGTGAGCATTTTGTCATCAACTTCATGGAACCCAGAATTCAGCTTTCAAAAAAAGGACTCCTACCTTAGGGAGATCTTTGCTCAGGCACCACAGAAAATTAAGTACTGCTTATGAGAACCTATGGAAATGTTGTTTTCATTAGTTACACAAATGTTGATCAAAATTATTTGGATTGAAAGGATGACTGAACTCCATGAATTTAAATGGAGGTGCAACAAGGTCAACCAGCTGCCCGACAAGAACCAGATTCATTAAGTCTTAAAGGTGTCACTTCCACCAATTTTCCAGACGTTGCATTCTCCTGTATCATGGCAGGGTGAATGAAAAGCTATAAGCAGCACTAAATAATAGAAGAGAATATGATAAAGTAGAGGCAAGGTTAAGGGTAACCTTCCTGTGGGTTGTTTCCCTGAGAGGCGTTGCTTTACCCTGAAATTGGTTCGCTAGCCCACAGAATGTCAAGCTGTTGCAAGGCTATTTCAGGCACATCTCAACTCTCCAACCAGGGTTTGCTCGATGCTCTGTAGATGTGCAACCTGGCTCCCATGTACTGCCTAAGAAAGCACAACTGCATATGAACCTGAAATGATGTTCATAGAGACCTTCAGTGGTCTGGCACCTTTGGAAACACAGTAAATCATCTGAATTCCATGCACCACTTGTGTAGGAATTTACTTCTGAGAACACTTTTAGTACTAGAGTTTCAGTTCAAAAATTCATCCCTGATCAGAAGCAGGTTGTACAATGTCCGCTACTTGGAGCAGTTGTGCACTGTGTATACTCTTTTTCAAATGCAAAAGAACATTTACATGCTTTTGGTGCAGCTTAAGAACAGATTTGCAGAGGAAAATATAATCCAATATAACTCAGCAGTGGAAACCTGGTTAATTTTTAGAACTTAAATACTTATTCCATTTCTTAAAGTGAAAAGGCTTGACTTGCTTCACTACCCCTTTTCTCGTGGAGAAATGCCATAATGCAAAGGTGATGATGTCTCTTAAGAGCTCTTTTTGTATAAATTTATTACTATTTATTGTAGGCACTGTAATTATTAGAGCATTTTATTGAGCTTTTTTGACTTTTTATTAATTTAAATAAGAAGACAAAATTTTCTTCTTTTTTTGTGCTACTGTAGTTCCATTGCTTTTAATGTTTCAGGAGCCAGTACAATTAAGAGGATAATTGGATTTTTTTATATATGTAAGTTCATAATGAAGTTAATATAAAATTTCATTTCCATTTCCCTTATTCCCAAATAAGCTGTCATAAGAAAATACACTTCAGAGGAGTACCATTTGGTCATGGCATATCTTAGCAATTCAAAATCTTGGATTTAAAGTGAAAAATAGTAACTGGAGGTGAGGTTTGTTTTTTTTTTACAATTCCCCAGTATGTCGATGTTCTGCACTGGACACATGTGAGTTTTTAACATTCTAGTCTGGACACCTGCAGCTATTTTCTCTGTTAACAACTTTCAAGGCTCCAAACCCTCAGCAAGCAGAAATGCCTGACTGCAGAGCTGTGTCCTTTCTGCCCAGCTGGGAAAAGCTCTGCTTGACTTTACCATCTGCCTCCCTCCAGCACTTCTGACAACACTGTGCGGTGGGGTGGAGCGCTCTTCTGGGAAGAGTTAGCACAAAATACAAGGAACCTGAAAAGAATGAACTCACTGTGTGGTTGGGGGGAGTGCATGTGCATGAAATTCAAACCAAATGTCTTACAGAATTAAGACTGGTTCGCAGAGAGACCTCCTGTGTTAGGATTGTAAGCTGAGCGTGTTCTGCCAACAGAACGAGATGAAAAATGAATGTCATGGACCCTGCAGATTTGCACTCACCTGGGAACTTGGGTGTGTGTGAAGCTTCTGACACATAAGCAGCCACATTGAAGTCAATGCCCACGATTAAACTTCTTCCTGAACTGGGACCTGGTTATGAATTATTGGGCTAGTTCTAATTCTTGCCACACAGGACTGCTTTTAATTCTAAATTCATTCATTAGCGTTTATAAGGCACACTGAGATCTTCCAAGGTGCATGGCACTATTGAAATGTTAAGCATTGTAACAACTCGCTCTTGCAAAAGCAGCTGAAGTTGAATTTACTTTACGTGGCAGTCGGTAATGGCTCACTTGGAACAGCTACACATTCTGTTGGGTAAATAACAGGACTGTTATAAATTGTAGCAGCGTTGTGTTTACATAATAGACAGTAACCACTCCAGAGGTACCATAACAGTCAGCTTGATAGCAGGCATTTTGAAAATTATGTAAATACATCTATATGTGAGGAAGCAAAATGGCTGTAGGAGATGGAAAGCTGACAGCTACTAGTAAATAGTGCATGCTTTCAATGTTTTCAGCATTTTATTCTTTTTATGCTAACACATCCATCCCTTAACATGATGGCAGAGCAGGAAAGGGGTTGAGTTCCACAGGCTGCCAGTAATGCATACGCCAGTGCTGTCAGATGCACTATAGCTGGACTAAACAGTGTGCTGCTGACTTTGCAAGCCGGGCAATGCTGCTAAAAGTTTTCAGGCACATTTGTTCACCAGGACAACTTCCTCCATCTTCTCATCCCCCTTTTGGCTGTGTACCTTCACGTAAGCTTCCTCCCACACTTGAAAAAATGCAGCCACTTCATTTCTGCCAAGCACGTTGCCTGTCCTCCAACTGCTCTGTGCATCAGGGGAAAAAGTCCTCCCAGCTTTGTTCTCTGTCACTACAGCAGCTACCTTGTTGCTTCTCCCTTGTCTTGCCTTAATCTATGATGTTCTGGATGGTAAAGTCCTGGTAGGGAATGCTGCTTTGTGAAACAGTGTGAAACCGTGCCAGCCGTATCCCATAACCACACTGATAGTGGTTGTACTCACAGGGGAAAAAACACATGTCCTCAGCTGTAAGAATGAAACTCTGTTCTTGACTGGAACTGTTCTGTGGGTGTTTGCAAAACTCTTTTTCAACAAAAGCATTGGAAAAATATATTTTGATGAAAAATGTTCATTTTGGACAAAAGCATTGGAAAATATATTTTGATAAAAATTGTTCATTTTGGAAAAGGAAAAGAGGGACCATATGAAAAAGGCATAAATTAAATTTAAAAAATTACTAGTAAAATTATTATAATTATATACTTTTCCAGAAAATATCATGTCCAAAATGGCCATTTCTGTGTTATTCCATCGCTTTAATGATACACCTTCCACTACATATTTCATATCAGATATTTCCCCATAATTCCTCCACCATTTTAAGAAAAATCGCTCTGTATCACTCTCTCTGGTTTCCCTAAAATAATTTCTCAAATAAATTTTTAAGGATTGAGCATTTAGGATAACCTAAAAACATTTTAAAACTTTTTTTTTTTAATTAAAACAATTTTTAGCACGCAAAAATAACAAGACTAAAGGCAGTAAAATTTGTCAGCAGGGAGTTCTGTTAATCCTGTGCTGCAATCTCTGTATGACAGTCCAGGAGAGCTGTATTCTTAGTAAGAATCCTTCTGGTCTTTCCATATTTATCTGGCTTCTGTTCCTTTGTAAGTCTGTGCAATTTGGATCCTCATGACAGGTTTCCAGTGGGGCAAGCCACATGAGGTGCAGAAATCAATCTGCCTTTTCAAACCTAAGTAGCAGCCTGCAGGGACACACAGCCTGCTTTTGTGGCTGCTGAGCTGCACAGGTCGCTCGGTGTGTGCCAACCCTTCAGCCAAGCTCATGCTGTGGGGGCACAGCCAAAAACCCTGCCACCAGTGGAGTCCTCTGGTCCTCCTTGCCCTGACTGACACAGAGAATCAGATTCCTCCCACTGGGTCATCTGGGGTGACACCTGAGGAGGAAGGAGTCTGGTGGAGCTGGAGTAAGGCACTTTAGAGGTGTAGCCCATTGGCAAACTGGGGTAAGTGTGTCAATTTTAATTTTTTTTTAGCAGTAAAATAATGGAAACATTCCCTTGGGGAGATTGGGCTGGGGAAATGCTTCACTCCACCAGAGCTCTTATACATCCTGTTTATTCATTAGGCACCTCCCTTAATCAGACAATGAGCCTGGACTGCAATTTTAACGCACTCTTACAACTCAGTCTCAGGGTATGCTCCTTGCTCCCTCCTCTGTGCTGTGAAGTTCTCAAGGCTCTTCCACTGCATAGAGAAACCAGAAGAGCTCTGGAACAAAAAGGTCTGGGGCGTGAGCCCAGTGTCAAAGATGAGCAAGTGGAGCAGCTTTGAAGATGATATGGCTTTCCATGTTCCTAATAAGGATTTTTCAGATTCAGACTAAAACTTACTGTAGGGAGTTGTTTTAATTTTTTTTAACTTATTGTCCTTCAATAGTGTCTATGAGCTAAAAAGGTTTCTGCTATTACCTATCTCAATTGTCTGTTCAAAAATCTGAGATACTACTTTCATCCAGATTTATCCATGATTTTATAAATATTTTACTTCCTTCAGAATTCTGTTACCAATTTACAAGTAATATCTCAGCATCAGAGTAATGGCAGAGCTAGAGGTTTACAGTCAATAAGCTGAAGCCCAGGGGAGGTGGGGAGTCTGGATTTCATTCTTATCTCTGTGTACAGAAACTGGGTTAAGACAAGGACATGCTCATAAGATTGATTTTCTTTTCCTGTAAATACAATGGAGGGATGAGTCTTTACAACTACAGAGAAACACACCCTGCCATAACAGGATCCCCACCCTGTCTCTGCTCAGTCCTTTTGATAAAATCCCCATGCTGTGGGCAGCACAGATTAGTTTTAGATGAAGCAAATTCGAAGGTTAAGGGGGCTTGGGATGTGTGTGTCCTCTGACTTACAATGCTGTCCATTCTGGATTTCTAGGAAAATGCCTAGGACCCACATCCCAGCAATTGCTAAAATCTCTGTGTCTCATCAATATTCAGTACATCTGTGGGACTGGGATTGTTTCACTTTTCATTTGGAATGGTCCTATCTCTTCTCAGAAACGTGATTTTTAACTGAAATGTGGTGTTTACAGTATATCCTTTTCTCATTTATTTTGCAACATCAACTGTCATTAAAAAAATGCGTTTACAAGAAATTTAAGGGGAAAAGGCAAACGTACAAGAATTTCCATCAGCAAGACACTCACTGGGAAAGTGAGAGACACGCAGGCCAAAAGGGAAAAGAGATATTACCAAGCAAACCTAGATGAGAGGGGCTGACATTATTCTTTCTAAAGTCAAAATGTCATGGGAGTAGAAAGGAATGATATGTATAGCATGATGTTTTGACTGGGCTGCTTTACGGTTGACTCACAAGAGTTGCACAGAAACAACCCCAGTGACAGACAAATTTTAATCAAGATGTAGGTCTTTCTCTTTCCCTCTTTAACCTTAAGGCATATCATTAGCTCAAAGAGAGACTTTTGCTTTCTCTTTTTGTTCAAGCAGTAAGAAAGGCTGTATAGGAGAAAAATTATGATTTATAGAACAGGCTAAATTATTAAAATTTTAGATTTTGGACAACACATTTGGGAAGTGCTAACTGGGGGACAAACTATGAGAGTTTTTTCTTGCAGGTCTTTTAAGGTCCAATCCAGCAGCTCCAATCAGGTTGTTCTGAAGAACAGTTTCTCATAACCAGGGTCTCAGTATCCAGTGAGGAGTGGGATTGGCTCACGCAGATTGCTTAAACACTTGATGTGAATAACAAAAAAAAATATATATTTCTCTTTGCTCTCTTGCTAATATCCTTTGTGTGATGATGACCTGATTGTAGCCCAAATTTTGCTTGTAGCATTTCCAGCTGGGAGTTTCAAACCGCCTAGGCAAGTCTGATATTTCTTGCTACTGCAGTGCAGGGTTAACTGGGAATCATAACTATTTTTATTAGCTTCAAAAATCTGGTCTTTTATTTTTCCATCTGTTATTAATTTCTTTTAGGAGATTTCATTTTTTGAGGTGTGAAAAAGGTAAACAGAATTTATTGGCTTTTTTCTTCACCCTGCAAAACCTGATTAAAAAACATCTTTCTGCACAGAATACACTCAGCCTTTGACACTGGGTGTGGAACTCTTCTGAATCATGATGTGACAGGAGATAGATTTAGTACATAATTCACATTTTAGTAGGGAATATATTTTTCTTTCCAAACTGTAGCTTCTTCTTAGAATTTTGGTGACAGCATTTGTCATCGAAAGAAGTGTATGCATATATGTATGTAATTCTACAGTGCTAGGGAATGTGGTGCTTTATGCTATCTAAATGTCTGCATTGTAAAGTCTAAAAAGGAGTAAGTTAGCCATTGTGACACTGAGGGGGCAGCTGAATAACTAACTGCTTTCTTGCCTGCCAACCTGTACAAAGGCAGCAGGGCTGGTGCTGTGAGACCGGCTAGCACCCTGTGGTGGTGCTGCTTAGTTCCTCAGGTACCATCATCTCTCCTTCCCTCTACTTCTTTCTGTGTTTAGCACATCAGTTTCAAGTTTGGATTTTTTGTCGTCTTCCTTTCAGTTTTTAGAGGCATTTAAATAAGTGCCTTTTGAAGAAACTCTCTGGCCTGGCTGCAGGAATTGTTCCTTAGAGGAAGACAGCCAGTAAAATACTCTAGAAACAAAAGAAGAAAATGAGAAAACCAGCCCTGTAGGGAATGATTTACAGGCAATCTCGGTGAGATTAGCAAATGGAATAAAAGCCAAGTCCACAAAAGGAGAAATGAGATACTGATCTCTCTGCAAGAGACACTGTCCCAGAATTTAGGTCAGTTCAACTGAGCAGCAATAAACAAACAAACAAAAGCCAACAGAGCTTACAATATTTGGGATCACAAAGAGCTTAAAACCATTCTCAAAGTCATATTAATACTAAGCCAACAGGAGAAACAGCAAAACTTTTGTGTAAGCTACAGCACACCTCTTTAAGAATTGCCTTGCATCCCCCTGAAGATCCAACATGAATATGCATTATGAGATTTCCTTAGCACTAGCTGACCATATTTTGGTATTTTGCAAAGTACTTTACATGTTGTGCCTTGTTTCTGTTGGATTATTTCTAGCAGTCAATGCCTGATATTTGCTCACCACCCTACCTTCCTGAGAAACTTGTCCTCCAAATCTACACACTCAGGTCTGTTATTGCAAGGTGGTTTGGAATCTTCCACCAATATTTTTATATTTTCTTTTTGGTAAAATTAAAATTTCTAAGGATAATGAGTCATTTATGACAAAATTTGAATTGGAAAATGTTTTTCAGTTCCAGGAACTTGTGGTCCAAGTGTGAGAATAACATTGTTTCAGACCAGGTTTCAGTATCTCATGCCAGAAAGAGATCACTGGTTTTCCACATTTAAGGCATGGTGTCAATTTTGGTGTCTCGATCTGCTAAAAGAATCTGACCATGCCATAGGAATAACAGGGAACATGCTTTAGGCCTCTTTTTGTAAACAGTGAACATGAATGAATTATATATATTAACAAAATGCAATCAAGTCATCTAAAGCAGCATTTGGTGTAGCACCATGATGAATATTTCTGAACTACCTTGTTCTGTTTCAGATCTGGACCCTCTTTGCTGCACTTCACTGTGTTATGCAGCAGACCTATGACAAGTTCAGGCTTTGTAGATTTTGCCAAGGTCCACAGCTATTATGATCCAGATCAGATTTCTGTCCACACTGGTAGTCACTGCCCACTGATCACTGCTGCAGCCAACTCTTGAAGAGTCCTAGCAGTTTGCCCAGTCCCTGTTCATAATCATGTAGGCAAATGCTCCTTAGTTCTGCAAAAATAAAACAGATCCCCACTTTACAATCAGCACATCCATTTTATGTTCTAAGACCAGATTGCTCAGTGCAGCAAAGTGCTATTCATCATGGAGGCATTTCCCACACTACGAGCCAGGATCTTTTAATCAGACTCCAGATTGTTGTTCCCCTGCCTGCATTTCTAGCTCAAGGGTATGGTGGAGAGAAGTTCAGCCTGAGAAACCTGTGTGTCACCTCACATTCATCGGCAGATCTGAAAGCCTCACCTTCAGGTCCAAAACCTTCACTGTCTTTGAGTCAGTTCTTACTTCTCAGTTGTCTGCATGCTTGAGTTAGCTCGAAGAGAGTCATGACATAAGGCATAAAGGGACTCAAAATCCAGCTTTTTCTGGTTGAGTTGAAAAGGGCTTTAGAAAACATCTGATTCCAACCTACCTGCCATGGGTAGGGAAAACTCTTCCATGTAGTGGGGGAGAAAAAAAAACAAAAATGCATAAAGGTTAATTAAAAATTATTTGGTGTCTGATGCAGTTATATAATATAACATGGGTAAGAAATCAAAGCATTGGAGTTATTTTATGTTCAGAATGAAACTCTTACTGCTATTCAGTAGCTGGAATTGCTGTGAATCCATGTTGGAAGTGGGTTGAGATTATTTTAAAACAACAGGAAAAGGATAAAAGTCAATGAAATACAACAGTTTGGGAAGGCATTTCCTGAGGGAGAGATATACCTTTTAGGGTATTCATGACCCAATGTTAATTGTACTGCTCTGACAAATGACGTTTTTTTGCTGCTTCAGAGTCAAAGAAAGAGCCACTCTGCAGAGTGAATGGAGCTGGGTGAATCACATGGCCTGTGCAAGCTCTGGAGTGCTTAGCAAATGAAGTCATCCAGACAGGATTAAACACAGCTATGTCTCCGTAGCAGAGCCTTGTTTATGGAAAGTGAGTTTGGCCGATTGGCTTAGCCTAAGCACATACTGTTCTTTCTTACCTAGGCACACAGGACTTTCTTCTGTCCAGGCAGAAAATGTTCCCGAGTTTAGTTCATAGAGATGGAGCTTGGAGGAAGGAGGCTGGGCTATCTGCTTCTCTGATTTCCCATAGGCTTGGCAAGCTCCTCAATATATACAGCAGCCTGTGCTGCTTTTTTTTTTTTTTTCCTAATGAAATCCTACACTTTTTGAGGTCCCTGTGTCTTTTCCAAATGAAGCTGCCAAGAAACACATGAAGCATATATCAGCTGCAATTAGAAAATGGTGGTTTAAAATTATGTTGGTATTTTAAAGCATAAATATTCCTATTCATATGCATCTAAAATGCAAAAATGAACCAGCTGTGAGTCTTTTCCTTTACTTCAGCTTATGAAAAACTCCAGGGGATCAGGAAATTTAGAGCATAAGAATGGTTTATTTTTATACCTATTTCCCTTGTCATTTCCTTTTCCCATTCCAGTCCCTCTGAGAGGAACCAATTAACTTGAGACATTTTCCACATTCATTAGTATCTTCATTAAAAAAAAGTCAGAATTGTTTCATTACTGGCATTTTGTGCCCAGTAAACTGTGATAACATTGCCTGTCAGAGTGTAGTGAATAGCAAAACTGTTAGAGATATAAAATCTGTGAATTAATAAAACTGTTACATTTTGCATCTGCACCTGTATCAAAACAGAACAGAAACCACTATAAAACAGCTGGTTAATAAATAAAATGTGCTTTAGGAAAGCGGGATAGTGGCCATAAATTAAAAGGTGATTGTCAATGC
Organism: Bombycilla garrulus; assembly: GCA_013400315.1. Lineage (NCBI taxonomy): Eukaryota > Metazoa > Chordata > Aves > Passeriformes > Bombycillidae > Bombycilla > Bombycilla garrulus. The sequence goes on from VXBU01012878.1 coordinate 132,256, forward strand.
TGTTGGAGTTAGTTGCTAGAAAAGAACCTGATTAGCACTTTTCAGTAGAAGAACAAGGTGTTTTGACTCCAGCAAAAGGTTTTAACACTGCCAGGCAAATAAAGAGTCACCAAAATGTCACCTGGGCTACATGCCTCATCTGGATGCTTCCTGGGGAGTCCTGGGCCCACAGAGCCACTGGTGCTGGTACATATTTACTCTTTTCCCTATTTCTCCTCTCTTTTCTCCTGCTATTTAGTGATTCCACACCCACCCTGTCACGATCACAACCAGAAGTACAGGTAGGCAATGGCTGGAAGCACAGTACTCGGAGGGGCAAGAAGAGCTGGTCCCTTAATGTGTGTGGTCTTCGCACCTGATCTGGCTGGTTGGGGATAGTGCTCTTGTCCCAGAAGGCTTCTTACATGTCTGCTTTGATTTGGGCCTGATGCTTTGTTCCCCTGCTTCTTGGCCTCAACAGAAAAAACAGAGGTCAGTAATAGTGTAGGAGACAATTACTTTTGTTGCTGCATATCACTCCCTGCTGTTTATGGCTATATCTATGGCCATACTATTCCTTTTTGCATACCACCACATCATTGCATACCACTTTTTTATTATTGTTATTTCTAGGGAAAACACTACCAGGTTCTTTTCCGCTGCTGTTTTTTACTTTTTTACTACTGAGGGAGCTGGAATTGGCTCAAGCTGCCCAGTCAAAATTGCATATAATATTCAGAAGTCCTCAAATCTCATAAGACCAAGGTAGATGGTTCTTACAACCACTTTACATCTTTGCTATGAAGACATGAACTCCAGTGCAGATTTTTCCCATCCCTCAAAAATCAAATGTTGTAGGGTCAACATTAGGCACTGAACAATAGTATACGTTGGAGCAACTCCAACAAATTTTCATTTTAGTGTTAGGAATTCCTGTGTATTAGCAACACTTCATGTTACTCTCCATACTCTTTGCTTTTTTGCCATGCTGAGCAAGTCATCATGAAGTTATCAGTTCTCACTTGCAACACTTCTCTGACCCATTTACCACAAAGAATTCTACAGTCTCTTGCAGTGACAGTTGCACAGCACAGACACATCTGACACTATTTTTTTGGTGAAGTTCCAGCAACTTGCTCTGTAATTCCTAGATCAATCTTTTTCCTAATATTAGGGTTTTAAATATGCCAAGCACCGCCAGCATTTAAGGCCTAGGTTTTGTGGCTAAAGTCAAATACAGCCAATTCTAAAAACAACTAGGGTCTAGTTGCTGCTTGAATGAAATGACTGGGTTTTTGTAGCTCAATGTCAACTATTAAAATTAGAGAGAGAAAGAAGATAGAAGGGAAATAAAAGCATTTCTAATGAAGCAAAACTGTCAACCCAAAAAAAATGAAGGAACTTTTCATAATTCTTAATCTGATCTCCCCAAACCAATGGTAAGATTAGAGAGGCTTTGTGGTTAGATATCCTAAGTTCCCAAGCTCCTGTATCTTCAACACTTCACTCCAAAAATTCAGTGTGCTGCTGTGTGAAAGATTAAAGTTTTCCTGATTAAATTATCAAGATTACAGCTGCATTCTGCAACTGCTTGCAAACTATTGTTTCTCTGGGGAAAAAAAGGACCCACAGTTTTAGGGAAAGGGCTTGCATATGCATGGAACTTTGTAGGTTCAGACATAGAAAAGAGATTTCTAAATGCAAAGTTTAATATGGGAAATAAAATAACTGAGTTCTTGATAAACACAGTATGACATCACAAACAGCCCTGAATATAATATCCACCTCTCACTCATATTTTCTGCTATAATTTAGTATCTGTTCTTGTGTTGCTTTGTAGGCTTCATTACACATTGAAAATAAACCTGAGCCAAGTATTTAGTATTTCAAGCATCTTATAGAGTATGCAAGCACAGTACCTTGTAATAGAAATTATTTCAGTTTCAGAGTGCTGAAAAATTCTCATGTTTAAGAATGCTATGTATAGGACAGTTCTCAGAAATTAAGTTTAACTTTATAAAATAACATTTTTCTGATTTTAATCAGCTTAATTCTTCAGTCTCCTGTGCTTAAAATACAGGAAACAAGGATTAGACAATGGATAAAAGAGCTCATAATAAGTAAAGCAAAATTTCCTTCCATGAAGTCAGAGATCTGAACTGTACAGGAATATCAAATGCTGCATATATTTTCTGTTTACTAAATATTTTTAAATACCATGAAGTCTTTAAAAAAAAAATACCTTAGAGCACTATTCCTCCTAAAAATATTTTTAACAGGCACAATTTTGATTTTGGTTTCCATATTGTTGAAAAGAAGAAAAGAAATTCTGATGTAGTGGAAACCAGAAAACAAAGTAGATGCTGCAGCATTCCTGTAGAAAAGTAAACAAACAAACAAACAAAAACCACTGTAGGCAAAGATGAGCTACCAGATTGTAATGGCAGTGAAGGGAATCACAGACACCACACTAGAAAATGGAAACTACATATAAAGCCAAGTCAATCTCAGCACAGAAAATAAAAAAGATAACTCAAGCATGTGCATGCATTCTCTTAGCTTTACTTGTCCCTACCACACATTGATGGATTTCAGTTGCTGATTAAGGATGTGGGAGGTTTTTACATTTTCACGTGTCTGCTACTGGCTTGAGGATATAAACTCTGTCCTTGATAGCATACTGCACATGAGAGATGGAAGCTTGCAAAAACCAATGCTAAGTGTCCTCAAGCCAAGCTTAGAGCTGTGCATTTCAGTGTGTTCCATGGCTGTGCAGTACTCAGCCTGCTCTAGTCATTAGGGATACATCTGCCTTTTCCACAGGTTAAGATGGAGTGATAGAGCCAGAACACTTTACATGATGAGAAGTTGGATAATAATATTTGTGAATGTTTTCTAAACTGAGGAAAAGCAGCTGGGACTGTTCTGATGATGCAGGTGCCTTTGCAGCGGAAAGGTCAGCAAAAAATTTTATCCACTGATCAGTGACGGAATAGCTGCAGCTAAATTTTGTGAGCCTTTTGTCTAATGAGTTATGACTTCAGTGATATGATCATTGATCCAGCTGCTACTGAAGTCAACAAGAATCTTTTCATTGATATTTAAGAGAAGCTGGATATAAATAAACCTACAAAGTCAGTAGTCTTTGGGAAGTACTTCTTTGGCTTCAGACGGAGAAAAACGCAGCCCAATAAGGCTGTAAATACTTCAGGATGGAGTTATATACTTCTGCTGGCACAGCAGACAGGTTCTTTTTATCTGGACATAAAGAGCACTCCAGACAGCTTCTTGATTTTAGCTGGTTAGAACAGTTTTAAAGTTCACAAGATGCTTCATTACAAGTGGCAGATGTATTCTCACTGCTGTGGGTCAACAGTGGGAAAGTTTTGAGAGAACTTGAAAGAGCTCACGGTTTGCCACATTGATGGACACTCATTGATTTGCTGCATATTCTTGTGGGTTAATTGCAACTTTAGATGTAAGCATTTTGACACATCCATGGATCAGCAAAAACTCTGGTGCAGCCTTTCTTGGAGTTATTGCAGGACTGAACTTGAATAGTGTGGGTTATTAAGACAGAGAAGCTGAGGCTCCTCCTTGTGCCTAAGATGATCCTTTAGAGAGCCATTTCCCATGTTTACTGAAGTTCCCTGAAGTGATTAAATTTATGGACTAAGGCTATTACTAGAACTAGTGAAAGGCAGGGGTAAAGAACCTCACAGACCTTCACACACAGAAAATTGCTATGGGATTCAAGTTCTCCAGCACAAGAACGTGTTAGGAGTGGGCCAACAACAAAGATGTGAACAGACCTCTGAAATCCTCAGACCAGAGGGAATTTAACTAAATGGACACTGAGCTGCCTATATCTGAAAATAAACACACTGTATGGGAAAATAGGAGTATGTGCATAGTGGGGGTGGAAAGAAATTCAGTTTCCCCATTAGAAGATCTGGCAATATGTCTTGCACTGACCAATGTTAATGAAGCAGACTGTATTCTCATCACTACCTGATAACTCTGGCCGTGCCAGCGTGCATGTGTGCATGCTAAATCTGTGTGTGTGTGAAAAAGGACCTACTTTCTGTCTGCCTGCACCTTCTCTTCCCTTCAGTGGACAAATCTGGCAAGAGGGAACTGTCTTTACCTCTGCTTCTGCATGACCTCTCCTGAGAACAAACACTGTACATGGAAGCTTTGCCCTGAAAATTTTTATAGCTCCACTAAAAATATTGTACACATGCTTAAAAAGATGTCTTATCAGAAAACAATTAAGTGGAAACCCTTTTAGAGTAAATTACTGTAGGAAAAACATATCCTTCCTCTCCTCACACAGCATCAACACATACCATTATTACGTATGTGTTTCTGTCAGGAATCCAGCCATGTATACTGCTACATATTGAAATGTCTGTACATTAGACAGTTACATACTTTGAACAGCTTCAGAAACTGCCAGCAGATTTTAAGCACATTCTGTGCTTCATCCTTATGGCCCAGTTCCTGTTCTCCATCAAGCCTGTTTTAAAATAGGACGCGTTTTTGGTACTGCAAAGTCAACAGTGCTGGAAAGTTGGCAGGTAGGCTTGTTTAAACAACATTCCCAAGTAGTCTCCTGGCAGGTGTTTCCAGAGTACTTTGAGCACAATTCTTTGGATGGGAGATCTGCCAAAGTACATAGCAACAGGGAAAGAAGTGTTTTCCTTTTACCACAGTTGGGACAGTGCAGTGTTTTAGATGCTGCGCTGTGCATCCATTTCGGGAGCTTATTTTGGCACCGAGTCAGAACCTATACAATGGCAAAATACAGCATCTTCCTGCCCGTTTAATGCAAGTGAGCTCCGGAATATCAACTGGTAGGTTATCTTCCTGGCAATGGGCCAGCCTCTGACATGCCTCTTGCACCAATCTACTCTGTCAGCTACGTAGAAACCTTTCACCTTGGAGCTGCTTTCCATAGACTGCCATGCTGCAAGGATTTGTGCAAGTTCAGAGCAAATATTCATCTCACAGCTGGCCAAAAATACATAACGGGAAGGGTGGATGGAGCAGGAGAGCGATCAGAGCAGCCTTGTCTACCTGGCACTGACTTCTGTTACAGCCAAACCTAGCTTTGCTTAATTGAAACCTGTCCTTTGGATTTGAAAAACACACGACTGGTTTTATAATCCTTCTGGCAGCCTGTCCACTTCTCAGTATGTGTCCTGGACCTAAAATTACCCTCTATAATATCCCTGCAGAAATAATCTCTTAGATATGTATGCCCTTACCTATATACAAATGCCCTCTGACCTGAAATAGAAACAGGTATGTGGAACAGTAAACAGACATCAAAGGCTAAAGGAAACTTAACTGAGGGATATGCTGGTTTGAAATTTAACCTTAAATGCTTAACTGAAATAAGCTCTGCTCAAAGACACGGTCACAGCACGTTTGGTTGTTAAGCAAGTTCTTAGTAGTCTAATACCAGAGCTGCAGCTACAGGTAACCTGCACTCATGCAGGCTTGGCACAGGCTATCAAATGCACTCCATAGCACAAAACTGTTTTCCAAAGTAAGGGTTTTAATCTAAAATCCAATTCTAGTTCTTAGTTATAAAAGAAAAAAAAAAAAAGAAAGAAAGAAAGGAAAAAAAAAACCAGATAAAACCCCACAAAACTGGGTCAAGAACCTACACTTGTATTTTCCTGAGCAGATAGACAGCCTAATGAAAAAGTTTCAGATGTGACATATTCCAATCACTAGAGAACCTTTCCCCATGGAGGCACCTGGGCCAGCATCCGTACTGCCAGTTATTTCACTTGAGCTGTTACTGGGCATGTGACACCGCTCCACAGTGCCTCTGTACCCACGCCCTTACTCCTCCCCATCCTCACCCACCCCACTGGCTGTACAGTGAGCTAACAGCACCTTCACCTCTCTCATTCCTAGCTCTGCAAGCTGGCACAGGGACAGAAACCTGTAGTACTCTGTAAGCTGCAAATGACAATACTGTGTGGTAAATTCTGCGGGGAGACAGAGTGGGTGGTAACTTTTTTTCTGTTTCATTTTGTAAAAATCTTCATTTCCCTATTGAAATTGTCTGGCACAGAATTTTCAGGTTGTGGGAGCAGTCTGCCATCAAATCCAGCTGGCCTGGCTATAGAATACGTGGACTGGCAAAGGCCCTCCTTTGTCCTCTGTAACTGCCAACCTTCCTGTTTCATTGAGCCTGTCCTGTTTCCCACCCAAAATTCACCTTGGCCTGAGCTGGAGGCAGGCTCTTCTCTAGGGGCTTGGCTTCTCCAATGAGTTGTGACTCCTCCGTTCTTCAAAATTAACTTCGAAGCTCTCCTCTTATTAACATTTTTTGTGTGACTTTTCCCATTACTTTTCTTTGTATTTTATGCGTAAGTAAAAGGGGGATCATTTTTTTTATATTTTATTTTATCTAAGTTAGCATAGGTATGTGCTTACAGCCAGGGACTCTCTGGGATCAGTCCCTGTGCAAACACAACGCAAACACAGGCAGCCTGGCTTCAGACAGCTCCTTGTCCAGGTGGAGAGGGTGGATGGGCAGGAGAGCATGAGGACACAGCTAAGCACTGCATGGTCACATGGCAGATCACAGCAGCCCTGCTCTTATTGCACTGTGACATGATGAGCATTGCAGCAAACGGAAGATTTCAGCAGAATTTGTGATAAAAACTGTCCAAAACAAAGCACAAGGGATTACTTCAAGGAAGCCCAGCCCAGCAAGATAGTTAAATACTGTATCACAGGGGAGAGTCGACAGTATCTTCTTTCAAATAAGTTCTTAATAAATTGACTTCCATTACTTTGTGTAATAACTGTTTTAATTAATGAAACAAAGAAACATGAAACTAAGAAAATGTGTAATGGATCCAGGGGAATCAGCTATTTTATACCAAATTTTGGTGTCTGACTTACAAAATTCCTTCTCAGTAACAGACACAGATACTAGAGTAATTCTGAGGCATTACAGTGAGAGTAGCTAAGTCCTTTTCTCTTGTGTTTTAGAATAACCTAGTTATCAATCATTTAATATTCTCGGTGGTTGACATTTACTCTGATGTTGGCTCTGTCCCTGGGGAAAAGAGTAATCCAAGAAAATAAATACCAATGCTTTAAGTCTGGGTGAAGCAAAATTTGAGTGACTATTTCCAGAAATGTTTATAGTACTTGCCAGTCTACGTTGCTCACATGAAAAATAAAGTGAATAATACTAGTATATTTGTTAAAAAAACCAAAACAACTATATTCTGAGATGTTATTGGAATCCTAAGCATTTCCAGGTGTTGTGCATGGTTTACAATAGTAAGGATAGAAATTTTCCCAGCCTCTTTTTCCTTTATGTTTTGATTTTTTCTAATACTGTGAAGGATATTAGACTCACAAGCCTAGAGAATATTCATTTGTCCTGACACAGATTGTGTATGCTCCTGATGATTGGGCTTTTCCATTCTGATCTATGATCACATTTCTTTTTTGACTTCATTCCTTTATGTTGGAGCTGTGTTCCTTCTCCAGGTAATGGAGCAAGACCATCACTATTTTCTAAACAAAACAAAATGAAACAACAAAAAAAACCAACACAAAACAAACAAAAAAACCCCCAAACTTAGTCCATTCAAGTTGCATAAGTCACCACAGATATCAATGTGAACACAACACCACTTCCAGTGTTGATAACACTTTTTAGTCATTACCAAAGTAGGCCAGATGTAGTCTAGTGACCTTAAAACCTAAGATTTACTTTATAAATCCTATAAACTCTGCATTCCTCAACCAGAAGTTGGATCTGTTGCATCTAATTGATTGTCAGGCTGATAGACATGCCTGTTGAAGGGAATAAGGGAATTTTAGTTACTTAACAACTGTGATTGGACATATATTTTCAAACAACTCCCTTTTGATTTCTGGGGATTGCTGATAATTATTACTTTTAGCTAGGAAATGCACCTGTTGTGGAAGATGCAGTATGGTTCTCGCCTTTTAAAGGAAATATTTAAACCTATGTGATCTCAGAGACCTGCATCAGTCAAATAGGCTCTTGGAAATTGAGCTTTGGAAACAGAAATTTTCAGAGCTTTTCTAAAACTCATGGGACATAGCCTGTCATTCTCACTGGTAACTTTTGAAAGAGGAATGTTCCTGGATGTTTTACTTCCCTCATAATTCTGGATGTAATTTTACTCCAGTGCTGGCATAGCTTTCTCTAGTGTGGGCAAAGGTCTTGTAACCAAATGGAATTTCTGTGAGTGTGGTTGCAAAATGTTTCTTCTAGAGAACCTGACAAAGAAAACACAGAAGAATGTGCTGAGTTATCAGTGTGGGGTTTTTTTTGCAAAGCATACTAATGCCTGTCACCCTCTTTGAAGAGTCACTTCTGAAATCTGTGGGAGTTTATTTATACCAATGCCAAATTACCAACTAGGATTCAGTATTAAATCAACTTTTCAGAATGCAAAGAAATCACATATTTTTCTCTGTTGGGTGAAACGTGCACAACAGTAATTCAGTGGAGATTTTCCTGCAGAAAATAGAAAGCACTTAGAGCCTTGGAACAAAATGTTTTTTAAGTGTAGCTGAATGGTTACCAGGCTGTTGATTTGGAGCCAGCTTTCAGATCCTTGTTTGTTTGGACCTGTATCCAGGCACAGCTGCTAAATCAGCTTACCAGCACACCTCTGTGGAACAGATCCTCCATCTAGTAACTCTAGCAGCATGGGCTGCTATAGCATTTAGCTACCAGAGACCAAAGAATCAGTTCTGATACAACCCATTTCCTTTACTCACCTCAAGGATTGAAATATTTCCAGTGCTCTGCCCTTTGGATTTTGTGACCAATTAATAAAGGGGATAGAGAATGTTAGCTGGCTGATTAGTTTGTTCTGTTGCATGGAAGACAGTTTAGGAAATCCCAGCCCATGCAGGAGAGGAATATGGAATAACAAAATTTAAATATAGAAAGAACAAGAAAGAAGTAGCACATCAGAGTTGCCTGTTGGAAGACAGCTCACTTTCTAGCAAGACACGAGGACAAGGTTGGAAGGCAAAAGAGACTCCAAATTCTTTGGAAGGGTTTTGCTGCCAGGACTTTTAGGGAAGGATTCTCAGTGGAGACACTCAGAGAAGACCATGGATGTAACGTAGGCTCTTTTCTCACAGGCTGTTGTCTCCTGAGCTTTGTCAATATGACATCTCATTTTAACAGCTACTTTGTATGTGCTCTGCTCTTTGACACCACCTAGTTCTAATTATTCCAGACCCATTTCAAAAATAACTGGCAGAACTCAAGGATTTGTTTTCCAAATAAAAATCTGATATTATCTTCAGACTTCAATATGCAAGTAGGAATGGCTATACTTGAAATGACCATTCTCTCATAACATCTTATATACCAGATACAACCAAATATTTTTCAATATTTTGTTTAAGAAATATAATGGGAATAGCAATTCAACCTTTCCTTTTTCTATTTTTAACCTGTTGTTAGTTCTGTGTTAATGCTCAGCTTCTAACTTGCTGAAAAAAAATAGTGACTGTATTTCCAATAAGTCATTCTGCTCTATATTTTTTTAAAGGAATGTTGCAGCAAATAAATTCACTAATAGCATTCTTAGAAACAATGAATTTTAAAAGCACATTAGGGTTCATCTGCAGAAAATAAATTTTCTACTCATAAAACTTATTTTTTTGGACAAGATAATCTCCATCACATTTCAGCATCTTAAATAATTCCATCTCAGCTCAAAATTAATGCTCTGCAACTGAGTCATTGTAACAGACCTCTGCCATGCTTATAAACCACTACCGAGCAGAGTCAATTAGTTATTACAAATAACCTCTAGTCCTTATTCTGTCACAGAACAGGACAAAGACTGTGGTGAATGAATCCAAACTAGACTAACCCTCAGCCTTAGAATTTCTATTATTGAGTATTCTTACCCAACTGTCTATAAAAGATGCAGTCACTGTACTTTGAAAAGCATATGCATTGAAAGAAAATTGGGTGGTACTCATTATTTAGTTCCAAAATTTTGATTTCATTGAAGTACATGATTTGTTGCAAAATATTTACCAGTTCCATTAATGAAGAAAGAGAAAAAAGAAAGGAAAGTCATTCTGAAGGTTGAAAATAGGAAATGGAAGTAGTGTTGACTGTCTTAGACTGAAGGATAAAGAAGGCATTTTTCCTTCAGAGCAGGCTTCAACTGGTGCAGGAAACCAAGTACAATGGAATTAATGTCATAACGCTTCAGTCATCTGGAAAGTAGATACTTAATTTAGTAGCTGCCTCAGTATGCTCTGTAGCCAGCGGCAAGTAGGCACCTCCTGAAAATCCTCATCCACCTCAGATAGCTTTAATACTCCTCCCCACTGATTACAGAGGAAGCATCAGTAACCAGCCTGATCGTTCAGACAGCTGCCTTTTAGTAGGTTGATGTCAAGTGAGATGAATCCTCCTTAGGGAGAGGCCAAAATTACAGGTCATAGCTTACTGTGTGCACGTTTGTATTTTGTCACAAGGGCCTCTGGCTGGTGAGGGACAAATGCATCCATGAAGTGGTTGTCCTGCTCCTGGAGTGGTTCTTGCTCAGCGAAACACAACAGCCCTGGGACGGGCAGCACTGGGAAAGAGCAGCTCAAGAAACAATGGGCTTGCAGCTGAGCTGTGCACAAATGAGGAAAGGAAGCCATTTGTCATCTCTGGGCCTTAATGGAGAGCCGCTTCCTATTAATTAGAGAAACACAGAAATTGAAAAAAAAAAAAGAAAACAAGAAACTTACGTAATATGATCTCAGAGCTGGCTGATTTGCTAATGTAAAACACAGGGTGGAAAAAAAAGGCTGATAATGTGGAACAGTAGGGCATGACTGCTGATCTCATAGAAAAAACATGCGGAAAATACTATTCAAAACACTGGCAAAATGACTTCATGTGAAAGGCAGATTTCTTCTCTTCCAGTGGGCAGAATGTTCCAAAGGAACCTGCATGCGTCTGCATGTGTGCTTTTTCCATCAACAGGCGTGCGGGAGCCTTGGGCAGAGTCAGATGGGCAGCGTTTGGTTCACACGGTGTGTGTGTCTTTGTCCTCGATTAGGGCGCTGTTAGATTGTATCTGGGACTTTTCCTGCTTCAGCCTCTCATGTAAGTCTAGGAGAATTTTCTGAGGTTTCTACAGTTAGGGGAGCAAAAGAAAGTTCCTTACCAGATGCAGTCATTCACCTCTAGCTCTCCAGACTCAAATGGTCAGAAAAGCAGAATTAGCAGCAGGACATGCCCAGTCCCTGCTTTTAAAAACTGGAGCATGAGCAAATCACCCAAGACATTCCCTACTACTCTCATTTAAACATATAACATGTACACTTTCTATTATTTTGTCAGTTGTGGATGACTGAAGAAATAGGCAGTTGTTCTCACAGAACAAAAAAAAACCCTCCCTTCATGAGACTATAAAAAGATTAAAATTTACCAGACAAAATTTCCCTTCCCTTTCACATACTGCAAAAAGAGTTTAATAGTGATTACTTTAGACAGAGATCATTTACTGTGCTAAAAATAGAATATGTCCAGTATTTCGCATGAAATGTGGTGTTCACAATTGTTAGTATTTACTAAAATTTTAGGGGGAATTTCACTATAGTTTACTGTGCTAAAAATAGAAGATGTCCAGTATTTTGCATGAAATGCGGTGATCACAATCATTAGTATTTACTAAAATTTTAGAGGGATTTCTCTAAGTGTTTCTGAATTCCAACTCCCACTATTACACACTCAAGCACTACACTCTTATGCTTTTACTGGCAGGAAAAGGAGTTTGACAGGGGCGGATCAGAGACTTGTGAAACAAAAATGTTGCCCTCTGTTTCTCATGCTGTTTTTCCGTCCGTCACAACATCTATAATAAGCCTGAACGTTGAATGAGATTCCATACCTGCTGAAAAATGAACCCGGATGTCCCTTTGGAGATGAGCATGGTCCTCTCCTGAGCAAGCATCTCTCCATCATTTCCGTAGAGATAAATGTGCCATATCAGCATTACTTGTGTGAGCACAGTCTCTGTCACCCCCTTCCTTCCTAGCAAACCTGTTTCTTATCCGTGTATTTTTGGAAACATCTGAGTGAAGACAAAAGTGAAGTTTTAATCTATTCCAAATAATAATTAAAAAAAAAAAGCTGTCAAGTCCTTTACCCTGGATACTAGAAGCTTGTTTGTGCATTGGTGTGTTGTTTTGTCTTCAGTTACCAGCTTCTCTGACACCTGGTGTTATGACACTTCTAATTCTTTGACAGAATGCAGAGGCAAAATTAATTATTTCATTGCTCATAACTGCTGCATGCACTGTCTTGCATTAGCAGTGTTATTGTCTGGATTAAAGTAGTCTGCTCCAGGTAAAACCTACTGGGAGTGCCCAGTTTTAGGCAGCAGTATTTTTGTTAGGTCAGGCACTGAGCTGACTCAGAGGCAGCTTACACTGGCTTTGGGTTCTTTTTAAAGAGCTGTGCAGATGCCATGGCAACTGACCCAGGCTAAGAGAGGCAGGCTGGGCATTACTAAATGAGGCTTTGAGATTTGCAGGGCAGCTCACTGGAGAATAACCTGACATCCATATATATAAATGTGTGGCATTCAGCTGGGATTTTGAAGTTCTTTTTTTCATTAAGAAGATGTTTTTTGCATAATTTCTGACCTTAAGCAAAACAATCTCTAGAGATTGTTAATATTTGACTAGTCCCTATAACTTCAGCAAATCAAGCATCAAGTGCCATAAGGGATATAGAGTGTAATAGGAGTCTGTCTTTTAGTTACTCATGTAGGAAACATACATTATTCTGACTCATTGCATTTACCAAGAATAGATCTAAGCTGCAATAGTCCACAACAGAGATCAGCAAGAAAGGCAGGGAAAACAAAACTGGCACACAGGTATTCTTTCATGCTGTGTGGTTTAGAAGTAGGAGCAACATCACAGAAGAGAAATCTGGAAAAGGCAACATCTCCCCTCTTCTGTCTAAATTTAAACTGCACTGGAAACCATTGTCTCATAAAGAATTGAAATAACCATCAGTAGAACATTCTGTCTTGGAGGTGCAACACATCCTGGATTTCTGGCGATCTTTTACTAGGCAGGTTTTAATCTCTGTTTTGGGGGAAGAAAATTACATCCTGATGCAACCCTTCCAGATAGGCTGCTGCCACCTACATAGAGCACTGGGCAAAAGACTATGTTACCTAGACAAAGGGAATTTTGTCATATAAATCGTGAGTCACATTTTCTTCTAATCATATTTTCTTCTCTCCCTCTCTCTCTTTCTCTCTCTCTCTCTTTCATTTTTAAAACAGCTGAAAATTTGTCGTGTGCCTTAATGTAGGGCTGAAATCTTAATCCCAGTTTTATGAGGTCTATTAAACTGATACATATTGTTCTGTGTGGGAATTAATCCCAGGTGGCCTCCAGGAAAGCCTGGTGTCTCTAGTTCTCAAGTGATTGTCTCCTGTGCATGTGATCTGTGTGTTTTCCAGTGTGTACAGTGTATTGTGTATTACAAGTCAATGAGATAAAGACAAGTGGAACGTGCGCACTTAATCAGTTCAAATGATAGTATTTCCTAACCCACATCACCAAGAAAGGCTCACAGCTGTTCAGGCTCATTCCAGTGAGTAATAGCTTCCAAAGAAAAATGAACCATAAAAAATAGTAGAAATCAAAATGTAATTAGAGTTAACTAGTAATCTGTCTTAATTACAGCATTGCAATTGTCCTTACTTCAGAGAGAGAGGACTCCTGAGAGAATTTTTCCCACTGGATTGTTTATAGGGAAAAATCAAAACCCTGTAATATTTTTTCTTACTTGTGTGGTTTCTTCCTTTATCTTATAAACTGCCAGGTTCATGTATTTTTACTTTCATTGTCTGGGAACATGCTAGCTGTGGTGTGGAAGTGATAAAGAAAACCTGAGTGTTTCTGAACGCTTATAGAAGAACTTATAGAAGGACAAAGTTTTAAGAGATCATCCTCTGCATTGCTGCAGAAACTCATGATTTATCTTTTTCAAGGAAAACTGCTTAAAAAGTACTGGAAACCACTTTCATGAAGCAGGATGTATCACTTCATGTATTTTGAGCTTGGTGGATTGTTCGTGTTTCTCCAAATCAGATCTACCTCCGTCTTTGCTCCTCACCCTTCATATCACCTTTCCAGGACATGTTTCTCTAATGCTTTCTTTTGCCCCTTGTTAAACTGTCCATATTCTGAACAAAGTTCTTTTTTATTCCATTTTCATCTTCTCCCCTCTTAGCTTGTCTTTCCTATAATGAGCTGTTTAATCCCGTAGATTTTCTAGAAGAGAATGTAGTGGGCGTACTCCGATTGTCATCTCCAGGCCTTGTCCTTCCACCTCAGATGTCTCTCTGCTCACCAGAACCCTTCTGCTACTTCATTTGATTGTCAGAGCGGGATTCATTTACATAAATATTGAAATACACAGTTCCTCAGGTCTCTTCAGGAAGGTCCAGAGATCTTCCAATGCCGAGGGTATTCCCTAAGGCTTTCAGTTGTCTGTCTTGAAAACTTTTATAGGGCCGGTGTCATTTGAGGCTGTCACGACAATGTTTAGGTAACTGAATTGTTCTCTCTTCAACCCTCTTGCTCTTCTCTGGCATAGCAACTTGTTCTCTGTGACAAATACACAGTCTGCAGGCACAAGACAGCTTGTCAAATGTCTCCTCCCTGGCATATCTATTTCCTGGAAAGCTGCAGCTGTTTTTCCCCTTAAAACTTTTTTGCACAGTATTAATTTCCAAATCTGAAAGAGTTCTAGAAAAATGAGTAAGTCAGTCACATCAAGGATTATCCGTTGATAAACCACATTTATCAGCAGGATATTGAAGAAAGACAGACAAATTATCACCCATACTGAAATCTCCATCCTGATTTATCTCACTATATATTATCATAGGAGGCTTGACAGAAGGAAATGCATTCAGCATTTTATCCCACTTGTAGCACTAAATCCTTATTTCTCAGATTGTGATTTTCCCTTGCTAGACTCTGATAACCCTTCTTTTTATGTTTCCCACCTGAGTTCCTGTGAAAATGCAGCTCAATCAGGACTTTTGAGTGGAAATCTGAAAGACTGAACAAGTTCAGCATGGGCTTAGAGTCTGATACCCTTCTATTTCCCTAAAATGTTGCTCCATACAGAGCTTGAAGAGTAACTGTGAAGCTCAGCAGTACTTCAAACAAATAGGGCTTTGAAAATGGTGGCAATAGCTTCATTTTTCACCCAATAACATCTTGCAAAATCCCACTTAACATAATCCTTCCACAAATATGGCTAAATAGTGACCTTATGTGTCAGATTATGAAACAAATTACAGAAAAACATTGCATTTTCTAGGAAAAACATTTTCTAGGAAAAACATGAATCCAATGTAACCATAGAATGTGTCTGGTCAGTCTAGAATCCGTCATCCTGGGATTTTGTTACATGTGCAAGTATTACTGTAAGGAGTCTAAAGAACTGACCCTCATGAATCTTTTTTAATGGGAAAAAAAAAGTCAGAAAACATGATTTTGATGAGAGGGTGGAATGATTTTTCTTAAAGACATTCTCCAGTGAGGTAGGAAAGCATTTATCTGAAAATCAGTTCTTTTGCCAAATTTTGAATCTCCTTGTCAACATCTTTGTAATAACAGGCTGGGAAATCTGTGGGCAGTTGTTATCAGCAGGAGTTTTGCCTAATTTCCTCTCAAAGAGAAAAAAAAAAAAACAAGTAAAAAAACCCACAAACGTGTCCGTTTTAGCCTACTGTCCTGCTTTCAGACACTGTCAACACTTTGATGTAAGTTAAGATAATGAACAGTGACAGGTATTTAATGTTCTTAGCCAGGCATGTACATTTAGTCAGGTGTGTAACCGTTCTTGTACTTGTGTGTGTGACAGGATTCCCTCTTGATCTACCCTTAAGACTGACTGAAGAGAAGTAACATTTAGAGGTCATAGTCTGATCTCATGGGGCAGTATCACAAGAAGGTGGGAAACTTGGCTGTGGACAACCCCTGACGCCAGGCTGGGGATGAAAGATCAAGAACAGCCCTGGAGAGAAGGAACTGGGGGTCCTGGTGGATGAGAGAACATGATCCAACCGTGTGAATTCACAGCCCAGAAAGCCAAATGTGCTCCTGGCTGCATCAAAGCAGCGTGAGCAGCAGGGTGAGGGAGGGGATTCTACCCCTCTGCTCTGCTCCTGTGAGACCCCCCCTGCAGAGCTGCATCCAGCTCTGGGGCCCCAGCACTGGAAGGATGTGAAACTGTTGGAGCAAGTCCAGAGGAGGCCACCAAGATGATTAGAGGGATGGACCACCTCTCCTGTGAGGAAACACAGAGATAATTGAGTTTGTTCAGCCTGGAGAAGAGAAATCTTCGGGGGGACCTAACTGAGGTCTTTTAGTACTTGAAGGGAGCCTACAAGAAAGGCTGGAGAGAGAGTATCTACAAGGGCTTGTAGTGGTATGAGGAATGGCTTCAAACTGAAAGACAGTAGGCTTAGATTAGATATTAAGAAGAAAATCTTTACTGTGAGGTTGGTGAGCCTATCTCTATCCCTCACTCTCCTGCAGATCACTGGCTTTGCTTGGCAGATCAGTGACACTGTTGTGGAGCATCTCCCCGGTTTGTTAGGTGTCCAGCAGTCAGACAGCTCTGTCTGATAAATGGCAGAATTGTGTTTCTGTGGGGTTTGATAACTGAGACATTTTGAAAAAGAACCCAAAGCCATCAGGGGAAGTATTTATAAAGCAATTGGAATAACTTCCCTGTAGTGCTTTCCCAGACTTTTCCAGCCTCACAGCTCTCTTAGATAGCTTTTCCCTCTCATCCATTTTCATTTTCCCGAGTACTTGGATAGCCACTTCTAAAGTCTATTGCTCAAAAAAATTCTTTCTGATTTGCAGGGGGTTTATCCCTGCACATAGTTCAGAGTCAGAAATCAGTCTCTGGTGATAGACTAAGTCTCCCCCTTAATTGCCTTTTAACCCTTCCCTTAACTTGGGCTTAAGTGTATAGAGGAGATATGAAGAACTAAGTTGTAAACTCTTTTAAGAGTAAGGAATGCAACTTTGCTGGGAAAATACATTCTAAATACCTCATCTCTAAATACAATGATTAAGAACCAACAATATTTTTTATCCACTCTAACACCGAGTTAGGCGATACCACTTAGTAGGAACTTCTATGTTATTGATTGTTGAGTCAAAATATTTTCTGTGACAGGTCACAAAATGGTTTTGCAGCATTTCCTCACAGCTGGAGAAATAATCATACAAGCAAAAGGGCAGCAGCTGTGACATTTCAAAGTCTTACCAGGAATGGAATTCTGGAAATGTAACAGATGTTTAAAAGTCCCCATCATCTGTCCAGTCCCCCCCACCTCTCTCTTTCTTGCCTACACATGTATTAAATAACAAGTAAAAGAAATTGCTGATACAGTATCATTTTGGTTTTCAATTTATATTATCTGATATTGGAAAGAAAATCTATCCATATAAAAAAAAATTTAGAGGTATTTGTCTTAGGGGTTGGATGTCTGAGCTTTAAGTAATAAATTGTGCCTTAAGAACGATTAAACTGTAGACATCCATTTGAATCCGGTAATTCAAGGCTGTGAGGTGAAAAAAAGACTGAAATCTCCAAAACTGTAAGTTCACAGCAGCCATTCACTTTCAGCCCACCAGTCAACTCAATGGACATCTTGCTTTTTTAGCATTCACCTGTCTCACAGACCATACTGCATTCATGCACTGGGAAAATTATTATCCTGAGATTGCAAGTTTGAAGACTATGGATGAACTGCAGGAAGAGAAAATAACATAGTAGGCAAGTGCAATCAGCACAGTGGTTTTTAGAGCAAATTTTTTGGTGACTTGCTCTCTGTATTTCGGAATGGTTTGAGCTTGCACAGGTTTTCTTGGATTCTGTTTTAGAGCATTTTTCCTCATGCAAAAGGGATATCATTTTCAGTTTTCTTCAGCTAAAGCAAAAGATCAATTTATTTAGAACTCTTAAATGTTGTTATATATATTTCACATAACAGCATTCATATTTCACCTGTATTTCATCCTCTCAGCATAATGCAGAGGAATACTGAACAGCATGTTTTGCTGTTTTTAAAGCTTGATTTTCTTCTTTGATTCATTATGAATCAAAGAGCATCTTTTCACTGTGGGTACTCAATTTACCAAGTTCTGCAGGTAGCTACTCCATGGCCACCTTTAGCAATAAACTCTTTTTGACTTCAATGGCATCAAGAATGTGTATTAGGCAGAATCAAAAAAAAGAGCACACAAGCACTCAGAAAGCAGGAACACTGAGCACATGACAGTTTCAGATTTGCAATCTGAGAATCCACTGGTTCCATTAATATCATCTAAAAATAGCTAAAGGCATCTATTGGTGATTTTTCTGTACCAGAGTATGAGGCTGCAGCAAAGAAGGATGTATTCTGAAGGACTTGACAGCCCTGTGCAGAACTCCTGTTCTGGGAGCTCAGTTCCTTTGGGCCATCCCAATCACAGACTGTCCGAGGTTCCTATTGCTCTCATTGGCGTCAGAGTGGGTTTTGGTTTATTCAGTTTGGAAAACTTCTTTCTGATTCCTGTGTGAGTGCTGGGGCTTTTGAAAATCTGGTCATTTCAGATGTTAAGGCCTTCTGAATGGCCAGTTTGTACTTGCCTGCAGTGATTTGTATGCATGTTTATAAGGGGACAGAAGTGTGTGTGGGGAATCTCTCTTAGGCAGGACAGCCTCTTTATAACCTACTGACAAGACAGGGTAGGCACAGCTATGCTGAAGTAAAGGGAGCCTTTTGATGTCTCTTGTGTCACAAGGCTTTATCCAGAAGGGCCCCAGTAGGAGGCTCTGCCAGCTGATCCCCATTAGCACAACTCAGGTCAGTCTGGATAAGTAAGCTACTTCCAGGAGACACGGGTTGGCACCTTTTCCTAAGTGCTCCAAGTGCGTGGTGAGGCTGTTGATGTTGCTAAGGTGTTAGTGAAATACCTAGAAGGGAATTCTGCCTTAATATAAGTTATCTCACATTTACCTCATCCACCCAAACTTAGATTGTCTTTGTCCTCCTGTACATCCCCTTCTGAGCAATGCAACCACCACCACTTCTACCGTGTCAAAATGCCTGCAGGGAGGTGTGTAGATGAAGCACAGTCAGCTCAGGCTGAACACAGGCAAGACTGAAGTGTGTCTGGCTGAAAGGAGAAACACTTTGAAGAGCTGGCCAAAACACTGTCACCACGTTTCCTCAAAGATCTACAGCCTTTATTCATCAAAGTTATGGCTGACTCCTCGTTAGACATGGATGATCAAATTTGTGGCAATTCCCAGAAATACTTTCTCTCTCTTTCAGCTCAGTAGGAAACTCCATCATTTCCTTGTAGATGGACATGTTGTCCCAGTGATTCATGCAGTTGTCACCTCCATCCTGAACTCCTGTAACAGAAATGGAATCCAAAACCTGTGAATTGATCCAGAAAGTAACTGCTGACTTTTTCCATAGTGTAAGGTGCTTTTAGCACTAAATGTCTGAACTCAAGTTCCTCAGCAGGCTTCCACTTTCTCTCAGTACCTGTTTACAGCCTTGGCCATAATTTTCAAAGGAGTTGAAGAAATGTCTGACTAAACTGGGCCCTTCTGATGTGCTTTAGATCACAGGGCTCAGGAAGAAATGTGAGAGAACTATTTGCAAAATCAATCTAGTTTTGCTTTGTGATGCCTGCCCCTCTTCCCTAAGTAATGCTGCTGTGGAATGCTCTTCTGGATTCTGATCATCTTGATGAAATATTGGTGTTCTCCCTGTGTGATGGGGTAGGTGAGGAAAAGCTTATTACCACATATGTCACAATTCAATAGCTGGTTTTATTCCATAATCCCCTCTTCCTTTCACCCCCAGAAAATAAAACAAAATCAACCTCCCAAAAGCACCCCATAATTTAGCAAATCTTGATCCCACAGACCATATGCAGGAGCAACCAAGGACTTTACTATTGCTTTAGATGTTCTGTGGAAGAAAGTCTGATAGTGCCTTGTTCTGTTTAGGATTTAAGGTTTAATAGCTCATTTTGTTTTACCTTCAGGCTCTTTCCATCTTCACTTACATTTATTTCAAGGGAGGCCATAAATGTTTTCAAATAGTCTCAGGTTTAAAAAAATTAGAATTCTAGAGTTCTGTGAGTGAGACCTTCTGAATTCAGAAGTCAGTTCAAATGATCTAGTCACATGGAACAGAATTTGGTTTTGCTTAAATATTGAGAAGTTCTCTGCTGCTTCATACTCAGTTTGAGGTGGTTAAGATAGTATATTTCTTATGCAATATCAAAAATATTGGAATAGTCAAGTAGATCAGCATTTCATTCAGAATGGAAACACAGGAGGGTGGAAGGAGGTTGTATTTAGAAACTGCTTTTAAAACAGTGACACAGTTTAATATTTAGTTTTATTTTGACAAGTGACTAAATACAAGGGGATACAGGTTAAACACTGTAGAAAATGTGGCTTTCATATGATAATAAAGAATGTGAATAAAAGTAAATTAAACTGAAAGGAATACTCCATCAAAATGCCTGTTTTCCTTTGGAAAAGTGGGATAGTAAAGGTTGACACAGAAAGCTTAGGTGAAAGTGAAGATACACAGACTGTTACTGCACTGAGGTCAAAAGGCTGGCAAGAGTAAGTAAATTGCATAGGAAAAATGCTTTTGGTCTTCAAAATATATATTACCCTTGAGTCAGTATACCTGTCACAAGGAGAATTCATGGGCAAACTGGCTTGCCTGCAACCTTTTTCATTTTAGAATATCCTACAGAGCTAAGAGGCCAATGGCCATATGTTTGACCTAGCTGCATGGACCGGACTCAGGTCTCAGAGATGCGCTTGATCCTAAGTTGTGAGACACCAGCTGGGAAACGGGCTGCTGCTTTGAATTAAACAGAGCAGCAGACCTGACTGGAATTCATGCCAGCTGTAAATCTGTGGCTAACACACATTTCTGTGGAGAAGAAGATTAAAACTTCATTTACACCAATCACGGGTAGTTGTCTTGGTTGTTCATATGGCTAGAGAGAAGTTGTGTGTCTATAAAGTTCTTCCCCAATTTCCTTTTCCACCACCATTCTGGCTGCATTCATTGCTGGCTAAGAGACATACATTGGCCAAACAAATCCTTGCTGTGCTTTGGGACAACCTCACAGCCTAAACTGCTCATCTGATGAATGCAACTAGTTCACAGAGCAGGAGAAAAAAGGCTGGTAGAAAATACGTATTTATGTATGATTGTCAATGTTTTGGGAACAGAGCCTGCCTTTTGGCTCTGTGCATTCAGCAGGCTGGGCTAGATGATCTTTTGAGGTCCCTCCCAGATCAGGATGTTCTGTGATTATACAATGAGATGAATTATTTACTCTATCTCCTGTATGTAATAACTGCAAAAAAAGGGAGAAATAATCGTTCAAAACTGCCATTCTTGTAGCAAAATTGGGTAGGCAGGCAGGCAGAAACATCCAACACAGATGTTACTGGTGGGAGCCCCTCATGGGAAGAGCCATTTTCCCACTCATAGTAACTATTTCTGGGGAAAATGGGCACCCCAGAGTGTATAGACAAGGCATTTGATGTGCAGTTAATAAAATTCACACAAATACTTCAGCATAAATTTCCACATTCCTCTCAGAATGAAGGCAGGGATGTTTGCCCCAGGCAGAACTCATGAAGCTGAAACCATGGTTAATTCTTTCTGCCATACATGGAGGAGCTTCTACAAGAAATCCAAATTTATCCATGTAAAAAGGGCCTGGTATAAAAGGCAAAGAAGCTCAGAGAGAAAAAGAGATCAGTTCAAAACAAAACAGCTAAAGGATGTCACTTTCTTTGTTGCCATGGATTAGAGAAGTGTTCTGTCCTGAGCCCACAGCCAGCGAGAAGAAGCAGCTGGAGCTAGACACAGAGAGCCGCTGCCCACAGTTTTCCTATGATTTTCATACTTTTTTGGAGATTCCAGTAATTTCTGGTCATAAAAGATTAACTAAGTTAACTTAGTCTGACCCACTTTTTCTTTAATTCTTACTCCAGTAACTTGTCTTTAGTTACAACACATTTCCTCAATCTGAAGACCTCAAGAAATGCAGAATCTACCCCCATGTGGACCAGGTTGTTTTTTTTTTCCAATGATCAGTCATCCTTCCAATTTTCAAAAGAATGTGTGTCATTTCATAAGCATCTCCCTTAAGCTTCTGGTCATTTATTGCATATGCTGTTTTTTCCTGGCATTTTCTCTAGATGAGCATAATTAATGGAGATATCTCAGTTTTATTCTTCCCAGCTGAATTAATCTCTGGCAACATAAACCAGGAGAAAAGCTGTCTAACAGTGTCCATGGAGAAACAGTATTGGTTTAACTCAAATAATTCATTTTAGTGTTGCGTTTTACTTAGCAGAGAAGACTCTCTACCACCACCACCCTTCTTTAGGGACCTGGGGCAGTCACCATAATTATTGCCAGTGCTCCTAAGACCCAAAAAGTTAATAAAAAAATAGATTGCATATTTCCTTTAATGATAAATTTACATTATTTTGAAGATTTTTTTTTTTATTATTACTCAATCTGGAGAAGATTCATCAGAGTAGTCTGAAATTAAAGTTTGGTGGTTTTCTAATTATTCCTTCATTTGATCATTTTAGTGGCAAACTGGGGTCTACACAGGGAAGAGGAGTAGCAGTAAAACCAGCAAGATAAATTGTGAAAATTCTAAATATTGAAATATTGAAATATTTTAAGAGAATGGGCTTAGGGAATTAAATGTCATTCCCTTTCAAAGCTTAGAAAATATGTGTTTCTTTAGATTTTCTGAGAAGACTTCACCAAATCTCAGTCCTTTCTAGTGTCATGAATAAGGAGAACTCCTGGGGAATATGGAACTAAGCTGGTTTACCCAACAGATCCTCTTAGGAATATCATACAAAATGTTCCTTGTGCAACTTCCTCAGATCAGGGAAAGCTGCTATATTTGCTGCTTTCCTCTCTTCCTTCCTTTGTGGAGCAGTAACACAGTGGAGTCATTTCTCAGTGGTGTCACAAAAATTGAATACATGGATCTAACGGCTGTAGTTCACACTGAAGGAAAAAAAATCCTGATAAGCTGAGCAATATGAATTGTTTAAGCTTCCGGCATGAGAAGGGTTCTTACTACCCAGTAAGACTTCAGTAGTTTAGGAACAGTGACATTAGAAATTAGAAAAGCACTCAGAGTAAATAACAGTAAAATAATTATAGCCCCTGGGGAAGGGTTTAGAATTTTGCTTCAATATTAAAAACAGGACCTTGTTAGGTGAGCAAAAGGAATACTAATGCCTTCATCCTTTCCAGATAATTCACACTGAATCCTGATTGTCCAATGTTGTTTGACATTAATGAAGGTAAATAAATCCACAGATCTCTCTCTCACTGATGGAATCTAATCGGTGCTGTTACAAATACAGGGCTTCTGAGAATGCCATAGTTTGTTCAAAGAACAGGGTTGGACACCTTTGAATTTGACAGCCTGTATTTTATTCTTGGCCACAGCTCCGAGGTAAACCCAGTCACCTGTGCTAACTATTTTGCAAAAGTGTTTGAACTTCAACATCAACCCCATTACAAATATCAGTCAGCTTTAAACAAGGCATCTGTGCTGTGCCTCACCTGAACAAGGGGTATGCATGCTGTACTCTCCTCCTCCGAAAACAGGCCAGGTGGCACTGTTGCAAAAACGCTAAGCTGTGTAAACTGGTAGGCCTTGAAGAGCTGCTTCTTGTCCCTTGTGAGGCCCTGTTTTATAAAACTACCCAGTAAAAACTGCTTTCCTTGCTTTAATATCTCTATGAAACCATTGTATTTGGTTTGCTGTCACAGGAATAGCACAAAAGACTGTACGATGCCAAGATACTATGCTATGCATGGGTTCTTACCATATTATTAGTTTGAAAGGTGTGGCACTTTTTCTCTCATTTCCCTTGGCAGTTTCTTCAACAAGTATTTAAAATAATTATTTTGCCTGAAATTACTTTATGGAAAATCTGAAACCTCTTGGCTATACTATATGGTAAGAGCAGTAACAGAACTGAGATGGGACCATAATTAACCACAGGAATTTATTCCTCTTTCCTTCCTTACATGTAGGCCTAACCTACATGAATAGTAACTTGACATGACAGGTGTTGCTGCAACTGTAGATTTTCCCAGGGCTCTGTTCTGACCTCTAACGTCTGAAGGAGTCTTTTTGCTCTTGCTGCTTTTCTAAGTACTTAAAAAACAGCTGTCATTAGCTGAAATGAAATTCAGATAGATGAAGATTTGCTTTGTCCAGCCCAGTGAAGTTTCACACAGAGAGTGAACAGAACCCGCTGGTGTGTTTCAGAGGCTGACAAGAGCCCAGGAGTAAATCTAGTGCTAGGTTAGTAATCTAAAGTCACTGAGGCTGCTTAGCTGTGACCACAGCCACCCCTGCTACTGATAGTGTTTCTTTGCACACTGCCGGAGAAGCAACTGTTCATACAAATAAACTTTATCATGCTATTATGAGGAAATTGCCCAACGTATCAGAAGATGAGAGTTTTCAGCTCGAGCTCATTTCATTTCAAGCCAACTGCGGTTCCTGTGCTGCTCAATGAGCACAACCCATTCAATTTTAATTTTGTTACAAACAAACAAACAAAGATAACTAATAACATATGCTTTAGAAAGACTCTTTTTCCTAGAGCGAGATGTTTGCCAAAACCCTTTGCAACAAAGAGCTAAGAGCAAAAACTGTTCTAAAAGCTCATTCATGACCCTGAGTTTTATGCTCTGACTTCAGTGCTGTCCTTTCATTTGGGCAACAGGTGTTCTGAGCCACTCAGTGCACCACCAGCTCTCACCTACCTGGCTCCAACCTGAGTTTTATACAATGGCAGGAACATAACGATCATTTCCTTGGAATGGCTTGATAGTCGACTCTAATCTGTTATCCTATCTTTGCACTAAGTCTCTTAGACTAAACAACCCACCCCTCCAGAAGGAACCATTGTATAAGGTCAAACTAAAGAAGGACTGTCTTTTGGACATGTTTCTTGAGTTGATATTAAATAGAGATGTCTCTGCATGTAGTGTAATAAAATGGGATCACAAAATGGAGAATTCTACAGACCTAGGGTGGCTGATTTGCAATCATATGTTAGGCCTGTAAGAAAAATGTCTGAATGTTCTGGTTAGTATTAATCTTACCTATACGACCTAAGTACCCTTTTTTAAATCAGTGTCAAGAAAGCAAGACCCTACTGACTTCAAAGGCATAAATGTCTGGCCTTAAATTTTCTACATATAGAGTTTTTAAAATTAGCTAGAAATTGAGCTAAACCAGAGCTGGAACTCCAGACCCCAAAACTTGGAGGAAGTTTTAGTTGGAATGCAAGTTTTGCAGCTGGTCTTTGATCTCAAAGGAGCAAGCCCAAACCTAGGATAAGATCTCCTGTGAACACTGAAGAAAATTGCGTTTGGATCCAGATTCAGATTTTACAAAATAGGGCCCACCTCCTAAAGGTGCAGGTGAAGGCCAGAAATGGCAGAAAGCCCCAGCAGCTGCGTGCTCTGAGCAGCATAGCTGCCTGTGTACAAGAGCACCACACACCAGGGATGAGCCCAGAAAGAAGTGTCTAGGGTAAACTGCCTTGCAAAAGCTGAAAGAGGTGTGCACCCTTTGTAGAGCAATGGCAGAAGCTGTTCTGTGGGTGCAGCAAAACAACCTCCAATTCCTGTCAGGGGCTGCAAATGCTGCCTTTGCAAAATGTGTGTTAGTCTCCCTAACCAAAGTTCACACTGGTTCCCGCTTATCTCATAATAGCTTGAACACTCTATCAACACCTGCAGCTCTCACTTGTCATCACTTTCACACCTGGAAGCTCACATTGCTGGTCTATGATTGGTACTCAGCTACAAATAGTAAGACGTGATGTTAGAGAGCCTTAGAGGGATCTCTTTTGATACTACGGATGTCTTTTAAGAGTCATCAACATGAACACTGGAAAGAGATGGATGTTTGCACCTGAAAGGCCAAGCAGAAAAAGAGCAAATTAGAGTTATAAAGGTCATATGTCATTTACGGTGTTTTACACCTGTGAAGTGAATTCTGCCTTATAAATAGATAAATCCTATCCACACTGTGGGGTAGTAGTTATTACTTCCATGTTGCACAGAAAGAAAACATGTCCACAGAGTTATGAGTTATCCCCAATTTGTCCATTCATGTCCCATACACAAAAGTAAACAACAGAAATAAGAATAAATATACTTCTTTGTTTAAAAACCTCTTCAGTGCTGTAGGCAAAGCAATTATTTTTTTAGGTCATAATGTTCACTCATGAGAAAAGAAATTTACCCATGCTTCCCAGAAGCCTCTTTCTCCATGTATTCCAGCTGAGAATATTTGAGCACTTTGTCAGAAGCAGTGTATCTCTTCATGTGTAAGAATTACTGAGTTTCCTCTGATTCTTAGAAAACTTTTATCTTTTATGTCTCCCTGAAGAGAGGAAGAGGCTGTGGTCATGAATGGTGCAACTGTGATAATTTGCGCCTTGAGTGGTTTATTTCAATAAAAAAAAGTTTTTTACAAAAATTAGCAGTGAAAAAAAACTCCTCAGGTTCCTCTAGTGATTACCTCCAGTAGAAAGTTAAGTTATATTTATGTTTGCTTCACTAGCAGTTTGAGGGAGGTCTACACTTCCATGTAGAAGAAGCAAAATGGTACCTTGGTCCCTTCACCACCTCCATGACCTGCCTGCCTTCTAGTTGCCAGCAGAACCCATTCAAAGGTGTGGCTTCCTTTGCCTTGACATGGGTGTACAATGAGCAGAAAACATGAAGGCAATGGAGCTTGGCTCTGTGCTCCGAGCATCATGCACTACAACCACAGCTGGCACTGTCATGGCACATGGGAGGAATTGTGACATTCAAGGGATGTTCTGTAGGACTGAAGGCTTTTGGAGCCTGCATTCTAAATGCCTGGGACGACAGCCATGGCTGGCTTAGTGTGGGCAAGGGAAGGAACAATACTTGAACTGTCTGTGTAAATCTGTTTCTTGACAAATTATTGTTCTCACCAACATCCAAGAGGATGAATATCAAAGCTAATCAATAAGGAACAGTTAGATATCCAAGTTCTTAAATAGTCCAAGACAGCGCTTACACCATATTTTTATGGGTAGAAAGTGAGAGATGGAAACCCCCTTGACAATCATTGTTGACTATATGACTTTGACACCAGCAAACTTCAATTACACCACTGAAGTGCTGAAAGTCCTGTTTGTCTTTTAAATTCTCTTGCCCACTGCAGCTAAGTAAGGAAAGGAATTAAACAGTGACCTAGTAGGAGTTTCAGATGGCATTTTTTCTTGAATCTTTCTTGGGTTTAAGAAACTTTGCAGGAAATAGCATGTAAAATCTTTCACAAGAGCCATGGAGTGTGACCCTCACAGGATAGACAAGGGCGTGTACCCCAGCATTTTTTTGAAGGGGACAACAACCAAAAGCAACTCTGTCAAACCATGCCAGCCCTAGGGGCTGCTGCTTAGCAAGCCATGCAGTGTGCTGAGTGGGCTGAGCAGGCAGTGGTGGCTAGCAGGAGCTCAGAGGGGTTAGAAATAGCTGCAGGGAGACTGTGAGAGAGGACTCAGGAACTGGAAGGAGCAAGTGAGAGAATGCATTGATGGCAGAGGGGAAGGCAGGATGGAGAGGAGATGCTCTGAAACCAAAATATCCTGCTACAGCTCTGGGTTATAGTAAAAGTCAGCTGGTGTTTTAGCTTCCCATTTAGTTACACAAAAGATAGGTCTTCACTGCAGTCAGCATAGGCTCTGGTAACATGAATCTGGGTGTGTAAGTTAGCCTACTCTACCTTTCTCCCCACTGTATCTTTCAGGACTGAGTGTCAAACTAGTCTGGGAGGGGATCACAGTGCAGCACTCACCGTGCAAATGATCCAACCCTGGAAAAGGTGGAAGAGCTCACAGACAGACAAAATGTGGGACAGCAGCAGCGGCAGACAGTCAGCACTCTCATGGGTCAGCTCGTGTTATCGCTACAAATTAGACACCTTCTCACAGTGAAAATAGGAACTGTGCCCCCCAACAAGCCGCTACAATCCATAAGCAGATCAGACAGGTGTGGAAACAGTTCCTATTTTCACTGTAAACCGACCCCAGTCAGGCTGCCAGTCCCACACACATGTATACAATTGCACTGCTAGAAAAGGTAGGACCTCGTGCCATGGTGCTTTTAAGGGACTTTACATATCAGCTTATCAGCACATCTGAAAATACCTAGAAATTTTTGAGGGTGGTAATGAAATGGAGACCTGCCTGCGCTGGGACTCTTTATTGTGGTTGAGAGGGCAAATAAATGAACTGTGAAGTATGTTATGCCATTCTTATTTCCCTGTGCCCTTTATTGAGGGCTTTGACTAAAAAAACACTGAAAGAGGCCCAGAGGTTTTATCACTGTTTAATGAAGTGAGTGTGGTAGTTGCTAATTGCGAAACTAATAACTAACTATTAGTTAACGTGTACATGCAAACAAAGACACTTTCGAGAAAGCCGTTTGTAAGTCTAACATTAGCATAGTTTTACATAGCAGTAATAGCAAAGATGTTAAAAAACTTAATTTTTTTAATAATAGTCCATAGTTGATACCCAAAGGAAATGTCAGTGGGGATGGATTATAACACTCAGAACAAATTAACTGAAAGAAACAAAGGAAAGATTTAATAGAGAATAGGAGAAATGGGAGAAACAAACCCAAAGAATGGAGGCAAAAAAAAGGCAACCAAATGAAGAAAGGAAAGACATGCCAATTCAGAACAGCATGCCCTTTAAAGGAAAAACATGGAAATCATACAAGCATAATGTCATGCAGACAGCTGTAAATTATTTTTCATTTGTGATGGAGATTATTGAAGCTGACTTTTCAATCTTTTTTCATTTCTGAATCACAGTAAAAAATCATCAAAGAAAGGTAGAGATGAAAACCAGGCTAGTATTTATGGCAAGCAAATACATGCATCAAATAGCAAGGACTATAAAAGCTCTTCAGAAAATTCATTCTGACTTTAACAGGATATTCTCACTCCCTAAGGAGCATCACTACACTTCTCAGCACAACATCCCACTCTGCTGCCTGGCTGTCTTGTTTTACTCACCATAAAGTCTACAAACTCCTCAATTTCTGAGTATTTTTTTTTATATATAAGATTGGCAGAGATCTCTCAGGACAGGAAAGCTCAAGCTGTTGCATGATTCAGAGATCAAACTCTGGTAGAACTGGACAAGATGTCTCCTTTCAAAGCATGTGAAGAGACATCGAGTATTCACTCACACTCTTGTCCTTCATCATTGTCAGTTGAGCCTCCATTTGTAGTAGGCAGAAGAATTACCAAACCACTTTCTCCAAAGACAGAAATATTCTTACAGACAGGGCAAAGTTGAGTAAGAAATGTACACGCTTTTATGGAAGGGAAAACTGACTTTGAACCAGCAATGTGCATTTGTTCCCTCACTGAAGTCAGTATCTGACCACAGAACATGGGAAATTGACGCTCCAGAATTACCAAATTGACAGAAAATACAGTGTTATTTCTCCATAGACAGTGGAATCAATCATGAATCTCTTATTAACTTCAAAGCATTTAATTCTCAGTTAAGGACTATCTATAACACTTTAATATTGAAAAAAGGTAACAAAATGGGTGCAAATTACATTGACACTTTCTCTAATAGCCCCTATGTTGTTCTCGTGATGCAGGGAATGTTGAGTTTCACTGAAGCTGTGGTTTGACAATCTTTGCTTCATTCTTACAGAGATCTTTGATGCCCAAATGTTTGTCCCAAGTTATCAGACAGAGTAGGTGTCCTTCACATCAGAGAGTGTGAGGTGAGCATGATGGAATTCTCACTGCTCAGTATTAGACTGCTACAGTCAGGAATTTGAAACCACTGATTGTAGCCTGGCCATTCTGGAACAAGATGCGTCTGGAAATGCTTGCCCAACATGCAAGGCTGGTAGGATTGCATGGAGAGCATCTTCCAGCTGGGGAAATGTCACACCAGTCGGAAGATGTGGGAGACCGTGTGTACACAGCCTGAAAATGGGGCTTGCAGGCTAGTTTGATGAAGATCTTAGTTGCAGAAGAGGAAAATAGCAAAAGCGAATTTTATTAGCTAAGTTATTTGCAAGCCACAGTTAGCTCATTTGTTATGGGGTCAGCTCTGTTGGAACAATATTCCACTCCCAAGACATTCTGGATGCTCCTGAACTTCTTGCTTTTGACCTCTAAAGCACAGTAGCCACCTCCTGTGACCGCAGATCATAAAGTTGCCTTGCAGATAAAAATTATGGAACCGTGCATTGCCTTCCTGAGAGGAACAGCTGTGCTATCGCAAATAAATTTGTTTAAAGATCGCGGTCAAATGAGCCAGTTTAACATCATCAGTGTGCTGCATTCCTGAACAACACAGACGTGATCTTCTGCTTGGTGGGGTGGGAGGATGCTTTCCTCAGTTCTGGGGCTTTGTGGTTGAAATATTGAGATTCTTTCAGATTAGATTTAGGGATATATTTTATGATAGATTCACAACTCCCTTTTGTTCCTGTGGGAAAAATGAAACAGAAGGGACTCTGTGTTATACTACTGAGGTTCTTTCATAGTTTCAGATATTTTTCTGAGGCTTGGCATCCAATGTTCAAATTCTTTCTAATGAAGAGCCTATAAAAACAAGCTTTGATGATAGTAAATATTACAAATTATGCGGTAATGAAGATAGGTTCCATGGATAACCGTATTTTTGAGCTACTTAAATTATATGCAGAGTATATCTGTAATAATTTGTTTCCATGTCTTTTAAAAATGCCACATCATCTAGACTTAATTTTACAAGTTCTTTGTACATGTGGAGGATTTCACACAAGAATACAACACACTTATGAAAGTGTGCAAGTTTCCCTCCAGCTCAGATACTCATTGTAGAAGCTGAAGAAAACAGTATAAAGTCTCCAAATGTCCTTTGCTTTTGGATAAATAGGATGGAAGTTTTCATTTTAAAGGTTATGTGGTGAGATTAATGGTATTTCCTGCCAGAAGCACTGCAGAAAGATATCTCTTCTGACAGAATGTAGTTCTGCTTTCACTGTTACAGGGTATTTACACATTCACAGTAAACACAGGGCAAGCCAATTCAGTGAACCTTAGGAATGGTTGATTTGCATTATAGCTAAAAGTCAGAGATCATGTGAAAAGCAGTGCCCTGAGAATCTAGTGCTAATTCGAATAATATTTCAAAACCTTATTTTGATAAGTGTCATTCAGGAGATTTGTGCAGAAAGCTTTACCAAGATAAATCTTGAAGATAACATTATTCTTGTTGCCTCTGATGTATGCAGGAGTTGATAACAAGCTGATTTCCTTTTTCTGACGGATGATTACACACAACAGATGTTTTAATTTGATTATATCTATGAGATAAGCATAATGCTGTGTTAAGTCCAAACACATTTTGTAAGTTTTTCAAAACATTTTACAATGAATGTAACCTTTTGTAAATGTCCTTGCTTGAGGCTGAATGTGTTCTCATAATGGTGCAAATTATCAATAACAAGCTGAAACCAATGATTATACAAAAGAAGAAAACTGCATTCAACAGTAGCTGTAATTCTGTGCTCTATGATAACCTAAATTAAAAGAAATATATGATTGAATTGGTGATAGAGGGCACAACAGCTTCACACTGCTCCAAAGAGGACAATGTGTTCTTCAGCCAATGATACACAAGACAGGCAGAGCTTTTATCAAGGATGCTGAAAGGCTAATACTCCATGCCCAGCACCCTCAATTTGAAAATTAGTAGGCAAATGTCAGTTTTGTGAACAGAGTGCTGCAGTGAACAGAGGTTTTGAGTTTCAAATAATACAGGCTTACAAAATTTGACTTTGATTTGAACTGAAATGCCATAATTTCTCTGAAAAATAAACCTCTTGTCTAACTGTAGTGAAATCAAAGTGTCATATGTTAATCCCATGTCCTTTTTTTTTTAATACATGACATGGTGAGAACAAAAAAATTCAAACCTAATAGTCTGCTTCAAACCAAAAACCAATCTGTATCACAACAAAAACGTCAAAATGGGACATGTCAGTTTTTCAAGCAAATTTCCTATTTTTACTCTGAAAGTAGTTATGACAAAACTTGTCCAGGGTCATCAATGTTTTTATTTGGGTCAAGGTAATTCCAGTTACTTCACTAATAGTTTCAGTAAGGCAATATCAGCACACTGTCTACTGGTTGCCTTGTGTCATTCCAAACAAAAATCACAGGCATTAACTGCAATGACTGCCAGTGGATAAAGCATCTTGTAGCTTACTTTGTGTGATGCATGCAATTCAAAGAGCATCTTCCTTAGGATTCATGTCATCCACCTAACATCAGATACCTAACAAGTAGATGTCTGGGCTAATTATGCTCTCCATCAACAGTTCATTGTGTTTAGAAGGATTTTAAAATATCTAGACTCCTTTCCCTCCTTGGATAACCAAAGGAATGTGGGTGGCCTAATAGCCTACAGCCACCTTAATGGCAGTTCTGTTCTCCCAGCATTTGTCCTCCATCCTTTGGTTCCTGAACCTGATCTGGGACCATCCCATCACAGTCAAACAAACAGGACTTCTCCATTAGATGGTGAGAAAGGCAACAGGTTTTCTCAGCCTACTTCTGTAACTTCAGTCCAAGGCTAACATTTAGGCAGCTAAAGTAAGTTGAGATGTCTCACCTTACACTTCATATATCAGCTCTACACAGGAATGAATATTACGTTGTGTTAGTGAAACTGTATAGGCCTTACTTAATTCTGCGTCTGGGAGCTATCTCATTTTGGGATTCTCAAATAAAGCAACACTGGAGTTAATAAACTAATCAAAATAATTGCTTTGCTGTGCACATCAGCAGCTTGTGGCTGTGAGCAGAATGATTTTGAGTTGAGTGTATGTTAAGTACAGTGAAACAATAGTTTTTAGTAACAATGCATGTTTTGTAGAAGCTTGAAAGTGTTTTTCTTTGCGGACAATGCTGTAGTTCACATGGGATTTTGACAGAAATATGATACTGAAAGCTAGAAAATAGTTAGGATAACAAAGAGGTATCATTTATACTCAGTAGTTTTATGGACTGTTTTAAAAGCTGTACTTAAAACTTGCAGCAAGGAGCAGCTAGTGTGTTTTCACTAGGAGGCCCTGAGATACAAGGGGTACTAAATTGTTTGTGTTCTGGATATATGTTTCAAAGGCTCTGAAAGAAAATACAGTATTCAGTGCTTTAATATTTTGCCTTTCTAAATAAGGAACTGAAAGTAGCTGTCTTCCCTTACCCTGTCAGGCTGGAGATTATTATTTACACCTTTAATCTCCTGCTCTTTGAAGAGGACTCTTTCTCTGCCTCTATCAGGCTGAGGTTAAATACTCACAGTTTCAATCTAGAAGAAACTGTTAGAGAAAACAGGGAACTGGGAGCTATGAACAAGGAAATGGAAAGAAATTACCAGCTTAGTCTTGTTTCATATATTTTGGTTGTCCAGGGAATTCTGATTAAGCTGCATTTGGGCCCTAACAGGGAGGTTTATAGTACTCAAAAAGGCAAAATACGAGTTTTTGCTAATAAGCCTGTCTGGGATAAATCTGTGAACCAAAGCTGGCTTTACTTCAACTTCCACACAGGCTATTGGCAACAAAGATAATACTCTTCCCCTGAGGATATCCAGGTAAGATTTTCCTTCAACACAAAAATTTTCTAGTAACACCTCTCACTCTCATGGGTTCTCTGAACATCCAAAGCGCAGCTGTAGAACAATCCTCACTGCATTATGTATGTGTAAAAATAAAGGCAGTGTTTACATGGAAATATTAGATTCCTGAAGCCCATTTGTAGTAGACTCCTCACTTGCTGGGTAACGGGTGCTGTATCACCTCATGTGAGAGAAGGAGCGGTGATGCCTGGCAGCACTCAAGGATTTGAGACTGTTGGAAACCTGAGTACAGCCCTTTCCAAAGTCTGCAGCCCCTGCAAGCCCCTCCCCTACTGCCAGACCGGGGATGAGAGAGGCTGGGCAGAATATGCCCACGTTGGAGAGGAGCCATAGCACTCATGTGAGGGAGAGAGATGCAAGTGAGGCAGCATCAGGTTTGCCAAGTCACACCTGGATTGTGACAGGTTTGAATAGTAATATCAAGTCTGTACTTATTTGCTTTTAAACTTCTTTTTGTTGGAAGGTAGTCACCAAAAACTAACTGGAGAGTTCAGCACACACAGCCAACTTTCTAAGCAAACAGCAAGTCTTTGGCACCTGCAACTTGACAGCTCCAAGGAGAGAGCAGTGTACAGCACACAATATATACTTGTGGGAGTTGAGAAATGCCCTTGTTTAAGTGGATACTGAAAACACAGTCAGCTTCTAGCACAGAGCTGGTGCACAGGAACTGATAAGAACACTCCAGTCTGCGCTCAAAGGGGAGTCTGCAACTTTTCTTACCTCTGGAGGATGGTGACTGCCACCTGTTTGAATGAATCTTGACTACATTAAAAGGGGGTGAGGGAGAGGAAAATGTGCTTGGGGAGGTTTATGAGACTTTGTAACATAAACTGAGACTTCATGGTGAAAATATGCATTTAGGGAGTGTTTAAAATGAAATTTACATAAAATCACAATGATTTTTTTTAATGTCTGTTATAGGCCAATTAAATTCTTTATGCAAACATTTCCAAATTCAAACAGAGGTGATCTGGGACATTCAGAGCACAATTATATATATTCCCCCTGAGGGCTTACAATTTTTCTGAAATACCCAGACCTGTATCTCTAACTAGCACTGTAATTGAGACAAAAGCGAATCAGCAACGTTCGAACAATCCCGCTCAAATTATCCCTATGTGCATCAGTTTACCCTTCAATCAATGCCCAGCCATTTAACTCGGAGAGGAAGGAAGACTGTGAGCTGAAAATGGGTCTCAATACAACTGCTGGCTATGCAGTGCCTGGATTTATACTGGCAGAGAGCTCAAGCCTTATTCAGGCTCAAAACTGAGTGGTTCTTTCAGTCTCTGACTGGGCAACGAAAAACTGGCATCACCGGTGTGGTCCTGCTCTCTGAATCCTAGGTGCAACATCCCCCTTGCAGGGAAGGCAAAATCTCTGGTAGAAGTTCCTTTGGAGAAGGACCGAGACAAACTTCATTTGTGTCCCATACACAGCGTTTGAGATAAAGTACTGCCCAACCAGCCTATTTGAGAGCAAAATAAGCAGCAGGTGACAAGCTGTTCCAGTCAGCTTCAACATCTGCAAGCTGAGTGCCCAGCTAGTCTGTGTGAACATTTCCTGCTATTACCCTGGCTTCAACGTCCCCTGCTTTAGTTCATCTGGGAGTTACGTCCTTCTTTCCGATACCAGTTCTGCAGGGGAGGAAACAGGCTGCTGCAACAGCATCGTTAAGGTCAGGGATACGGATGCGAGGAGGAGCTCTGCAGAGTCCCCATGTCCCAAATGACACGACTGGGTCCTTTTCAAACCGCGGGGATAAGGAGCCCTCCGAGCCGGCGGTTTCCTGCCGACCTCGAGTCTCCTGCGAGCCCCAGGGCAGCTCCGGGCGGGTGGCTGTGCCCGGTCCCCGCCTCGGAGGGAGGCAGGCGCAGGGATCCGGGCTGCACGTCGGAGCTGGCCCCGACGCGCTTGTGGTGGGAGAGCCAGACCTGAGAGGGGCTGGCCTCTGGCAGATGATTGACACCAAACTGGGTGAGGTTTCATGTTAAAAGGGAAAAAAAAAGAAAAAGGAAAGAAAAAGGGCGAGAGCAGGGGAGGGGGTGACTGTGAGAAGGGGGAGAAGGAACTACTGTAGGACTAAGAAAGTCCTGCCCAGCTGTTTGCGAAGTTTAAGATTTCCTGTTTCCCCTGCAGCGCCGAAGTGAAGTTTCAGTGAGTCACCCGCGGTCCCGAGCAGNGCTGCTGCGCCTTTGCCTCTGGGCGCTCATGGGCAGCTCGGTGCCCGCTCTGCTCCGGGGTAAGTGCGCGCCGGCCCGCGCTGCCGCTTGACAGCTGCTGCGGCCGGAGGCACGGCGGGAGGGGAGCGGGGCCGGCGGCGGGGGACAGGCGTCCGCCGCGGGAGGCGGGGGACACGGTTGCTAAGAAAGTTTTGAGGCTGGAAACATTTCGGGAGGGGTGAGCGCGTTTGTTGATGGCCCTGCGGGAGAGCGAACGGGGAAGAAAGGACTGGGAATCTCGGGGTTTCGCGGCCAAAGCTGAGGTCCTTCCGTGGGGGGAACAGCGGGGAGAAAGGAGCGGATTTGTCAGGAAATCAGCAGGGTCTGCTCGGGCCGGAGGAGCCCGGAGAGGGCATCGGGGGAGCTGCCTGCGGTGGCCGGGAGAAGGGCTGCAGGCCCTGCCCGCAGCTGATGCGGCGGCTCCCGCACCTGGTGCCCCGTGCGCAGGGGACGGGCCGGGGGCGCGGGCCGGGGAACCCGCGGCCCCTTCGCAGCCGCTCCGGCTGACCCGGCACGGCCGCAGCGCTGGAAGGTGCCTCGCGTGGCTCTCGAGCGAGGGCCTGTGCGTGGTCACAGAGCCCGCTGCTGCGTGGGTCTGCACTTGGTTACCAAAACTTGGGCTCCGGGTGAGTTTCTGCCAAGAGCAGACTTTAGCTGTGACTGAGTAGTTGGACTGAATAGCACTCATTCCTCTAGCACTGACTGTGCGTGTTGTTTGACTCGCTTTAAAAGTGACACTTTATAATCATTACCCTGCTTCTACCAAGACATCCTTAGACAGGTTTTTGGGGTCTATGGTTTGCACTTTCTCCATATCATAATTTTTAATGTACGATGAGCTTAAAGTTCCGCTGCAAAAACAAGACTCCTGTCCTGAGGAGCTTTCTGTCTCTGTCCTACCAGTAGTTACCCACATCTGTGAATTAGCATCTGTATTACCAAGGTTAGGCCCTAAATCCTGTTGCAGCACAAGTGGAGAACCTAAAAAGAGAACAGCAGATTGCAGCAAACTGCATCTCAAACACATGTGAAGAATTAAGTAAATTTCTAAGATATTTTGTGATACCACATCTAGTTTTAGACTTCAGGTAAGATGTGCAGACACCTGGGCTTCCACAAACTTTTCTCTGGGCTCTCTGATTCCGCTGTCTGGTCCATTCATGGTCAGTAGTGATCCCAAATTTTGGCTGAAACATAATAACATAAAGTAGATAACTCTTGAATTGCTACTGCCTTTAGCTATGTGTAGTTTTGAATAACTTCATGCTTCATTAACAGCCCTGTCAAAGTCAACAGGTTTTGCATACCTGCAGAGTTACTCACGAAAGCTTAGTGCAGAAGAAAAGAACAGTGTACCAATAAGACAGCATGGTGTCCCACAAGTCAAAATAATATTAAATTTGAGGTGTGCAGCTTCTTTTTATTTTTATATATTTTTTTCTAATTTCTCATTAATATAAATCTTACTCAACTAGTGATGGCTTTTATTTTGACCCCAGCCCCAAACTTTTGCAGATTCTCATTGCAAAAAGCTTTAAATGGAGAAGCTCAGCTTTTTTAAGTCTTGTGTTTTTATTATTATATTTCTTTTTTTGCACTCAATCAGTTATAGACAGTCTCAACCTATGGGTAGATTTTTAAAAGCGAGCATGGCTCAAGAGTTTTTTCTTCTTTCTTGTCATAGGTCAAGTGAGGAAAAAGAACATAAACTAGTTACAATTCCAGCATTTTTCATACTCATCTTCCTCTACACCCTACAGTAACCAAAACTGAGTAGACCTGATGTCATATAATCTATCCCATAGCTCCAAAAGCTATTTTGATAATCACTGTAGGATTCTATTGTGCCATAGAATTCTATTATGACAGCAAGACTTATTCAGAAAGCAGCAGTTCTGTGGAGCAGAAAGTGTGAGGTTTGGATGTTGGTAGTTATTTGGCACCAGAATGAAAACTAGAGCTGCCAAATGCTTAGGAGAAAACAAAACAGAAGAAAAAAGGAAAAGAAAAAAAAATGAGCTACTTATTTTGTAATAACTCAGCAGTATAGTGAGGCTGAAGAAAGGAGATAGTCTCAGAAGAGCTCAGTTCCCAGGTATGCCAACTAACTAACTAGATGGCTGGTTAACAAAGCACCAGCTAAAATTTCATTTTAACATTCTGCACAGCAAAATATTAGACAAGAATGATGCATTCCCGAAAGACTTTGGTCAAACCCACAAAATCTTGAACAGATTCAATAGGAATTATCTCCTTTGAAAAAAATACTCTCATGTCCTGTACTACACACAATAATTGGTGTTTTCTTGCATAGAGTAAAGGGGTGAGATGTGATTTTTTTGGAATGATTTTGAATGATTTATTGAGCATTTAATCAATTACTGCAAACCAGCAGTTGCCCACGTAAGAAATTGGTGTTAGTGTGTTCAGATGAATATGAAATTATAGTTTATCTTTGGTTTATCATAACCAGAAATTTATTCCTTGGAATCATCCATGTAATAATTGTTCATCTCTGAACATCAGGAACTTAATTTCTCCATTCAGCAAAACTCTATTTTCATTATTGTCTATTTTTTTTAAAACCATATCAGGGTTAGTTAATTTTATAATATGAAAATCAAATTTAGAACTTCAGATATTTGCAAAAGGGAAGTAGGAGAGCAAATATCTTGTAACGGGATGGAACATGTTTGTAACAGGATTAAGTCTAAAATGCATTCCTGCCCCCCATTAAAACTGGCATTTTTCCAGGTATTTCAGGAGGGAAGTAGGGATATATCAGAGACGATATTGCATTTTCTTCTATTTATGGGGTATCCTTGAATTGTGAGACTTTTATACCTAAGACTTTGAAGAACACTTTTGTTTATTTGCTTTTTTTGGTTCCTTGGCATTAACACATTTCTCTAATACTCAGGTGGTGAATTCCATATCGGAATGGTTTCTATTAAAATATTATGAGCCAGGTCTTAAGCTGTTGCAAATGAATATAATTCCATTAGCATTAGTAGAGTTACACAGAGTTTTAGCAGGTTTCCTGAAACAGTTTCAAAAGTAATTTCAAAAAGAAGGGCAATGGAGTAATTCAGAGTTTTTCCTATTCATAATATTTTTTCACGCATATTTTATAAACACTTACCATTATATGACCTATATTTAGTCAAACAACATTGCTTCAAAATGAAATACTTCTTTCAGCGTTGAATTGTTACAGTTTCAAAGATGCAGCATCCTATAACGGTGCTTGATAAAAGTTGTCATTGTGACAAGGTTAACTCTGAACGTAGAAGGAAATATGGTGTCAGGCTCTTACCAGTGGGAAAATTCCTCGTGGTTTGATTTGTGGGGAGTTTTTACAAGTTTGTTTTTTTCAAAGGCTTGTAGAAAGCATTTGCTCTTTTGAGGGGAGGGAAAAAAAGAGCACAGTATCGCTGTAGCACCAGTTGTTGGAGTTTGCGATGCTTATATTTCCTCTGCAAGATATTTTTAAAGTGATGTTTTGATTTTTTTTTTTTTTNTTTTTTTTTTGCATTTGTGGCATAGGAACTCTTTTCTCAATGTGTGCTACATGCACTCTGCTAGCATTCACTGCCACTTCTCTGACCTCAGAGGAGCTGGGCCTTACTTTCGGTACTGCCAAAATGAGCAAAACCAACTGGTTGTGCCCAATCTGTTACTCTTGGATCTTGCAGAACAGGGGCCATTTGTATCAGCTAGGTTTGACACACGCTCACTAGAGCAGTGACAGTTCTGATGGATAGTGGTGCGTGCAGTCTCCACACTGGCTGGCCTGGCTACAGTCCAGCACTGGTGGCACAGTGAAAGGCAGGGCTTCCAGCCACCTCTGTGGTCCCAGGATGAGCAGGAGGGACACGGGGTGCTGCAGTCTTGATTCGCTCATGGTTGCCACAGCCTTTGTGGCAGCTGACAAGCACAAGAGTGCCCCGAGACAGGTGGGAGACAACAGCATCATTTCCATTGCCACAGAGGAGCTTTTGACTCAGGGGAAATACCCAGGTAGGCACATCCCAGGAACACTAGATAGTTTGTATTGCCAGAGCATTGCAAACTCAGTAAAACTGACTGAGATATCAACCAGTCTCTAAAGATGTTGGAGAGTAGGAGGGGTTCCCAGCATGAAGTAGTGGAGAGCCAGTCCTTATACAAAAAAGAAAGTTGGCTGAATCCTAGTCTAAGAGAGTTATTGCTGAGATTTGGGTTACTCAATAGGTCTTTAGCCTTAAATTTTGTTGGTGTTAGAGGGGTTTTTGTTTCTTTTTTTTATTTTTTCCTACAGGATAATAGGAAGTGTTTTTTAAACCCTTATAAAATTATTTTAAGAATAAAATAAAAGGTGATGAAAAAATACTTGCTTTTCTATGAACTCTTATTCTGGAAAGTTGAAATAGACTAAAATAAATCCGAAAGAATATGTCTTGACTTTGACAGACAAAGTCCTTTTGAAGTTTAATTTCACTGGGAGGTATTGAATTAAGAAACACCGGAGAAGCTTCTTACTACAGGGGATGGATTGCTTTTCCAGCAAGGAGTGGGTGTACACACTGGGACAGGGCAAATGCCACTGTAAGCAGTGGGTTGATACTAACCGTTTGCAGAATTGGGTTCTCAGTGACCCAGCTGAGTCTTCAGCAGTTGTTTTTCATATTATTTCATATTATTCTCTCTGGCATATTGACAGAGCAGCAGCACTGGCAGTTGTTGAATACATTTTACATCTTACTGCCTGAAAGAGCACAGTTTTAGTTGTGCGCAGATGTTCAGGGTAAGACATGTAAAGAGGGCAAATTGCTTCAAATGCCATCCACTGATGGAACCTCATCCAGAGGAGTAGTTAGAACTAACAAATCTCACCAGGAATTGCCTAATTCTGTTTTTCCTGGTGGCAGCATGTTCCATTTGTATGTCCATTACCTTCCAGGGCTTTAAGCAGAATTTAAATTCAAGCAGGTATTAAAACTCTGCCCAGCAGTTCATATGGACAAATGTCAT
This sequence comes from Bombycilla garrulus, assembly GCA_013400315.1. Classification (NCBI taxonomy): domain Eukaryota; kingdom Metazoa; phylum Chordata; class Aves; order Passeriformes; family Bombycillidae; genus Bombycilla; species Bombycilla garrulus. The sequence goes on from VXBU01012878.1 coordinate 173,401, forward strand.
CTTGTTTGCATTGCTGCAAAGCTTTAGCAACTGTTCTAGATTTTAAGAAACAATAACATTAGCAGTGTCAGGGGAAATAGTAGCTGCTGATTTGTCCGTGTTTGTGCATATTTTTTTGAATATGCCATTTCCTTGCTCTTGCTGTGAATGTCATTGTAGTTGTTACAGCTGGAACTACCTGTCCTATTTTTCATATGGGTTTTAAAGCCTTTTCACCTCTGGGAAGATCATCTCAGGAAGAAGTAGTTTTCCTTTGCTCAAACAACTGGTATTTAACAAGAACTTCCTGCTGGCATTCATCCGTGAGTTAATCTGGTTAGAATTAGAGCTGGTTGAGAGTTTTTGACACTGTTTTTCATGGGAAAATGCTGATTTGTCAAAACTGAAACAATTTGTGGAAATGTACCAGTTTCCATTAAACTTTCATCAGGAAACATTTCCTTTTTTGTTTTAGTTTGTTTTGTTTTGTTTCTTCCATAGTGGAATTCCTGATATAGAAAGATGGAGAAATAAACATTAATCAATAATTAGAATAAACACTGGTCAACGGAAAAAAAGGTGGGATTAAGTGCATGGCCTGACTCACAGAATGCACATTTGAAACAGGAGCTCCCCCTATCCACTCTCCCCAGGATATTGGAGGGATGTCATCTCTCCCTGGGCGTGCATATACAGACATCCCCATATCTACCACCTCAAAGGATTTTGGCTTCACTCTGTTGTGAATATGAAAATGTTGAAGCACATTGTGGGGCAAGAAAAGCATTCCCCTGACAGCGTTTTTAAAGCTGACCTGTAGCCATGTGTTGGATTGGTCCTTGTTGGGTGGGGATATCAGTGCTCTGAATGGCTGGTGTTTTCTACTCTTTGTTTCATATCATATTAACAAGCTATACTCAGAAATTTCTGTCATACAAAGGAACCAACACTTTTGATTATTAACAGTCCTGTTAGTCTGATTCCAAGATTCTAGTTCTCTGCTCACCAGAGTAGTATTTTGGCAGAAAATTGACTGAGGTAGAGGAGTCTGCTTCCTCACACTTAAAGCATCCTTCAGTTGACAACCCAGCAGTTGCATCCCTACAGTGACACCTGGGAATAATGCTCTGCCTTTCTAATGGCAATCTGAAGCCAGAGGTATTAGGAAGCTGCCTTCTGTTTCCTACTCTCTTCTGTTTGTACCCAAGTACTTCAGGTGACACCCTCAAATGAGCTGTTTTCCTGTTCTGTAAGTAAATACCTGAGGTTTTAAGGTAAGAAAGAAATATTTATCAAGCAGACGTAGCTGTACGTTCAGCCAGTGATTTGCAACTCACGCCACATTCTTTATAGTCTGTTTATAGTTACCAGTAACACAAATTTTGGAAGATCAATTCTGCCCTCTGTACAGCTGATCAGTTCCTCCAAAACATTGCACTGGTATTCCCGTGGGCTTCATTTAATGCAGCATTAAAACTCGGTTTAAAAAACTGGTCTATGCAGGGGGCATTAGAAAATGCATATTTCTTCCCAAGGTCACGGTGGCTCTGTCAGGGCTTAGAGATTTTCTTCCCTTAGAAAAGCAAGTGAATTTGAGCAGTACACCCAGAGAGCAATGGGCAGGTCTCACAGTTCTGTTCCTCGGAGCAACATTTTCCAAGTAAAGACCCAAGCGTGGTTCTTACGTGCCTGGGGCACTATAACAGGTCTCTTTAAAAACTAGCATTGTGCAAGTGGAGCGCGTGCAGCCAGGCTGTCAGCTGGCATAAATCAGCTTCCTCTGTTGAAGGCGAGGAACCTGCCCTGATTTATACCAGCTGGCAGAATCTGGCCACAGAATAAATAATGGGCAACTGTATGTTATGAGGCTGTAATTCCCTCGAGGGGGCTTTTGTGGTATCAGTCTTACAGGAGCCGGAGTGATCTGGTTCTCTTTCTTGGAGCTAAAGAGTAATTTAACTGCAGGTTTTTTTTAAGTCCTCGGAACATTAGGAATGGGAGATTTCAGGCAGTCAAAGGAAAGAGAATACTTCCAAACTTCTTGTAAGATATCATTAAGGATTTTTGCCCGGGAATAGTCATAGTAGGGGAATTTGGGAGGATGCAGATAAAATTACTTGGGATAGGTAGTCCCAAAAAAAGATAAATATCTAAGAGGGATGATTTCTCATCAAGACTAGGCTTTTCCTTTGAAAACACTTGTGTGCATTTCCTAAGATGTATGAAAACTGAAGCTCCCTCCTCAATCACTGATAAGTTTCTAGTGCTAGTGGAGTTAATAAGCAAGAAAAGTGGAGAACAGGAAATGAGGACTAAAGGACAAATGCCTCCTCAGACTGTGGTTGTGGTTTTTAATTTTGTTTAGCATTTTACCCAGAAGGATCAGAGGTGAGCCAGTACTCAATTTATTGACTTAGAAAGAAAAGGAGGTTCAGTTAGATGCTATCAAGTGTTGACCTGTAGTTCTCCTGGATCTGAATATTTTAGATGTGAGACACAGAAGAGCCATCTCCCTCCAGTTTTAATCCTGCTGTGAATTCTGCAGCCCAGAATGGGATTAAGTTCATCATGCCTGTACATCACCTGTTGGCATGGTTCGATGGTGCCTCAGGGTTTTGGATGATAACATGGCAATTTTGCAGATTTCATCTCGCTAACTAATATAAGCACATCTTTAATGTTGCTGTACAAGGGGCCAGACTTTGAAGCAGACCACAGATGATTAGTAATGAGTTATCTCTTCTGGTTATTTTCAGGGAAGAAAGCAGAAGCAGCTATCCAGGATTCTTGTATGTCTTGAGATACTGATCTGGTCTGATCCCTGAGCCTAATCAGCAGCTTGGATACTGCTGAAAACTTGTTATGCAGAGTTGCAGTACATCAGTGGTTTGGATAGCACAGCTTTGGCAACAATTTAAGAAGGGTCTTGGTGCTCAAAGGAAGATAATTTTTTACCATTTTGGCTGCCCTCCTGATTTTAGCATTACCAGAATGTTGTCTTGAGGAACTTCCACATGTTTTGGGAGCTCTGTGGCTGGAGCAGATGTGAAGTCATGGTTACATCTCAGGACTCAGCATACCTTCAAGTACTGCAGCCAGCAGTGTATGTGAATAACTTCTGGCCACTGAAGTGTGTCCTTGGGGAAATGGGATAGATGTAACTACATCTTTTTCCTTTCCCAGCTTTTTTCCTCCACCTGTCTAGTGTCTTAGAACATTCCTTCTTTATGCAATTAGTATCCACTGTGCCAATTCAGGCTCCACTTGGGATGCTTCGCTCTCAGCTCTGTAGTTGTCTTAAGCTTTCCTTTAACGTGACTGGGTAGTGATTTCAGAGTTTTCCATTCTTCTTGAGAAACTTACAGAAAGGCTGCAGGAAGTGAGGAGCAAATCTTTGTGTGTTTCACTAATGGGAAGCATTTCATTAGATTTTGAAAAGTTTTGAACAAATTTGTCAATCTGCAGTCGGGAACCAATGGAGAAGAGCTGTCATTTGCAGGTGGTGGTTGATCTCTTTGACCGGTTCTGCCCACCAGCATGCAGCAATTACCCTTCTCATTTGTCTCTGGCATACAGGGAGATCTGTGATTCTGCAGTGACCGTGCTGTGGCAGAAGGCCAGCAGCCCTGCTGTGTACCTTCTACCTCGCCGCAGCTCCTATTACCAATTTTCACGGTTGCCTTGCCTTCTTTTCCTACAGTGGCTAGAGCTTTTGCCCTGGAAGTGGGAGACCCATGGTCATGTCACTCCTCAGCCTGAGAGTATCTAAACTCCATCAATGAAGGGCTCTAGGATGAAGGATCCTTGCTGGCTGAGACAGGGGAAGGCTTTAGAGGCAGCACTTTGCAGAAAAAGGGTTGACATGTGTGTGGGTGGTCCCCCAAAGCATGTCACAGGAGAAGAAAGCCTGTTCCCTGATGGATTCATTCATTATTCCAGCCCCTGCAGGGTGACTGATATTCTCTCCAGGGAGTTCACAGCACAACAAAGAGGCACTTTACATACAGAATCTTTTTTCCTTTCTAAACTGAAAACAACCGTTTCTCATCCTCATGAAAAGATCAGAGGGGACCATGTAATAGTCATGACTTCGTAAGCTTCTTTATTTAAGCCTTCACAAAGTAACTAGGTCAGCAATACATGCTTCTGGGCTATTGAATTTCCCTGCTTCCCCTCAGTCTATTCTTCCATTTCCTCACCCAACTTTACCGCAAGGGAATGCCTTAAGTCAAAAATCTGGGAAGCTGATCCTTTTATTGCATTTGTAGTATTCTCATCTGGTAAGTACAGTGCCAGGCCATGAGGCTTTCAGAGCTATCATAACCCAAGTTTGCATGTAAACAGGAATACCACAGTGTCTGGTTGTAACTAAATCCATATCTGCTCTCTCTTTGCTCTGGATAATAGATAGAGGAAGACATTCAGCAGGAAGGGATTGGTAAACTAAAACTATTCTGGAAAAGAAAATAAAACCAAAACATGTTTCCTTTTTTTTTTTTTTTTTTTTTTTCGTTTTTCTTCCTCCATCAGCTTCTTGTTCACACACTCCTTACTTCTCACATTTTGTATTTTTACTTTAAGTTTTCTAGCAGGCTGGGGGCTTTGCTGTTCTCACTTTTCCCTGAAGCCACACTGGTATGATAAATATTTATTAGTGCTGGAGCAGCCTAGGGATTCTCATACATATATGTCCCCTGATTTTAGTGTTTATGAAGGAAAATAAATTGTGGTTCCAACTAAATAACTAGTATTCAGAAACTGGGGTTCAAAATTAAGAATCAGGCATATCCTGTTGAGTTATTTAAAAAAAATATGCAGTTGACCCTAGAAAGATGTCAAAGTATCTGTGTTAGACATGGAAGTTCCTCCCATAGAGACCAGAAGGGATTAGAGGCTCCTTATTTTACATGAGAAAAGGAGGCAAGATTTGTCGGTGACTTAAAACTAACAACAACTTTTGCATCTTGGCGTATGGTTAAAGCAATGAACTGAAATGAGAAATGAGAAGCCTCTTAGTCTTTGGAGACTCAAACACAGATTTCCAGATTCCCATGATTTCATCCATTGTGTTTTTGATGCCACAATTAAGCATCGGTACAATCATTTGTATTAGTATTTCCACAGTTTCAACTTGTGTTGCTTAACATGTGGCAAAAATAATGCAATTAATTTCAGCTTCTATAGACAATTCTAGAACTTGTGGGAAGTGAGCAGAGATTGTTTCGACACTTGTCCATTGTGATTGGGAAACTGAGATTCAAAGAGAGTCACAACCCCTGTTCTTTCTCTACAGAAATTCTGGATTAAAGCCTTTAGGGCATCCAGAAATTCTCATCAGTCTCTAACACCCTGTCTAGTTCAATAATATATTACCACTTTTTTTTCTCCTCTATTTTTCTCATGTTGAGAGGTGTTGTTCCAGGAGCTTCTGTTTGACAGTAGAAGGCCGCCTAACATTTCCCTTAGTTGTCCACATACGTATTATTCACGGTTCAGCCAATTTGCACGTTCCCAAACTAGATATTTTTTTGTTCTGGTGGCTTATAGTGTGATTATCAGTCATGTACCTGCTGGTGGTTTGAAGGCAGCAACTTACTGGCTTTCTCATGGGTGAAGGTGGATAGCAAATGCTAGAAGCAAACCACTAATTATTTGAAGTATCTTACCCTTGAAAGCTAATGACAAGGCACATTTACCACTATCATAACCACATACCTAGAAATAGAAAGCACTGACACCTGCTTTTCCAAGCTGTTGCTTAGTCTGAGTACTTAGACTCCTCATACAATCATCACTTTTCCCTTTAAAAGGTGGATTTTGATTTAAGTTTCCACTGTGCTTTTGAAAATGAGATATAGTTTGCTTTTACCAGGGCATCATTTTCTACTCCATTCTCCTTAGACTGCAGTGGGTAAGGAAGGAGGAGGTACTGTTTGTTTAGGGCACCAGGCTGTCTTTTTTTGCACTTTCAGGTGAGAGTTTAATGTTAATAATTTCCTGCTTTTTCAGCATGATGGACTGTTGTGGTTTTGGGCATAGGAAGAGCTAAAGAATTAGGAGCAGTACCTACAGCTGCTGTTCTCTGGCTGGATATGAGATACGCTTGGTCAGATTGGTCAGATATGCAGGCACTTTGCCATGCCTCGTTAAGATACCATACATAACATAAACACCACTAACTGGGATAATTTGCCTGCAGGCACAGTTAAGGTCGTGCAACCTAGCTAAGTCTGCTCTGCCAGAATGCTCAGCTGTAGGTAGCAGAGCTCACATGGAAGTTTGCCACAGTTAGCTGGTGGAAAATAAGGTTTTAAGCTGTGCTAACTTGATATTTTAGACTCCATGGGGGAGGATATTGTGAGACGTGAAAAAGCATCCATTCTGACAAATGGAAGCTGTAGGTGAATGAAAGTACCCCAGACACAAGGTGTGCATTTTTAGCAAACAGGATGCTTTCGTTATTAGAGTGCAGCCAAGGGATGTGATGGATTTTCCAATGTGAATCTCTAAATTAAGACAGGATTTGGCTTGCTAAACACATACCTAAGGTACGTTAGGGCTTTGCAAAACTAGCTGAGTGGAATGGCTTCACTTTCAGAAGGCCAGACTGGGAATACCATCCATAGAGTCACAGAGCTCTTGCAACCTCTGAATCTGTCATGCAGCAGGTTTCCACCACCAGGCCGGTATCACTCACATCCCTCTCAGAACTAAAACTAGTGTGTCCAGAAGTAACAAAACAGTTAAACTTCTCTGCTAACTAATGTTGTACAGGGATATTTCAAATATGCATGAGTTATAAAATTTTACATCCAAGGAATGAAAAAAATGTCTCTATTGCTATGGAACATTTTCCTCTGGTATAGTCTAAGCTATTACTGTGTTGGGAAAGCTTGGAATTGTTTTGCCTCGTGAGAACAGTTTTAAAAACAAACTGTGTTCTACATGAGTGCAGTATTTGTGAGAAATGCCAAAGTGACAGCTTTAGAGAATGAGCTGCCCATGTCACTGAACAGTTTTGCCAGAAACCATAACAAAGCATGTAACTGGCTGGTGGTGTTTAAAGGGACACTGAGTGGTTCAGCCCCTATGACCATGTTATGCACAACCTCCTCAATGACAGTTGTTGAAATAATATTTTCATGACATAATTATTAATCCACTTGGCATTTGTTTAAAAATATCAAGGCATTTCATAGAAGCTCTCAGACATCCTGAATACTCTTCCTGATTTCTACAGTTGAGTAAGTGCCCTCTAGATGAAGAAGGATGATGACCAATATCCAGAAATATCTGCTGACTCTGAAATATTAAACATCAATGAGTAGAATTTGACATAGCAACACTCAGAAATCACAGCATCTGCTGAAGATCTTATCCTATTAAATTTAACTCATATATGTGACAGTAAGCATCTTCTGTCCTGCAGTAGCAGGAACATTATATGCTAGCAGAGGAAAATAATGTTGTGCCAGAAACGAACTGCACCATACAAAAATTTATCAAGTGTCATCATATTTTGCTTTTCCCAGTTTTCAGTTGTTAGAAAAAAATGGTTGAAGTAATTAGATGAAGTTTGAGGTATTCAGATGAAAATTAAGAGGTAGTGGTAGGTTCTGAGCTGCTGCTTGGTACGCTTGCTCTTGTGATTGTCTTACCTCTTCCCAGCTTTCTCTTCAATAGAAGGAATTGTTTTGTAGAGAATTAAATTAGTCTTTTCTTTGCAATGTTTCTTTTAAACAAACTTGCAAGTGTATATGTTGTCTTGGAGTCCTGGTGAAAGATTATGGTGTTAAGAATGACTGGAGAGATAGCTGGAGGACTGAAGCAGTGGTTTTAGAGTAACAACTATTACATAAAGCAACTAGGAGGGGAAAACCCTGGAAATCCAACTTGATGTGTACAATTAAATTTACAGATATATTCTGCCTCATCATAAATGAAGTGTAAGAGCCTGCAGTCCCTCACACCTCTGCAGGCAGGTAGACTAAACATTTTAGATTGGCAAGTCCCTTTCTGCTGAGCAGCACCTAATGTGGGAATGTCCTCCCCTTACATTGTAATGCAGGCCCTGCTGGGTGCTGCAGTCAGTGAGTAGTGTGTTGTTCTTTAGAATGAGAAGTGTTGTATTCCTACATGCAGCTCTTTTAGTGTCCACAGTTAATTTTTTTTTAGTGTGGGTGGACCATGCACTCATATAGATGCACGTGTCCTTAAAATACTCAATTTTATGATATAGTGAATGAATTCGCTTTGCATGTAATTTAGAAATAATGGCAAAGATAAGGACCTTCCAGTGAAGTTTCAAGAGAGGTATTTAAGGGTGAAACAACTATTTATTTCAGAATGGCCAGGTTTCACTTGTGGCTTTTATTTTCCTTTAAGCCCAGTAAAATTTCAGCTTCATATAGAAATGAAGGAGCTGATCATTGGTGCCCTTATTTTGGCAGGGTGGTATTGCCAGCTAGTGATTCAGTCTCAAAGGTAACTGGAGAGAGTAATTTGCAAATGCATGAAAAGGAACAGCTAATACCCGGGGGATATGTTAGCAAATTTACCTTTGGCAGACAAAGGAAATGCTGCTTTGTTGAGAGAGAAACTTCTTTACCAAGAAATCTGACAGTGTGCCACAGCAGTAGGATCTTGGCAACAGAAGTCTGAAAAATAAAGTTTTCCTAAGGTTGAATATCATTAGAAGTGTGTAGTTTTATGCATATGCCCTTTTCTCAATACTCAGGATATAATTCCCATTAATAGTTGTGGCAGTTAGATGCATCTATCAAGATAACATGTCCCCCGGGTATTGAATTCTATTATTCTGCTTCTTTGCATGTAACTTGACAGAGACAAATATAACCATCCAAGTTACTGAATATGAGAAGGATGTGTATTTTTCTTCAGATCTATTCAAAGTGATTCTACTCCTAGGGGATTACATTTGTGTCTAACTTTCCTCTGATTTACTATTTTAGCTGAGCTGATGGATTATGAAAAAGAGTAATTTCTTTTTAATACCGTTTTCCTGAATCTGTCATTCAAAACTTGGTATGTGGGGACAGAATGGTTCATAAACACCATTTTCCTGAAGGAAAATGGCTTCTCACAGTAAAAAGGAGCTCTGAACAGAGCTTCCGCACAAACGTGTTTGCCCATCAGTAGCTGACAGAGGAGCCTCTGTGTGTGTGTGTGTTAGGGATGTGGACTTGTTAAATGAGTCTTCTTATTTGGAAACAGTTTTTCAAATAGACTAGGAAGGATTGATCATATTCAGATCTAGAGAAGGAAATTGCATAGAATTCTGTCTTATCATAATTGGCAGATTAGATTGTAAACTAGTACTGTAATAGCATCCTCTAGTCATGGAATGTGCCTTAGCTGAAATTCCAGATCTCTTAAATATTCCTCGAGTTCAGAGGTCTTCAAAAACCTAAATAAAATCAGTTCTTTCATGCTGCTTACATTAGTAAGTTGTCTTTTTTATATTAAGCTTAAACCAATATCCCCATGTCTAAAATTGTTTCTACAATCTCTGCATGCATAACATCATGGGTTTTGTTTTGTTTCCTTGTTTGTTTGTTAATGACTGGGCAGGACAGGTAGTGGCAGTGAATGCACTTTAAAAAATCCCACTAATATCCTCCTTTCATCTGGAAAAACAAATATTTGTAAATCCCTCTGTGTAAGGATTGCAAGTTTGAAAGAACAGTTGTCTGGTTAATCCATTTAAATGCTTATTTTGATTGGGCAGCTGTGAGTCTTTGTGTGCACACAGCATCTCCCCACACTTACTGGAGTGTTACAAAATACCACAGAGATTCTGGTTTGGTTCAGCAGCGGCCAGCGTGCACACATACAGTTTTCGGTTTTACGGATAGAGACTCTTGCCATGCGGACCCCATCCTTGTTTAAGATGGTCTCAGGAGCTGTGGCCAAAGGCAGCTTGCTCTGTCAGCTCCAATCCTGGCTGTGCAGGTAGCTGAGATCATGGCTAAAGAATCTGGGTTCAAAGCACCCCCTCACTCACGGCTCGAACACGCTCCGGCAGCTGACACAAAAGGTGCACTTGTGCAGGGCCAGTGCAGAGGCTCACCTCAGAGCTGTGCATGGAAAAAGAGTGAGAAACTTCTGTTCAAATATCTCTGCCTAGGTGAAATTAAAACACTGAATGGCAGGCCTGCAATTTATGTGCTCCAAACCATGCCATTGTACATAAAATCTTTTTAATGTCCTACTCATATTTTTTCTGCCCCTTGTGCTTCGTAATTCTGAAGTATTTCCTACTTGTAAATGTGATGCTTAAACTGATATTTGAACAGATGCAGCCCATTCCAATTACTGTGTTATATTTTAGGATTGCTTTTGATTTACTTTTTTTTTTTTTTAATATTCCAAATCCATTATTTGGGTTTGGTTTTGTTTGGCTAAAGTTTTGTTTGTCGGTCCACAGGATCTTGATTCTAGTTTAGAGAAAGGAATTGTAGTCATAATCAAGATCTTTGAAATCAGAGATACAAGTTGCAGTTCAGCAGAAGTTTCAGAATAAAAGGTAAAACTTTTGTCTGGGTTTACAGAATGTTTTCCCTGACTAGTGGCAGTGTTAGATATTCATCACACTTTTCCCCTGAAACAAAACAGAATTGGGGTGATGGGTTGAATTTTATTTTTTGTGTTCACATTACAGAACTGCAGCAAAATCAAATGTTTCACATCAGACAGAGGATGTATGTGCTTCACATACTCTCTGTCCCTTTAATATCCTTCCTCTTTAAAAAATTGTATTCTAAAAACAAGACTATTCTGACTCTTGCAGCATCCTGTGAAATGGAGGCGTCTGATAGGTCTCTGTACTGCTGAAGAAACAGTCACAGAGAGTAGTACCTGTCTTCTCAAATGTCTCCCCTAAATGTTAACTTGAGACACCAAAAGTCCTTTTTCTATGCTTCAAAATCAAAATAACCTCCATTCTACTTTTACAGTAGATTTAAACAACTATGAGGCCTGAGGTGCTTCTGCAGATATGTCTGAGAAGAGACATCAATCCCTGGAGTGCTCCCCAAAGCATCATAACCCATGCTGATGAGTCCTAAGCAAATGCTATCTGGCCTGGCAGTGATGATGCCTGGCAGAAAAGACTAACTGCAGAGCCCCCGTTTCCTCTCCTGGAAGGGCTGTGACATCTCCTGTCTCAGGGCAAGTAACATTTGAAAGCAGTCTGGGTTGGAGACAGCAGCAGCTGGCAGGTCCCCCGTGTCGCTGGCATGTTGGGCAGCCTGACCTTTCCCCAGAAGGAGCTCCAGCCGTGGATCCACACAGACCTTTCCCTGCCCTCGGCAGCACTACTGCAGCTGAAATACGCAGTTTTGCCTTACCCCAGCTGTGGGCTGCTGCTCCTCATACCACATTCTTCATTGTGTTTGTGTTGTCAGATAGACGTCTAGACTGGAGAGCTCTTCTGGGTCAGGCTGGCCTTTGGAGGAGGAGGGAGGTGTGGTAAGGTGCGGTCTGATTCCTCTGGGAGGGAGGAGAAAGTGCAGTGAGGGACGTGAACTAAAAACGAGCAAGGGAGCATGATGATGTTTTTTGCAAAATTTTTTTGTGCAAATATTCCTCTATGGCCTCACCAGAGAGAAATAAAAAAAAAGGGGAAAAAAGGTAGATCTGTTGTGTTCACAATGTTTTAAAAACAAATTAGCCGGGCTTTTTTTAATGGTCTGAGGATTTCTCCTTGAGGCAGACAATTGTTGTTCTCAAAATATGTTGTTTCTTTGCATGAGAAAGGAGCATTAAAAATAAGAGGTCAGAAGAGATGTGTGTGTGAGCAGGCCTTTGCAGTAGCATCCTGAAAGGAAGAGTGATGAGGGCTCTGTAAAGCTGCATATGGCAGGAGCCTTTCAAAAGGGAAGATGGGTATGGTTTTCTGACTTCTCAACCTGTCAGGAAAGTGTGTGTCAGTAGTTTTTAGGGCATACTAGTAAAGCAAATAAAAATGGGAATTAAAAACATAAAATGGCAAATACAGGAGTGATACTTTTTCTGATTCACCAAGCAACTTGGCTGTATCAAAAGGAACCTGTGGGAGTCAGACGTAACTTTGAATTTCCTGTTTTGTGTGATTTGTCACAGTCTCTATGTCTGTGCTTCATTTCCACTACTTTAAAAAGCAAGCAAAAGTCTTCCCCCAAAGTAACATATTCTCATAACCTTTCCTGAAGGTTGGTCTCTGAGACCAGACAGGGTTTGGAAGTGCCTGCCAATCTCCTGAGTGAATAAACAGTATTAATAAATATCTGCCCACCTGTATTAACTCTTGGCAAGCCACAACAACTTCTAGTTATTATCTACATAGTTTCCTCTATATTTTAATTATCTTAGTGTGCTCTTTTGAATACAGTAGAGGATTTACATTTAGCAAGAGTTTAGCTGTAGCAAGGGTTAACTAGTGAGAGTTAAATGTAGTTTCCACAGAAAGATTTGGCTTTTTGCCACCTGAGTTTCTGTATGCTGCCAGTGTAGAGAGCAGTCTCCAAATAATTTCCATTTTGCCTTTGGAAGAGATTATTTACTGCCGTCTATCCAGCCTTCCATACTACTGCTGAAAGTGCTGCAGGTAGATAATCAAGTAACAAACAAAAGCTTTTTTCACATACAGAATTCAGACCTCTTGAGCTTATAGCTGATTTTAAAGTAATTGTATAAACCGCAGCAACTTTGTGTGGTAAGTCTCAGTTTTGAGTCTGACTAGACTTGTTCCTAATACAACCTCTACTGAGGCAACTTAACAGGATCCAGCTTTAACAGGATTTGATGATCCACATGAAAACTTTAAAACCTCCACCCTTTTAATTTAATGTGATAAACTCATGTGATGGTGTGTGTGTGCCAGGCCAGCACTTGGTTACTTGTAGCCATTCAGAAAGTTAGGCAGGATGAGGCCTTACACTAAATAAGAGTAAAGTTCTGCAAGAGTGTCATTTGTGACATTCGTGTTTAGCCAAGCAAGTATGTTACTATTTTTGATTTCTGTGTGTCTTTGGTGGTGCAGTGGTCTGCAGGAGTTGAGGCAGAGTTCCCTCAGCACAGCATGCTCTGCTGTCACAGTGAAGAGCAAGCACAACAGTTGTCCTCGTAAGGGAAAAATAGGAGCTGTACTCGTGTGCCCACCGACTCTGTCCATCACAAGAACCACAACTGCAATTCCCCATGGAAAGGATGGCAGGGTTTGCCAATACAGCACAGCAGGAAGCTCCTAACACTTTTGAAAGTCACCTCTTTGCCTGTACCATGGATCCTAAAGTGTTCTAATGCCCAGAAGTTAAGCAGAAGATGTAGTCCCTTGACCTGAGACATAGACTGCAACACCTCTCTGCTTTCCTCCCACTGTAGCCTGTTCTGTGAGGATGCCCCTAACAAGGCAGACAAGATTGTCTTTGCATTAAGCAGATATCCCAAGACAGACATTTAGGACTGCTTGAAGAAGGCAATGCCTCCCGATAAGCAGCGCTGGTACCTTAAGAGTATGATCAATTTCTTTTATGATCTCAGGGGCTTTTCAGTCTGCAGGTGACACTGAGCACATTCAGTAGCCTTGCAGATAAGCTGAAGTGCCAGGGTGTGTCTCTGTGGAATACTTCATGGCTAATAGAAATAGCTTAGCCATAATATTTTTAGCAAATAAATTCTGTTCCACCTACACTGGGTGGACTTCTGAATTCCCCTGTTGGAAACTGGGAGTTTAATAAACAGACCCTGGAAAACAGGCTCTTTAAGATGGATGTTCCTCATTAATTTTGTCGTAAGAGACATGGGGGAAGAAATATAAATTAAGCTTTTGGAGGGAATATGTGCTTTCATCAGGACAAATGATTCACCTTCCTCATTGCTATTATGAAGAATTAAGAGCTCTGTCATATTTCGAAGCAGGCAGGCAGTGGTGTGACTACTGAGGGAACAGGAGTGGAGAGAAGCAGGTTACTAGAAACAGCCTTTCTTAACTGGCTGAAGGAAAAGATGCAGTGGGTTCAGAAACTCCATACAAGCTACACAGAAGGTACAATTGCACGGGTTTGTACTGGTAAGGTTCTGTAGCAGAGAGTAGAGGCATACTTGTGTTTTCCTGAGTCAGAATTGTTCCTAATTATGTATGTTCTGAATGTTAGGGGGTCTTCCACAGAGACTCATCTGTCATGAAAAAATATCACAGAAATAACTATATTATGCTTGAATGACTGCTGTCTGTTTTCAGACCATATAAGTTGGAAAAATAATATTTGTACAAAGCTGAAGTGTTTATACTCTTTCAGCTCTATTTCAAGTGAAGTAATGGCACCTTTCACTGAGCAGAGGAGAGTACAAAAGGAGGTTTAGATGCAGGATATGCTTCTTAGTGCACAGGTCAGAGTTAGTTATGCAGATGTCAGTTCTGAACCATGAATCATGGTTATTCCAACAAAGCAGGAAAGCTGTTTTTGCTAATCTTGAGAACCAGATGAGCATTGTTGTGTTCAATGTCCATTGTATATCTGAAGTCTCAGGAGGAGTTAACCGCCAAAGACAACTTTCAGTAAATTCCAAACTCAATGCATTATGCAGAAAAAACCCTGGACCCTGTAGTCATAACTGAATACATTGAACTCGGTGTTATATCACATATGGTTCTCCAGTGCTGTGTGCTATTTTCCAGCTTTGTTAGGGAGGCTGTGGGTTAAAGTCAGGAGAAAATTAAATGTCCATTTAATTGCCCTATGGGAAGCCATCATTCAGATTTTTTTCAGCCTCTTTGCTTGGAGACAGTATTCTTTTGTTCCATCAGCCATGGAGTGCTAAATAGTGTCCAGAAAATGCGCTGCAAGTTAAAGATCCGCAGGTGCAAAATCCATCTCATTATTTGAGGCATCGCAATAATGTTTTCAGAATGCTTTCACTCTGCTATTGTAAGTGCTGATCTGGAGTCTCCTCTCACCTGCACTGCTGTCAGTCAGGAGTCATGACAGTGAGTTCTGTTCTTAGCCGTGTTTAAGAGCCTAGCCCATGATTAAAACTGCTAATGATCACTCATTTTGGAAATAGTGGATAAAAATAGTGGTATTTTAATGCTTTAAATACAAAAAATATTTTCATTTTCAGGATCTCCAGTGTGCTGTTCCCTCTTTTATTTTCTCTGGTTGTGTCCCTTCCCCCAGCTCCTGTTAGATTTGATTCTGTGTCTGTGTCAGTGCCTGCAGCAATCCCTAAAGCAAAGTTTTGCCAGTTCCACTTGCTGTTAAAAGCCAGGCACTTCTACTGCAGAGGCGAGTTAAATTCAGTTTTCCAACTGCTGCTCCTTTTGTCTTCTCCCTCTGCATGTACCTTCCCCTATACCTTGCCTGCTGGTAGGTGAGAAATGGTGGTTTCCCAAATTCAGTGCAGTTCATTGGTGGCTTTCTGGCTTTCCTTCCTTCTGCTTTGGCCTTCCTTCAGCTGGGGGTGGCCAAAGTACTCTTGGCTAGGTCTAGCTGGTCAACATGGCTTACCTAGTCTGCTGTCTTCTTTCCTAGCAGACTTCTCAGTCATGGCTGAAGAGCAGGTCACAGAAAGCTCAAAAAAGCCTGTGGGCCCCACCAAATCGTTCTCTGGTGTGGTAGGTGTGACTGGCATTTTTTTCATATGATGGGCAAAAGCCTCTACATGACAGGGGAAGCCATGACATGCATCTCCTCCAAGTAGTTCACAAAGTACTGTGTTGAAACAGGAAGTTACTTTGGCTCTTTTCCATTGCTGAGCCCCTGAAATTTGCAAAAGTGCAATCAGTACACTTACAGGCACAACTTTAAATACTGACTGAGGCAGCTGTTGTCCTCTGTGGTAGTCAGTGATCTGTGGCTATGTATGATAATGATCGAGGCTGAGAGATTCTGCAAAACAATCCTTAGGAATGTGGTTTCCTGGAGTCCTGCCACAGGGATAGTTAAACATTCATGGAACCTGTTTTCCTCTGACATATTTTAGTTGTACGTAAAGCATAGCACACGTTTGGCTTTACAGAGGCAGTCTCAGCACTCTTGATAATCATTGTTGTTAATCTTAATAGAAACAGTCACAAAATCATAGAAGTCCTGTACCCATGGCAATCCTGCTGGGGTAGCTCATAGTTGAGATAAAGCACTGCACCCAAAGTAGTGTCCAAGATAGTGTGAAGATTGTGAGCTCATACTCACATGGTGAAAATGGGAGTATGTGCCAGAGTGACACTCCATTTCAGCTCAGATGACATTAAGCTTAGAAATGGCAGCTGCAACTGAAAAGCTGAAAATACGTATTTCATAAGGTTACCCTGTAGGTGTTATGATGGGAGTTACTAGGTGATCTGCAGTGTTGCCAGCTCCTGTGATTTTATGATGAGTAATACAACACAGCTGTTTTTCTTGAAGATCCACCTCCTGGATCCCAGTGATTTATTTTCATTTTATCTTCTCTCTTTTTTTTAGTTAGATGGTAATTGCAATCCTCCTGCTCATGGCCAAAGTTTCAAAACAAAATGCACTCTTAAGACTACAGCCAGCAATGGCAAGGGAGAACGTAGCAGTTGGGGTGGTTTTTTTTGTTGTTGCTTGGGGTTTTGTTTTTTCTTTTTTGGTTGTGTTTTTTTCCCTTTCTTTATTTCCATGATCTGTCTGTCTAGTCTTGTGATTTTGTAACTCATGATTTTTTTTATCTTTAGTATTAATTATGTTTCCATCTTCACTTCCTTCCACTGGACATAATCAGTATAATTAAGAATAGCCATCAGGGTATACATCCAGGTCTTGAAAGCAAAGCTCAGATCATACATTTTCCTTGACTCTCTCACTCCTGCAATTAATTCATCAATATGTGCAAGGCAAATTCAATGAAGCTGGCAATGTCTCCATAACTGTCAAAGTCCCACTAGGGTTGTAGATCATGTACTGGGGATAGCAGTCAAACAGAAGTCATGCTGTGTTTAATACAGTTTCTGGCAAGACTTGATGTCTTTCTGTTGGATGAGAAGGTAATACAGTTTGGATGCTCTTCATAGCTGCTACTGTGCTTTCCAAACACGGATATATCATGGAGCTGTGCTCTTTGGGAGAATAAGGACAATCTGCTCCAAGGCTCTCTGATAAAGGCATTGTCCTCCTGCTGGCAGAATTCTGTGATGTAGTGGAGTGAAATCTTAAAATCTCTGCTGTCAGGTGGAATTATCTCACAGCAGCTGAGTAGATGAGTTCCCATCCCAACATCTCTATCAGCATTTTTCTTTTTTTTTGTGGGGGGGGGGGATGGGATCTGCCTGCTATTTTATAAGTATACATGTGCCAGAGACACTGAATGAGAGAATAGAGATGCTGTGACAGGATTTTACAAGATAGGAGTCAGAGAAATTGGCTGCTGTTTCTGAAATGCATCCTAAGACATAAAAAGTTTTCCAGTGTAGATCTTTCCAAAAAGACAGCATGTTGGTTTGTGCTTTATTTAATATTATCTTGTGAGAATTCTGTAATGATATTAAAAATGAGAGAAAAGTAAACTACAACGTTAGGCCTCAGTAGAAGTTACTTATCTACAGACAACAGATGCAAAGCAATCCACTTCAAGCCAAGTCAGTAGACTTTGGGTGAGGTGTCCTGTTTATGATGTCCCAAGAAATCATAAATAAAGTTGTGAACCACAGAAGAGAAGTGATCTGCAAGCCTGGCTCCACCAGAATCCATGGGGTGGACATTTCGACTGTGACTGCTCTGGTGTCTCTTCCATAATGTCCAGCCCACATGTTGGCTTGAATGTTCCATGCACTGTAACCACAGTGGCTGATCACTGCTGAACTGCTTGGCTGAAAGTTTCATAGCCAAGAAACCACAGTCTTTTATTTGGAGCCCTCTCCATGGACAAAGAAGCAAGGAAACCTTGAATTAGACTTCCTGTAGAAGTCAAAATAAGAAAACTAACATTAGACAGTGGATGGCAAATAGAAATTTTAGGAGACAAGCACACATTTTAGGATGGCTTCATTCACCTGTGCAAATCTGTGATTTTTCTGTTGACTTACTCATTATATCAACTTTTTTTTTTCATGTAAAATCGAGGTTGCTTCTGTCCACACTGTTCAAGTGACTTTGGTTGTCTCAACAGGAGAAAATCTTGAGGAGTTGGCTCATGTGGTATAAAGTGTGCAGCAGGATAATCAATTATTTTTGGAGATGAACATTTAAGTGACTACAAGAAGAAGAGCAGTCTGCTGGTCTTGGACTACTCCTTTTTTATGAGTTCCTCAGGGGATGAGTGAATACACTTTCCTAGGGAAAAATCCTACCAATTTGTCACTCTTCAGGCAGGACTTTGTTGATTAAAGATTGGTGTGAGTTCGTGTGACTTGGAAAAAGACCCATCTTTTCAGGATTTTTAAGTCCTCAGAGTCTAGTTGCAGGTTGTTATCAAAGAGTGATGTCAAAGTTCCTATTTAACTCCAGATTTCCTCTCAGGCCATCTGCAGGGTAGCCTGAGAGGAAATCTGCATCAGACAGAAAAAGTCAAACTTGGCTTTAGTTTTGAACTAGATGGGTTATCACATTGGACCAGGCCAAAGAGTAATAACAAACAACACACCAACACCTGCTAGAGCCTTATGACAGTCTTAGGGAAAGTAAACTTCAGTCTCACTTTAAACCAAATGCTGAAGCATGGAATAAAATTTCTCCACCTGGGCAGTTTAGACAGCTCTTTGAACTACCAGAGGCATGAATAAAGAGTCACTGATCTGTCAGCATCTGTTAGAAGAATTTCTGGGAGAAAATACAAGTGTAGTCAGTTCTGGAAGTCCCAAAACCCCGTTAGATTTTGACAGTAATTAAACCTGATCAGAAATTACCTGTTCCTAACTGCCCAACCTTTTGCTATTGTTGCTAGTGATTAAACTAATGCCTAACTTAAAAACTTAAGGTTTGTGACCTTACAGGGGATTGCTGATTTCCAGATGTTTTTTTTTTTTAATCAAGTAGTTTGGTTTGAATCTCCATCTTTGGAAGCAGTCCAAACATATTTGTTTTCATCCATTTGTTCCGGTGGGTGAGCCTCGGCAGAACCTGGCACAGCCAGGGACGGCAGAGGAACCAAACCCTTTCTCTCAATAAATATAATGTGCTTGAAACACTTTCCCTAAGGACCCACCTTCATGTGGCTCTTGGCTCCTGTGCTGTGGGCACTGGAGGGAACTGAGTCATGTTTATGGCAGAGGCATCCACCGTGCCACAGCTGCCACGTGAGCTCAGAGCTGAAGGCAGCATAGATGCAGATGAAGTCTTTGCAGTTTGAGCAGCAGATGCCTTTCCCCCGTGCTCAGTAGTGAGATGCTTGGCACCCTGCCACTGGTTTCCTGTGTACATTTGTGTGAGTCACCTCACCTCTCCCTTAGGATTTGTCTCTATTTTCCCTCCATGCTTTTAAGATCATGGATTGTTTTTTTCTGGGTAGAGGGACAGTCCCTCACTATCAGGTAGTTTTGATAATTACTGCAGCCTAGATAAGTTGTAACAGCTACTAGTTTCTCTTCAGCATGTGGTAAGTTAGAGGCAGCATGTGGTAAGTTAGAGGCACCATCCAGAAGAGATGTACAATTTGCTATAGCAAGGATTGTGTTAACGTGTATTTCATAGAACACCACGTTCAAGACCTTCTGAGTTCCTACCACACCTGCTTCAATGAGGCTTTGTTCCTCTGCATGGCTACTGGGAGTTGTTGCAACACATACAATTAAGAGCAAGAAATGTTTACCCAGAGCTTCAAATTCTGCCAGCCCAAAATATACTGCCAGCATTCTCCACCCATGTAAGTGCCCCCAGTATTGTAAATGGGGTGACACACTTTCCTTGGAAGAGAAGAGTAGGAATGTTTATTTTAACAAAGTCTGACAGTACACGTGACAGTGCTGTAACAGTCTTTGATGGCAAGGTACACTTGGTTATTTACTGCATAGAAAACGAGGTGGTACGAAACTGTCAGAGACACCCTCACTCAGGTTGAGTCATGAGGTCCAGAAAAGACCCCCTTGCATTCTAAAACCCTTTCTCGGGGGATTTCCAGGTGTGGCTGGATCCAGACCTAGTTTCAAGCTAGGAACTTAAGTCTAAAGGATTACATGTGCACAAGCAGTCCTTTATCTCACTTAGCTAAGATTTTGAACTTTCAGCTTGCTTATTCCCCTTTCTCTTACTATTTGATGCAATAAGGATGCTCTCAACCTCGAAGAACAACCTCAAGAGGCATAGCTGTTCAAGGGGAGATCCTGGCATGCAGCCCACTGCTTTGCAGGAGAGCTCAGCAGACCCTGGGCTGTTCCCTATTTGTGGAGTAAGATGATTGACTTATAGTAGTATCTGCATGCCAGCTGTATTTTGGTTGGCGCACACTCAACTAGCCCTCAGCTGTTGAACAAGTTTTATGGCCCTCAGCTATTGTGCTGTTATCTGTCTTCCCAGAGTCCAGCTTTAAGCCAGGTGCAGCCCTCACAACCACCACTGTTAGCTCTTGCTTGAGCCAAAAGCAGGGGGGAGCGCGCTGCCACACCCAGTGAGCTCATCCTGACCATCCCCTCCGTGTAGCATCTTCTGTACCATAAAACTATTGGAGGTTTTGCCACTGATTATAGTGGCTGTTAGATCAGAAACCTTAGGTCAGTACCAGAGCATGCTAGCGATGAGAAAGATGTGTGATTTGGATGGAGAGAGAAGATTTTTCTCTCAGTCCCTCACAATGGTTCAGAAATCCATTGAAAACGTTAGCAAGAGGCCCTTTTATTTCCTCCTGGAAAAATCATGTATATTTATTTCCTGTAATAAAATAGTCTAATGGTAGTAAAGAGTGAAGTTCTAGAAGGAAAAAATTGATTTCTCAGCTAATTGAGTAGAGAGGGGGAAATTATAAATCCCTGGTTGCCTCTTATGGGTTGACTAGCAACATTTGGCTGCAGAAAGCAATATGAACACAGTTTTAACATGCAGGTGGCTACAAGAGGAGGGCTGTGCTGCATGTAAGCCCAGTATCTCCTCAAAGTGGTTCACCCTACTTTTCCAATTACATTGCCAATTGAGTCAGACTGAAACCGTTGTTGATTGTCTGCTCCACTTCAGATAGTTGCATGTTCATTTTAGCTTTAAAAAGAAGTTTCTGTCAGCATTTTCTGTTCCTTGTAGTTACACTGTCCTTTCAGAATAGTTTTTGAGCTAAAACAATGTTTCCTAAAGTTCAAACACTGGCACAAAAAATATCTCTTTCCTTACTGCTGCCACACTGAAGCAGATGGTGAGTACTAAGACTCGAAACCAGTAAGCATGAATTATTCAATTTCTGGGTGCAGAAAAGTAGCTGTTGGGTCAAAGCGGGCATCTGCAAGACAGGCTGTCATTGCAAGTTAGTTTGAGTTTAAGTCCACTGCAGTTAGCCCAGTTAGACTCCTGCAGTAGATCACATGAGCTGCACACATGCCCTGTTGCATTTGTAGCCCAAACCTCTGGCAGACCATCTACCTTAAGCTCTGTGGTCTTTTTTAAGTCTTTTCCAGCTCTATGGTTTTTTTATGTGTGAACAGTAATCAGATCAGGGATGACACCTAGGTTATGCCTTAGGTTAGTAGAGACAAAATTGCAGAATTCACCGTGATCCATGTTATAATGATGTCACACAGCTGGTGTGCATTCTCCTTGTGGAACCTGCAGTTACTGTGGCACACAGACCATGATGCAGTGTTATGCACGCTGCCTGTGAGTAAGGCAAGTGGGTGAGTGCAGAGGAGCTATTTCAGTGCAAACTGGTCTTGCAAAATGCACGATTCTGCAAATTACAAAGCACCTTTTGCTCCCTCTGAAGTCAATAGAAGTTCATTTTGCTTTTCAAATTCACTTTGATTAACCTGGTCTTGACATCGTGGCACTTACCTTGTAAAGAAAATTGGTAGCTGTGAAAGATCAAAGATTTTTTAATTTAATGTAGGAGGAAATGTTTGCAACTGATGAAAACCTTATCTTCCTAATAAGCAATAATGCAATCTGATAATCTACCATTATTGAGTTTCCTTTTTTTTTTCCCTTAAGCTGAATTTACATCACCCGTGGAGAGAAATAAGGAAAGTGGACTGAAAATGCCAAACCTATGCAAATTTTGTGATATTAAAGTAACAACCTGCTCAAACCAACATCAGTGCAAGAGCAACTGCAACATCACTT
Source organism: Bombycilla garrulus (assembly GCA_013400315.1). NCBI lineage: Eukaryota > Metazoa > Chordata > Aves > Passeriformes > Bombycillidae > Bombycilla > Bombycilla garrulus. The sequence goes on from VXBU01012878.1 coordinate 195,591, forward strand.
CTATCTGTGAGAAGAGTAGTGAAGTCTGTGTTGCTATATGGTAAGTTATTTCTTCATAGAGGTAGGGACAGGAGCACACCCTCATTCATCATTGCTTCGTACTTTCCTCGATTGCTCTGATACTCAGAATGTCCCTGCTACCTCACTGGGCTTTGCTCTCCCACTTCCAACTCATATCTCTTCACAGCATACCTAGAGTTGCTTGAGGTTAACAATTCTGATATTAAATGTTCTGGGGATTTTCTTCTCTTCTAAAACAGTTCTGTTCCAGCTTAAGCTGTTATTGGAAAAAAGGCATGGTTTTGTGCAAGCCATTAAGCTGTATCCACCCACAGCCCCCAAGAGTGGAAACAGATTTGAGGCTCAAGAGAGGATTGTAGTGACAGTTCCTAAACAAAGACAATTCTCTCAGGTTTCAAGGGAACTAGATTATGTAGATTTATCACAAGAGGGTTATTGCCACATATAGGTAGAAACACTTCCTCTTAATGGGAAAAAACTTGGTGTGGGTAGAGACTTCAATGTAGGCATGATGCTTTTTATGCAGCCTATGGCTAGGTTCAAAGAAATCAAGGGTTTATGAAAATGAGTTGCAATACTTTTTTTAGGATTTGTTGGCTTTAAGCTTATGTTCCAGTCTAAAAACTGAGGCTTCCCTTGCCCTTCCATAAATGGGAATCCAGTCCTACCAAAGAAAGCCAGAAACACTCTTAATGAATTGATAAGTGGAGTAAAGGAACACAACTGAGTGGTTTTTGCAGCATTGCTGCTGATTTAGAAAAATAATTAGAACTACTTACAGATGGACATAACTATTCACATTCTGAGGGATTAGTTGTGTCCCTTGACTTGAGATTTCAGCATAACTGGAAGTAGGCATTTCAGTTCAGATCAGTCCAGTGTGCTTTTCCATATTTGTCCTGTGCTTCTTTAGTAAGTCATCAGTGTCCATTATTGCCATAAAAAGGAGCTGTGTACAATTTAAGATACATTTTTGATTTTTCATGACCATTTAGCCAAAAGGCAAGTAAACTGAGAACTATAAAGTGCTTTTTGCCTTCAAGTCTTCTGTCAATGAAATTAAATCTGTGGACCAGGACAAAACACAGGAGTATGGTCTAGATTATAAGCTGTAAATATGTCCCTGACTGTGAGGCAACTCTAATTTGCATCAGTTTTTATGATTGGTACTTTGCTGGGTTTTTTTTGGTTGGTTGAGGTTGTTTGGGGTTTTTTTTTGTATATAATTCCTTTAGTGCACAAACTGTGCTGATTGTAGGCTTCAAAAGCGAAATGAAAAGACCAACTCACTAGAAATTCCTCCGATTTTGAGGAAATAATTCAGTTTTTATCATAATTTCCCACAGATTTTTACTGTCTGTTCAGTGACCACAAAAACCAAAAGTATGTTCTGAAGTTCACAGCAGTTCATTGAGCATTAGCTTGAATAATTCTAAGTGAGATTTTCAGAGGCTCTCTTGTGAGCTTAGCAGTAATGTGATACAGGAATAGCTGTGCCATTGTACAAATGTGAGGAACCCAGACAGTGCCAAATTTACCCCATTCAGGAAAGACAGAGAAAAACATACGATGCTCTTGAAATGCCATTTATATTCTCAAAAGAGGCAAATTTTGGTCAGGCACAGTCCTGTCTGCTCCCTTTATAAAATATTCCTTTTTTTTATTTCAATTTTCTCCTTTTCATTTTTAGGAGACAGAATGATGAAAATATGACATTAGAAACAATATGCCACGATCCCCAGGAAACACTGTATGGTCACTTTTTGGATGACTATAAATCAGAGCAGTGTTTGATGAGGGAAAAGAAAGACGATGGGGGATTGATGTTCATGTGTTCCTGCACAGGTGAAGAATGCAATGATATGCTCATTTTTACATCAGGTAGGTTTAATAATTTACCTTGCACTCCTACATTCCTTGCAAGTAATATTAACTGTGTTAATATTAACTGTGTTATACCGACGTCCTTTGGAATTGCATTTTGTGGGGGAGAACTTCTAATGGCAGGTGCTATTTTGGTCCTTTTTGAATCTTGCAAAATCTCAACCTTTCTTTTCTGTGTTCTGAGGGTACTTCTTCCTGCCAGGCTGTCCTCATTTTGAAGTCTGTTATTAAGCTCAAGATACTGCACTTAAAAGCTGGAAGATGAAAGCAAGATGCTTACAGTTGTTTTGTTGATGCACCAAAATGCAACACATGCTAATTACATTGTAAAGTCTAAACTAAAGGCAAATGCCATTTTTGAGGTCCTACCTCTTCTAAAAAGCTGTATTGCCATAGTGTGTTATCTGCATATAGAAGTGTTACTGGTAACCTAATAGGATGTGAATTTTAAGTCAGCTTCTCTGGTGTAACTGACCATCTGCACCTCTCCTGTGGTGGGTGTGAAGAAGCTAGGTGTCTTCTCTGGGGAATGTGTTCCCTCACACCAACCGTGGCACAAGGAAGAGTTCAGTTAAACCAGGGAAATGTGAGTACAGACCAAACCACAAGGGCATAACCCATCCCATTCTACTTCATGGGCTCTAATAGAGGCCACTGCAGGCACAGTGAAGGCAGTGCAGGTGTGTACAGTGCTGGTAGACCTCATGCTGTACATAGATGTGCTTGGGTACAAACACCCCTTGTGCTTTATTTTGTCCTGACTGCTGTGATGCTTTTACTGCGACAAAGTCAGGTTTCTCACAGGGAAGAATAAGGTCTCTTGTGGAGAAATTTGTGTACACACACTTCTAAAGGGCTGTGGCACACCACACCCATCCTCGTCACCCATAAGTTCCTCAGAAAAAGGTTTTAGTAGGGTCTGTGTTACCTGAGATAATGAAGGGTTGGGATGCTGTTTCCGCTCCTGGGAAACCTGTTGTGTGACTGCACTGAGGTGAATGACTATGGGATTGTAGCTCTCACTTCCCAGCCTCCAAGAAGGCCAACTACTTTAGGTCACAAAACAAGCACCAAATTATCCAAGAGCAAGCTACCAAGTCTTTTCTTTCCTTGGTCCAGGTTATCCATATCTGGTGTCACCTCTCATCCCCATCTTCCTCATCCAAGCTTGATTTGAAATCAACCTGACTGCTGATCCATGGTTGTGCGACCAACCCTTATCTGGGTGATCTTTAAAGGATTTGAAGTATATACTGGTATTGATATGAGCACAAGTGTTAGACCCAGGACCTAATTCTAACAGATTGCCTTGGCTTTAGTGAAGAAAATGTGTTCCCAGTGAAGAGATCTTACACTGTGTCAGCTGTTCAGTGTTTTTGTACAACATGAACCCCACCCTTGTGGATTTTGGCTAAATTGTTATGAGTTAGCCACGTTATAGCTGTTTTTCCTGGAGCTATGTAACCGAATGCAATCACTGGCAAATGTGTGTCTTTGGTGTGTATGAATATGAAAACCGTTCTAGAAATTCAACACCAAGTGTCTTCATTCCTGTCAACTCTGCAGCTCACTCACACTTCCAGATCAACCTAAAAAGAGTAGTAGAAATTTAAACCCAGTCTTCTTACCCAAATTCCTTTTACTCTTATGAGTGGAGCCTTTGCTTTTAGGTCACATGCTGTAAGCACTTCAGGTGACTCATGAAAGCCATCTGCTGCATTTGTATGTATTAAGTGAATAAGTACAGATAAAAGTTAATGTAAAACTTCATAACATTCCCAGTTCATTCACAAACACAGGCATTAACTCTAGTCAGGAGGGGGGAGAGTTGAGGGTTTGTCATTCCTTTTTTATTGTTGTGGATTAGTATTTCTTTTAAATGAAAACAGCCCCTTTGGGTTGCTTGCCTGGTTAGCCATGGCAGGAAGACAAACGATTTTTACAGTATCAGACATGCGGTTTCCTGTCTGTGTTTAACTTTGAGCAGAACATCACAGCCAGCTGGTCCATGGCTCCTCCAGACAACTAGATAATAGCCTGTAATAATTTTGCCTTTGGAATGACTGTCATCCAGATCCATTCTGTACATTGTTTCTTGCAGGGTTTTTGTTGGTTTTTTTTCCTACATTTATTGTACAGAATAAGAATATTTTTTGCAGTGGTTTTGCACATTCTGTAGTTTTAGAGAGCAAGACAAGAGCCACTCTACAAAAGCCTGACCAAACAGTGATTTTAATAATTTATTAGCAGAAACTGAGATAAAAAGATTGCAATTTTTCACCTGTTAATCACAGTGTTTCAAGTTATTGTTATAAAAGACTACTGTTTTACCTCTTCTTCCTCTATGCACACTTTAGACTGACCAGATTTAGTTTGTTTCTGGTGTTTCTGAGCTAAGAAAGAAAATCCTGGGTAAGGCAACAAGTTCTAATTTCCACCAAAGGTTAGTCACTAAATTCCAGTGATTCACTGCTGAGCTGTTATTGCTTATGGAAGAATTGGTTTATAGCGCTATTGGCTTGCATGAGTCTTGACTGTGAAGGGCAAACCTCCTGACTCCACTTTTAGACACAAGCATCTAAAAGTTTGGGGTATTGGAGGTGTTGTGAATCACTCAAGAGTGACTTTAGAAATGTTTGAAGTAGTTACATCAAAATCAAATGCCTGTTTATTGTGTGGATTTTCATTTAAATTGCCAATCTGCAGGATAAGCAAGACACAGTCGAACATGTGCCTAAACATGCCTGTAGTTCTGCTGTGTCAGGGGGCTGACCCTGATTCAGATCCCTGGCATTTCAGGCCACAGGCAGCTGGTGGAAAATACTGAGTGCAGAATCACTCTAAATAATGTTTCGGAGTTCTTGGAGAAATAACATGCAGGAGACAGGTAACCATTGTAAATAAGACTACTCTGTGCTTATTTTTTAATCCCTCTCTTTTTTTGCCAAACAAAATCGTGGGTGACTGGCAAGCAGCTTACACCCCCGTGGTGGAAAAATGCTTCTCACAGCAAATCTCAATGCCAGTGTTTTGTAATTATTATTTATTCAAAAGTCTAACGGCAGTGTTACCAGAAGGCAAAGCCAGGGAGCAAAACCACTGGAAAAGATTAACAAGAATTGGGGGTAAAAGGCCTTGGTTGGCTGAAAGTTGACTTGGTGGCAAACTGAGGCCTGGTTCTTCTGTCGTGGAAAAAATGAGCACAGGACTAGGCATGAGGGTTTTTTGCTCCCTGTTGTCTGGTTGTGTCTGCTAGATCTTCTGCATCTTCCTTTACCTTCTGCTACTTTGATCTGCTGTGGTGAATCGGGTCTGTGTATAGTTGTTTGCACAGTCTCAGTCCTCCGGTGATGTTTGGGCAGCTTTGTTCCTCAGCTTGCCCTTCACCACATCTCCCAGCCCTTAGCCAATTCAATCATGACAAGGGCCTAACAAAGTTGGGTTTATTTACAATCCCAAGTTCTTTGACTGAAGTCAGTCTTGTTTACCCTGAGGGACCAAGCAGGACTGTTCTCTTTCCAGCCCCACATCTGACCCGTTCTCCATGGGCAGAGATGACCAGGTACTCATTGTAGACAAGAAGATGGGATTCCTGCATGTTACTTAGTGCATGGCCTACCTACGTGCTGTGCCATGCAACTCCTTCCTCTTGTGCAGCTCATTAGACACAGTCATTCAGCAATGTGCAAACCGGCAGTGGAGACTTCAAACAAGAAAACAAATCCTTTAAATACTGTTGTCAATATATATGCAGTTGTTATCCTGGGTATCAAATTCAAATCCAAGCCACAGTGCAGAGAACTCGAAAGTTGGAACCAGGATTTCAACACAGCTCTGTCTGGTTTATAGTTGTTTCATTCTAATAACTTACATGGTGATCATTTTTAACCCTCACCTATCTCTTGCCACGCTATGCAGATCTCCATGCAGCTTGAAACCGAGGTGTCTGTGGGATTGTTTAGGTAGATTGTGTTTATGCTCACCTACTGCAAGATGAAGTCATTATTTTGGGCATTTCCATCACACCCAAATGTGCGAGAAACCTTCAGCAACCACTCTGAACCATCCAGACAGTTGCCTTGAAATACCAAAGCCTCAGTGATAGAGATGACTGACAGGTCAACAAGAGAATAATGAGAACAACGAAGCTAACTGGGCAAGTGTGTTAAAGGCAGGAGGCTAAAAAACTTCACATTGATCATGGTTTTACAGAGTTAGGTAATTGAGAGTGTAAGAGACATGCCTCTTGGATTAATCAGTTGTAGCTGAGTCATTTGCCTGAATGAGTTACAGCCTGTGTATTTGCAGTGTATCCAGCGCTGTGATTGCTCACTGTGTACAGTTGTTACCTGGGAGAGCCGGTGTTGCTCTGCTGCCTGAACCACCGCAAGCATGCCTGTGTGATGCCTTGTCCTGTGCCCAGACTGCAGGAGATATGGATAATGTTTCAAAGTGACCTTAACTTTGTATCTCTCATTTGTCTCTAACGTGTTGTCCCTGTCTTTTCCTTTCTTTCTCTCCTCTTCCTCTCCTTACTAGAGTCAAAGTTAGTGATTTTACTTGACTACATAGGAGGATCTCAGACTTAAGAGCAGACTTAAGATCTGTGCGCAGTCACCAGTCCATAAACACTTATGTGATGAGTTGTCCGGTGCTCAAGGAACATCAGAAGGGAGATGATTACAGCTGGACTGCTTCCAAGTGAATTTTAACAAAGGCTTTCATTAATCTCTTTTTCTGTTATCCAACTAACATGTTCAGAAGGTAACTGTCTTCCAGCCGCCCCATAAAAGAGGTCAGTAACATTACATAACATTGCACAGAGCCCTCTCAGTGCTTGTATATTGGCTTTGTTCTCTATGTTTCCTCTTAGGTATTTGCAGGCAATAGGGTCCCACCCAGTGCCTGCAGCTGTGTGTAACCAAAGGGGAGGCTGTCTAATGCTGAACATCTGATTCACTTAATGGGATAGAAAGGAAATAGAATCAAAAGAGGCTAAAGAAGCCAAAATTTTTGTTTTGCTCTGTATTATTTATATTGTTTGCTTCTTAGGAAAATAACCATGCTCAGTTACAGATTCGTGTAAAAACAAACTAGGCAGCGCTCTTCCAGGCTGGTTGGCATATTTGTTACAATTTGCATCACTTGAGAGCTTAATAAGTATGGGAATGTGGCCAATCTTTTATCAGGTTGTCGTGGAAGAGATTTTAATAATTGCAGACAGAAACAAACTGTAACTAACACTGGCAACATAATATTTTGGGAAAGGTTGGAGGGGTGAAACTCAGGCTGAGAATAAAAATAGTGGTTAATGTGTGGCATCTGTTGAAACATATTGAAACTGGAGAGATTGATTTGTTCCAGAAATCCACCAGCAAACAGCAGCAGACACCCAAGCTCTGTAACTGAGCTATGTATCACAGAAACTCAGTCACATCATGTAAAGTTAAAGTATGTTGGCTTTCATATTGCTGAGTAGGAAAAGCTCAGATACAAAAGTCAAAGTGTGTGAGAGGTGCCATGTACACACAGTGGAGGGACCTATTAGAATGGGAGAGATAAGGAGGGAATGCATTAGGGGGGTGGAAGATTTTAAGCAAATGGGTGCTGTGCCAGCAAACCAAGGAATTACACTTCTAGCCAGCAGTGAGGGAATAAAAGCAGCAACAAACTATTTGTTCTGTCTTAGAGCTTAAGAGTTTCTTAGGCCTCCTGGGTGCTGAATAGCATACTTGGCAATCAGTTGAAAAATGAAATTCTGCTTACAATAGATGAAATATCCATTAGGTCATTGCTGCCCAGCCTTTTTGCTGAAGTCAGCCACCCAGAGGCAGTCAAGTTGCCGGCCTCCCACTCATGTGACTAAGATGCAGCCATTCCCATCAGGTGACAGATGTATATGCATGACTCTTCCAACATGGAACACATGGAACTGGGGATTTTCCCTGGATGTTACAGAGAATTCTTGAGTCCTGATGCCCTAGGTAGTCGTACACCAAGACCAAAGCTGCAGGTCCGTAGGAGAGAGCAGCAATGGGCGTGACCCTGGTCTTCAAAACAGCTCATACTTGCTACCTTTCAGGAAGAGATAAGGGGTGGCACTGGGCAGTGACATGGATTAAGTGCTCTGAGAGCTGGCTCTGGTTTGCCAGCCATTTGTTGACTGCAGAGCAACATTTAGGCAGCCAGATAACCAAATGAAGGGGTGAATGAGTTCCCATACCTTTAAGTAAACCCTTGGGGCACAAAGTGCTGGAACCTGCAATTGGGTCACAGCAACCCCATGCAATGCTGCAGGCTGAAGGAAGAGTGGCAGGAAAGCTGCCTGGAGGAAAAAGACCTGGGGGTGCTGGTCATCAGTGCTTGAACACAAGCCAGCAGTGAGAGCATGTGGCCAAGAGGGCCCATGGCATCCTGGCCTGTTTCAAAGAGTGGAGCCAGCACAACCAGTGCAGTGATTATCCCCTGAACTCAGCACTGGTGAGGGCACATCAGACCCTGAGAGCCCCTCACTACAAGGACATTGAGGTGCTGGAGCGTGTCCAGAGAAGGGCAGCAAGGCTGGGGGAGGATTTGCAGCACAAGTCCTGTGAAGAGTGAGGGAGTTGGGGTTGTCTAGCCAAGAGAAAAGGAGGTCAAGGGGGGAACCTTTCTTTGCTTTCTACTACTATTTGGAAGGAGGTGGGGGTCAACCTCTTCTCCCAAGTTAGAAGCAATGGAACAAGAGGAAATGGCCTCAAGTTGTACAAGGCAGGTTTAGATTGGATAGCTGGGGAAATTCCTTTACCAAAAGGGTTGTTAAGCGCTGGAACTGGTTCCCCATGGAAGTGGTTGAATGACCATCCCCGGAGGTATTTAAAAGACTTGTAGATGTGACACTTAGAGGCATGGTTTAGTGGTGGGCTTGGCAGTGCTGGGTTTACAGTTTGACTTGATGATCTTAGAGATCTTTTCCAACCTAAACAATTCCATGATTCTGTAGCAGGCCAAGCAGACCTGCCAACTATCAGAGGTAGTGCCTCTCCAGGAGAGGGGTACTCTTTTGGATACCCTGATAATATCCTTTTTTCACACTAAAAGATGAAGACATACAGCTCAAGCACATCTTACTGGCCTTGACAGACTTGGTTTACCTAGTCCAAAAAAAGATCCTGTCAAATACAGGAACTTGTTGAAGGAATTAAGCCTTCTGGAAAGTCTGTGAGAAATGCCAGGGATTATTTTCCACTGGATAGTAAGATAGAGCCCACTCTGGTTTTAAAATCTAGTAATCTCTCTCTTCTGCCATGAGTTGGTTCAGCATAGAGCTGAGGGAGGGGTGGAACTGATTTCCTGCACAACAAAACTATTAAATTAAAAAAAAAAATAGTCGCCAGCAAGTATGAAAAATGAAAAATGTTTCCAAGAAGCTATCATGATAAAAAAACACAGGTTAATTTGAGGTGCAGCATTTGAATTTGATTATTGCCAAGTATTTTGTGCCAAGATCGAACATTTTCCTAAGGAAACACCCCGCACCCTAAGTAAGAAAGCTCTCCACTCCTCTCTGCAGACCCCCCACCCCAATGCCTGTAAAACTAACAGAAGTTTTTAAAAGTTGGATCAGCTTTCAGACCACTTTTGTCCTCAAGATAGGGGTTTCAGGGAAAAGTATAGGAGTGTCAGAAGCAGAGTTTCTGTTTTGAAAATCAGTATTTCCCACTAAAAAATGTTTTGCTGAAGATTTCCAAGCCATTTTAATTCTAAAAAAGCCAAAATCAGGAAGGTGCATGAGACACTGAGCTACAGAATTTCATTTCCACTTTAGGATTCTTCCACAGAGATAAACCAGATTACTCCAAACAGCTGCTCAGAGTAAATTTCATTTCACTGAAAATGAAGCATTTTATGGAGCTAGTTTTCATCCAGAGACTACTAAAGAGATAGGCGAGATTTTCTACATTTTGTTGCCTAGTGCCTTGCTCAGAAAACACTACACATGCAAGGTTCAAACTCCCATTTTGTGAAAAGCTTTTCCTTGACTGAAACAGAACAGGTCTTGAACTCGAAGCTCCTGTACCCCACCCATACCAGTCCACTCACTGCTGGGGATTCTGCACTCACATACATCTCTTGCCAAATTGCAACATTTGAACAGAAATTCTCTTCAAGCAAAAGCATTCAAAAAAGTGTTGGTTTTCATTCCAGTGTGGAATTCAAATCAAACTTTGAAACCTCAGAAATTCTACAAAATGGAGTTTTTCCTCCAGTCAGCTCAAAGGGCTGCTTTGTGTCTTGGGATCTTGCAAAATAACTTGATCACAGTTCTGTGTCTGGGACGATGTTTTGTGACTTCGTATTTCTCAGAATTTTTAAGACACTGCTTGCAATACATCAGTTTAGATATATTTAACTTGAGTTCTGCTAATATCAAAAGTATTCTTTCTCTGCTGGGTGGCTTTGACAAGCAGTTGAGTAGGCAGCAGCTTTAGAGCTCACAGGAGCAGCAGACAGCAAGGAAGTAGTTCTGTCAGTGCTGGCTGGGCATTCTGCTGCCCTGCCATTCAAGTGTGTGTCCTCATTTCATTGCCATTGTTTTCCAAAGTTCAGTGACACTAAAGTTGTATCAAGGGCATGAAAACTAACCTAAAGAATTTGCAAGCTCCTGTGCTTTGAAGCTCCCCGACTGAACAGGGGCTGTACAGTGTTTCCATTTTCCTTGGCACCTGAGCGCTATTCCCTCAAGGCTTAGGTAGTGTTAAGGGTTATGCAGATGGTTTGTGCTTAGTTTAAACCGCACACAGGAAGCTTTCTTTTAACTCAACTTCTCTATTGTTATGCTATATTAATAGGCTCTTTTGAAGCTTAAGAAAGGACTGATCCACCCAAATAATAGTTCTGGGTGGGGAAAGTTATTTAGGAGCACGTTTTCAAAACATGAAAGGCTGTTTCATTTAACCATTTCCTTGCCTGCCTGTGCAGCCAGATTTTGCTCATTCCACTGCTCAGAAAGAGGAAACTGCACTCTCATTTTTTTTTTTTAATTATGAGGTTTCAGTCTTAGGTATTTATTTATAAGTGAACATATTTATTCTTAGATTCCTGTAGTCAAGCCATAAAATGTTGCCAAGCCACTATGCAAACATACAGCTATGCTCTGAATTTTGATCCTCTCCTGATTTTGTACATAGATTTTGCAGAGAAATACCCCATCCCAGTGCTGGAATGGCTGATTTGATTCTGCTCATATCACCAAGCAAAATCAAAGGCATTTCCAGAAGTATCTTGCTCAGGACATGCCTCAGTGACACCAGCTCTTTGCTCTTTCTATCCCCTTTAATTCTCCTGTCAGGCAGCTTGGTCCCCTCCTAAGCTTAGAGTTCAGCCTTGTCAGTCCTGACACTCAGTTCTCCCTGATGTGCGCTCATTCTTGCACTTCCCAAACGCTGAGTGGGATTTGCCTCGTGTCTTAAATACTGAAAATTAGCACAGCCTTTGTCCCTGCTGCTTTCGGTGGGGTTGTGCAGCTGCATGCTTTTCACCCCCTGCTTCTCTGCTTCCTCCAAGCAACCGTGCCAAAGCGGATGTGTCACTTTGCAGCAGGGCTGCAGGATGATACAGTGCTCAGGGGGAAGTGGCCAAACTGCTCAGCTTCTGCTTTGATTAAATTTTTTTTTTACATTCTTTTTCAAGTAACATTTGCAGTATCGACAGTTTTTCCCTTCTACCCAGAAATCCCCCTGCACCACAAGCAGAGCTTTCTCTTGTGCAAAAAGAGGAAGAAGAGCTGAAGGAGCTCTGAAATCTGCTGGAGAGTTCTCAGCTGTAGAGCAAAATAATACAGCCTGCTCTAGGACATTGTAGGAATGATTGGAGATCCTCACACAGGTAACCAGCACAGGAAAGGAGCAGGGACTTTGGGTGTGTTTCTCCTCAGTTAGAGCTGAACATGCACCAGAAACCTCCAACTGTATGGACTCAGGGGGAGCAAATTGAAAGATAACTAATACATCTTGGGGCTTTTGTCAGTCATTTTGAAAGATATTTGTATTTCAAATATCTGGTCTACATACTGCAACTCTGTGGCAAAGAAAAATTACTTAAAAGGCCCTAAAGAAATATTTGCATTTTTGTGAAAAAGTATACACTATGATATAGATGCCATATTACTCATTTCCTAGAGCAGAGTCCAGACTTAGGCATGCTTTTCTGTGGTAAAGGGAAAAACAAACCAAAACCAGAAAAACCGAACTCCAAATGTTCGATAAAATTACTTTCTCTGATTGTTACGGGTTGTAGTTGTGTCATGTAGTTGTGACCTGCTTGCAGCCAAAACCCCAAAACAGCCATCCCACAATGCAGTCAGTTTTGCTCCACCAGGGTGTTTCCTGAGTTCTTAATAAAGCAGATTTTCTAAAAGCAAAGAATGCACAAGGGAATAAGCAATGCGAATCTATTTACTGACAGTGACATTTGACTTTCTAAATATATTCCTCCCGTAAGAGCTATACAAACACAAGCTTTTTTTTCCCTCTTCAATATGTTTAAGAGTAGAAGAGTTGCCTTTAATCTGTGATGACCTTTTAGGTATTTTTTTAATTTAAAATTTAATAATTTTAAAATTTACTAACATTTCGTTGTCAAGAGAAATCACTGGAGAATAAGGATTTGTGGTTTGCACAGGTCTGGACGGAGGGTTTGCCTTAAAAATTCTTTTGCATAAATGAAGGAAATGCATTCTTTGTAGGTATTGCTAGTGCATGTCATTGACCTGTGCTAGGCTGGGAATGGCAGTGCTAGAAAGGCACTTCCTCATCCTTGAAACCCTGTGAGAGAGGCTAGGATTTAATTACTGGCTTACATCTGGTTGATGAACCTTTCAAACAGGCGAATCACATCCCTGTTCAGGATTCAAGCCTTTCTCTAAATAAAAAAACTATACTTTTCAGATGCCCTATCACCTGCCTTTGAATAGCTGATGGCTCCTGCTGCTTGCCAGCTGGGTTATACAATGGAAAAGTGATTACAAGTGAAATTGGAGAGTCAGCTTGTTCTAATTGCAAACTTCTTACCCTTATCCTTTTTAGCATTGTTCACCTTTGTTTTGAAAGGCACAGGGAAGGGGAAACAGAGGCTTGTGGCTAATGTAGTTAGCAACAGCTTCCCTTCAGAGCTTATTAAACTTTTCCTATTCATATTGACTTAGTTGGCCGGATGCACAGAGCCGGAGTCAATGACGTGGCTGTAAGCATCTGCCAGAGCATCGTGCTGCCACCACAAGCCAACTGTAGTTGCAGCTTCTTGTTTTAGTCAGCTCAGGTTAGGCTCCCAGGATTTCTTCAAACAATCCTCTCCTTCATGCAACGATAATACAGGACATTTTATCTGACTCAAAGGAAGAAAGAGACTGATGGAGTAAATTTCCACGTGTTTGATCAAATCAGGTTCAGATATAAACTCTGGCCCTCTTTTAATCTCTTCTTGGAACAAAACTGTTCCCTTCGAAACTCGCTGTCTTCCCTAAGAAATACTGAACTAAAGGCAGTTTTTAAGGGTGACAGGGTAGCTCTCACCTCTAGGATAATAATGTGTAATCTTCCCAGAACACATCCCTGTTCTAGAATAGGTCCCTGTTCTTCTATTCCCTGTAAGTTCCACCTAGGAATATGTTAGTGTGTGCACTGCACCTGGTATGGAGTTTGGAGTAAATATTTTTACAGCAGAAAACCAGTGTATAGCCAGTAAGGAACTCACAGAGAAAGTTTTCCTATGCATATATCCATGCAGAAGTACCTGGAGGGTGCTGGTGGTGACCATTCTGAGCCCGTTTACATGCAGGTGTTTGAATTTGTTCTAGCAACACTCACATACATCAAAGCATGAGAATGAGTTCTGGGTTTTGGGTTCTGTATGCAAGCATAGATATTACGCTTAAATATTTTTGTACAGTGTGTGAACAGACTTCCTGAGGATGACTTTGCAGGGATCCTACTAAAATACACTGGATTTGGAGTAATAATTGGGCAAGTGGGAGTTTACAGGCTTCATTGTCTGTTTGTTTATAGAAAAATTAATGTGTCCTAGTAATTAGTTAAAGGAGCAACTCTACCAAGAATACACTGATAGAGTAAGTACAGGAGACTTTGGCTTTTGTATTCAGGAAAGTGAAAGTTTCATCCATTATGTATTAAAAACCTGAGAGAAGAACAAAGCTGCTAAATTACATTAGGATCTTATTTGTTCAGTTCTGGCTTTTTATAAAGTAAGCAGACAGGGAAGTCCTGGTAAGCAGAGGCCTGTATACAAAACAACCTTTTGAAGCAAGAAAGCAGTGACAATTTTTATTATTTTCTGTTAGTGAAGAAGATAATATATTGCATTCTGGATAAAAATTATAATTATTGACAGCCCTCTGTACATATCAAACTGTGACAAAACTTCATGCATGCCTTCCCTCTGTTCTTTACAGATGACCCTCATAAGCCAGAGGAGAAAGATGAAATTTCCAAAGTCACAATCATAAGTCTTGTCCCGTTACTGGTGATTTCTGTCGCTGTGATTGTTATCTTTTATGCCTACCGCACTCATAAGAAGAGGAAACTGAACAAGGCATGGGAGAAGAATGTTAAGCCCAAGAAGCATAAGGACTGCAGTGATGTCTGTGCCATTATGTTAGATGATGACCGCTCAGACATCAGCTCCACGTGCGCCAACAACATCAACCACAACACGGAGCTGCTGCCCATTGAGTTGGACGTTGTTGTTGGCAAAGGAAGGTTTGCTGAAGTGTACAAAGCCAAATTAAAGCAGAACACATCAGAGCAGTATGAAACTGTGGCAGTCAAGATTTTCTCCTATGAAGAATATGCTTCCTGGAAAACTGAGAAAGACATTTTTTCGGATGTAAACCTCAAGCACGAGAACATCCTCCAGTTCTTGACAGCAGAGGAGCGTAAGACAGATCTTGGCAAACAGTATTGGTTGATCACTGCCTTCCATGCTAAAGGAAACTTGCAGGAATATCTCACACGACACATTATTAGCTGGGAGGACCTCTGGAAACTTGGCGGGTCCTTGGCCCGAGGGATTGCCCACCTGCACAGTGATCACACACCCTGTGGTCGTCCCAAAACACCTATCGTGCACAGAGACCTAAAGAGTTCCAACATCCTGGTGAAAAATGATTTAACCTGCTGTCTCTGTGACTTTGGATTATCCCTAAGGCTGGACCCTTCCCTATCCGTGGATGACTTGGCTAACAGTGGGCAGGTAGGTTAGATGGTTGAAGGAGGGGGCGGGTAATGCACCAGTTGATCTGTCAGTTCCTGGGCTGAAAAGATGAAAAAACCTTAAGCTTCTATGGCAACTTTGACTTAAAATCATTTACAATTAATGTGAATGTGTTTATAAACAAAGAGGCTCTAAACATTAAAGCAACAATGAGAGAAGTGCAGTATAGGTTTTGTTCTGACTGGAGATCTGCATGTGTGTGTGATGCAACCATCCTCTCACACTAAGCAGGTATGAGCTTATTAGCAACAGTTCATGGTGCTGCTGCAATGCACACACACACACACACACACACACACACAAATACAGTAAGGACCAGCTTCATGTTGTGAGGTTTTGACAGTTTTCATGCCTGATGGCGTTACACTTCTGTGTGACTTGACCCACTGCTGCTCTACCCCAGCATATGTGAAGTCAGTCCTGTGTCCTCAAAAGTTNTGCTAAAAGCCCATCCATTTAAATTGACTTTTACCTCACACGGAACTAATATTTTAGCTTAGAACATTTTCAGGGACAGATCTTCAGTCTGTAGTGCTCTGTTGAATTCACAGGAGCTTAACTGTTGTTTATCAAATGAAGATATGCCTTTGAAAATCTCCTTATTGAAAAGCATCTGTCCTGATCTCATTTTTAGAAGATCTATTAACCAGAGCCAAGAGTGTATGTTGGTCAATGGAGCCATATTTAAAATACTACAAACACTACTCAGTTACATACAACTTCTCTCCAGCATGCCAGATCTTTTTACATTCAATGAAGTCATACCAAATTGTCAGTCATAAGACTGGTCCCATTTGAAGCAAGACAAGGACTCTGCAAAACATCACCTACAGACACTTTGCTTACAGCGGACTGTTATNAGGACCAGCTTCATGTTGTGAGGTTTTGACAGTTTTCATGCCTGATGGCGTTACACTTCTGTGTGACTTGACCCACTGCTGCTCTACCCCAGCATATGTGAAGTCAGTCCTGTGTCCTCAAAAGTTGCAAGCACGTAACTACTGATAGATAATAATTTTAAAATTCAGAAAAAGAGACCTCTTTAATGAATGATACATTCTCCACACACAAGCAAAAACAAGGATGTCAAATAAAAATAATTGAACTGTTGTGGTTTTTCAACTCAGGAGTGTGGATAATACTCATCTACTTGACAGAGATGCCAGGGGGATGTTTATGAATACATCAAAGATTGCATACATCTCTAAATATTGTCTCTTAATGAAAACTCACATAGTATAAATTCAGACTATTTTTAAACTTAATTCCTAACAGTTTAATTTTACATATATTTATATATATNCATTTGAAGCAAGACAAGGACTCTGCAAAACATCACCTACAGACACTTTGCTTACAGCAGACTGTTATTGCAAGCTGATTTCTCTGGCATTGCTCAGAGCCACCTGGAAGTAGGAGTATAGTGTTGATACTGCTGCTTCCACAGTCCACACCAACAGTGATGGCAAAGTACAGGGCTGCCCAGATCGGGTTATGGCTTTGGAGTTGGTGTCCTTGGGCACTGGTGTTGAGGCTGACTGTTTTATTTTGTTTAGCTTCAGTGAATCTGTTTGGGGGTGACCAGCTGGTCATTCTTATCTGTGACAAGGAGTATGAGTCAATTGACTCCATTTCAACCTCTGCCTTGTTCTCTTTGGGTACACAAGAGCAACCCACTAAAATTCCCCAACATGCCAGCTTCAGTGCTGTAGCTTTTATTAAAGAAGTCTTGCACCAAGATTTGCTTTATGCATAATTTCTAAAATTTACCTTTTGACTCAAACCCGTGCCACCAGGAGATTCAATTTTATAACATGTAATAATGGAGCTGACCCACATTTTAATTCAAGAAAACCACAAGCTTTTGATGAAATAGATAAGAGTATTTAATTGTTTCTCTGGTCATCCTTAGACACTAATATTGAAGGCAAGTTGTTGCAATTCCAAAGCCATCTTCTTTCCAATCTACCCAAGTACCTTCCATATCATGCAGATACAACCATTATTGACTTCAATACCAGGCTGGAAACCACCTTTTTCCCCATTAGAAACTTTGCAGGCTTTTGAGTTTGGTCATCCATGATTGTTAATATTTGCAGACATTACTTAATGTGACCATATAAATCTGGACCTTCTTCCCACTGTGTTCAAAGGACTGGTAGGTGCCTGCAAAGCTAGCAGTTCTATACCTCAGCAGCATCAGCACCCTTGTAATATATGGTTTCCCTTGTCAGATAAAGAGAAATATCTACTGCCTCTCTGACTGATACGCCTCAGGGCATGAAACATTTCTTAACAGCTTGAAAGAAATGTAAGATCTCTAGTAAAAAAAAGATTCAAATGTCACAAAAAATGATAATGCAGTGCAGGAAGAGAGATGGTCCCTCACTAGAAGTTTTAGAAAATCAAGAATTGAAAGCAGACTGGTATTTGCAAAGAAAAAGCATATCCAGACCCTAGAAGGGCAACCAGATCAGAATTGCCAGAGTTTCAGTACCTGAAAATGCCTTTGAGACACAAGAGTCATTTGTTTTCAAGATACAGAAAAGTGTCTTTGACTGAAAGACCTAGTAATCTAAATGCAGATAAAAGGACATAAGCAGAATGGAATACACGATAAGTTCTAACCAGGATGGATATAAGATTGGCTTCATAGCATTCTTCAAGTCAATTTTTCTCTGCACTTTCTTCTGTGCATTTTAGTTATAGGGCTTCATCCTCCATTGTCCTGCAAAAGTGCAGAATCATTTTCATTGCTGCAAAGAGCGTGTGAAATGCCAGACCAGAACAGAACTTTGTGGCAATGTGAGGGATCTGTATTTAGGCATCATTAACTCTTGTTAAAATCATCAAGGTTTGCAGGAGGCAGGCTGGTAACCTTCTTAAGCTTTGGATGGGATCTGCTTGGGGAAAAAATCATGTGCTAGGGAGTTAATGGTGGATAGCAACAACTTCTGCTTCAGTTTTTTCGTATATGCACTTTATGTAGGGAAGTGAGCTGGTGCTCACCTCAGTGGTGCTGAGACATGACTGTTGCAATACCTCTTCAGTGTGTAGCTGCTGTTCACACCCTTGGCCTTAAATTCTTCAGTGTCAGTGTAGCAGGGAACTTAACTCTGAGGCTGCTCACACTGATTTTTTTCCTGTCCTCACACTGATTTTTTTCCTGTCCTCTGTTTATAAAGGCTCTGATCCTACAACCATCCCGATATTTTTGACACAGAAATATTCTGCTGTTGCAAGGTCCTATGACAAAGGCTATGTTCTTGGTCTTTCCTTCTCCTTATGATACTTTCCACTTTTTGTGGAACATCTTCCCATTTGCCCTGAGCCTGAGGTGATAATACATGTTTACAGAAGCTTATAAAATGGGTGTCATAGGGCTCTCTCAAGACTGCACATTTACTGTGTGGCTGTCTGCAGCTTCAGACCCAGTAACTTAAATGATCTTTAGCAGCCCTGCTTGCCTCTGGGCTCTGGAGTGATTGCTGTAGTGTAAACAGCTCCTTTAAATCATATGTCCTACTGCATCAACCACTTGTGTTTGTTCTTCTCTGCCATTAACCAGTCTCCAACTTGAAGCTGTCTTTGCTTGATGAAAGACTTCTGTTTTCAGTTTTTCAAGGGGGATATGTTATTTATACCCTGTGAAGAGTTTGTCATTTGAGAGCAACTGCTGAGTGACCTAAGAATTCTTCCTTAAATCCTTTCTTGTGATAAAAACAGACTTTTAAAATTCACCTTCTGTAATGCAAAATCATAATCTAGATCTCAGCAAAGCTGCTAAAGTCATTGCTAAAAATTGCTCAGTATGAATAAATTATGTCACAATGTTTTTTTTTCAAAGCAGCAGATTTTTGGTTTCAATTCAAATGTGTGGTTCTGCATTCAGTACTTGTATATTTACTTTTTTCCCCCAGGCCTGCATTTACTCTCCCTTTAAGACTACCATGAAAAGAAACAACTAACACTGTAATATGCTGTGCAATATAATACACTGTGTCTCTTGCTCATCTGAAAGACACTTGGTCAGCAGCAATTGCTTCAGGCCCACAGGTCAGAGTTTATCTGTGAATAGCCAAAGAGTGAAAAAATTTCTCAGTGTCAAAATTAATTGTTTAAGGAACTAAAAAGGGATATTTTTTTTCCTCATCAAGAGAGATGCAAGTAAGTTGGTAGTCAGGACAATGCCAGATTCCCCTGGCAGCTGAAAATGCAGCCTGTGCCAAGTATAGCCTGAATTTTTGGATACATGTCAAATGGCACTGTTTCTGTGAAAGCTGGAGTTAAATCACGGTGGAATCCAAAGCATGAATTGCAATTTCAGCTCGTGAGCTCTCCCCAATCTCTTCTCCTGTAGGTTGGCACAGCAAGATATATGGCCCCTGAAGTTTTGGAGTCCAGGATGAACCTGGAGAACATGGAGTCCTTCAAGCAAACAGATGTGTACTCCATGGCTTTGGTCCTCTGGGAAATGACATCCCGCTGTAACGCTGTCGGAGGTAAGTGCCATCTGTTTTCTTCTCTCAAAAAGTATGGTGAGACAGACATGCTCTCATGGTTGTCTAGGGAGAGGGCGATTCTTTTTAACTATCACCAGGTTTGGTAGTGTATCTGGATGCTGTAAATTAACAGGCCTTCAGTAGTGTGAGATGCACATGTGCATGAGTAGGTTTGAACACCAAGCAACTGAGCACACGAGTAAATTGATTCTTCAGTTGGTATAAGGATAAATTTGCTGTTAGGTAGTTCACTTCTAAAGATTATTAAAGTCTGGTTTCCCCATGACATCTTGGGTAGCCGTGGATTGACTCAGTCTGGTTGATCTCACTCAAAATAATTGGAAACATAAGTCAACTTGAAATAGTAAACCACAGAAATCATAACTGCTTCCCATTTACCTTCATGGAATGTTAATTCTCAAACCTAGTAAAGGCCAGTTAAGAGTCACATTTACTAAGTGATAGTTTCAGTAAGAGGCATCGTAGTGGTATAGAGAGTTTCCTGTTTACCCAAAATCACCAGCTGCTGCACATCATGCTTTGTGATTTTGCAAGAGATGATCCATATGAGAAATCAAGGGATGTTTGCTGTATAAAGTGTAGTAACAAAATAAAAATGATTGGAAATGACTCCAGGAAAAGCTGCTATGCTTGCTCGTATTCAGAGTTTCTCCTGAAACAAAAATCTCCATTTCTGCTTTGCCTGAAGTTGACCCCGAATTCCCAGCTTGCAATGCCGGTATGTGCTAGAAATCAGAAAAGTTGCTGTTGGGATATCTACAATACATTTGATCATTAGTTAAGTTTTTTACCTTACTTCAGGAGCTGAAATAAGACAAAGTTGCATGTAAAATTCCTCAACCTGCTGGAATCGTCTAATAGTCATTCTAAAAAATATTGCTGCACAGTTCAGGGCTCGCACAGGCAGTGTGGGGCTGTAAAAGGTAATGCTAATGTGGATATTATAGTAGATGTGCAACTGTGATTTGATTTGTTATCCTTCTTCCAAAACCACAGAGGCTCCCTTTTCATCGGACTTGGCAAGGTTCCACCTTGAAGGGCAGCCATAGACGCAGAGACAGGACAGTTTTGGAGGCTAAAGCGCTGTGCTATGAGGAACACAGTGTACAGGAGGGAAACCAAGGTCCCGGGGGAAGACGAGCATAGCTGCTCCTTGTTTCTCTACCAGCATCTGTGGGATACCACAAGGGAGGTCTCTGAAGCCACTCTGCACAGTGAATGTGTGGCTGCGCCACGATGTCCATGTGCAGGAGGGAGGAATTGCCTCCATCTCGGTCTCCTGCTCTGTCTGACCAGCATTTGGTCTTGCTGGGTGGGCTGTATTGTGGGCAACACATTTCCCCCCGTTTGCACCCTGCCAGGAAAGCTACAAAGCCAGTATGTGTGCCGAACCTGCTAGCATAGAAGCATGAAAAGAACACCAAATTCTTTTCTAGTCAAACATTTAAGGGTAAAATATTTGGTGTTTCAGGAACTGAACCTCAGTCTGACATATTCCGAGGCAAACCTATCCATATTTAATGGATCACGGTCATGCCTGTTTCTAAGTGCATTGGCACAAACTCAGCCTTTCATTAGCACTTTTGTAAATGTGGCAGAGGAGATTTAAAACCTGAAAAAAAGGAACTGTGCCCTGTCTCGTGATCTGTCTCTGTTTCTTGCATTTAGGAGCTCACCTGATTAGTATAAATATGAGCTGTTCACTGTGGAGCCCTTTATCTTTGTTGGTGCCTGAGTCCCTTCCTGTTGAGATTTGCTGAGTAGGGCAAAATTAAGACAGTAGCAAAAGCAAACCTTATTGCTGCTGTTCTGAGAAGGCAACTGCTAAAAGAGGATATAAAGGGAGTTTCATAAGGAAGGAAAATCACCAGCATGTTTAGCTAGAAGAGATTGACCCATTATAACCTTGAGAAGAAGAGCTGAAGTCATTTCAGTAAAGGGAAATATTTCTCTGGCCTACCATCCCCTTTCAAGTGATGCTTAACCCCCACCCACATCCTGGTTTTCCTTATTCATTTCATCCCTCAGTCATTCTCATCTTCAGAAACACATTTCTTGAATTTTATTTCCCTACTTCAGTCATCTTTCCTGAGGTGAGGTCCCCAGCAAAACCCCAGGAGCACTAGGGCAGATCCGTAGGGGTTGGAACTTGTGCTTAGCATCTCTGGCTAAAGCAGTTAAACACAACTCCCAGGATGTAAATCCCTTAAGTTGTCACTGGTACTGAGCTGCAACAGCATTGCACCATTACTCTCATTTCCTTCTCAGATTTTCCCCTGGTTTGTGCAGCCTGGTTATCTTTGCAGCCAGCTGGTGAAATACCCTTACAGTGATTCATGACTACAGCTCCCCCTCTGCTTTCCTTCTCCATCTGTCACTTGTGAGACTCCCTCCCCTCCTCGCAGCCTTCCCGAGGAGTTGCCTCTGCTCACGCAAACCCCTCTTTTACTCCGAGACTTTTTGGCAATGAGAGAAATGTCTTTGCATGTAAGGCAGAGTAGGCTGACCTGATTGCAGACAGCCTTTTCAAAGGAGCCTGAAAGATCTAGGCTCTGTCTTTGCAGGGCAAGCTTGGCTGTGGTGGCAGCTCAGGGCAGTTTTGAGGACAAGAGTGGGAGTCTTAACCGAGGCAACAGCATTAACAACTTTATTTAGGGAGGGAAGCATGCAAGGAAGGGGGGCTAATTGCCATTCAGCCATGTAGGGGTACAGGGACTTATTTCTTCTTCAAAGGGAGCTCTCAGGATTCATTTGTCAGCGTGCAGGTGTTTGGTGAGTGTGGGAGGTGATGCAGGCAGGTCCTTTCACTACAGACATTTTGTCAAACACAGCCTCCACACTATGCCAGGCCTCTTCAGTCAGCAGACATTTAAACAAAAATACCCAGCAGCACAACCCGTACTGTGGAGCTGCTGTAGTAAATAAGCAGGTGGGGATCAGCTTTTGAGAAAGGCCACGCTGCTCATTGTTACTTTGTTGTGCTAAATATGTAGAAGTAGAAATGGGGCACGAGGGAAAGGGAGGCAGAGGCAAAGATCAAGGTTGACTGATTTTTCACCAGAGTATAATTTAAGAGGCATATTTAGAAACTCAGCAATACTACTTCGGGGAGAACTTCAACTGTTCCACGCTGCTGTTAACTTGGTATTTCATTCAGCACAACAGCTGTGCACCAGATGCTGCACGTTGCAAGAAATATAATTTTCATCTCAACCACTTGCTTTCAGAGTGACACAGCTTTGGTGACTGAGACAAGTGTAATTTCTCTGACAGCCTTCTAGAAAGAAAAGAAAACCATCTGGTTTGTATCACAACTGCTGTGGGCGAGGGACTATTGGGGGTGGCAGGGGAGAAGGAAAGGAAAGGGAACTTCTGGATACATGGGTTTGGTGAAGAGGGAGAAGAGAAACCCCTCAGAAAATGGCGATGTTGCTCGAGCAGTTTGTACTGCCTGGAGGGGTGGCTGGCTTCAGTATAGCAGCAGGGCTTTGTTTAAAATGGCAGCCTTGCTTTACCAGAGCTGTGTTTCATGTGAATAAAATCAGGACTAATCTTATGCTTACTTGGAAAGAGTCAGCCAAGAGGCACAGTTTGGCAACTAAACATTTGTGCATCCTGTACCTCGTGAAATGCTCAGCTTTCATCATGCCAGCGTGGAGCGGTGACGTTTCTGGCAGCAGGAAGAAATTAGGTGGCCTGTACAGCAGGGCTGTGCCTGTGCAGTGTGCCCTGAGGTGGCTGCAGCTGGGGGCTGATTTAAATTTCTCCTTCTGTCAAGCGGGGCCCAGTTAGGGCATGTCTGCAGTGCACTGGCTTGCAGTGGCATACAGCCCTGGCTGGTAGATCCACACAGTGCAGCGTCACCCCATGACAAGCACCATGTCCTGGAAATTCTCCAAGTGTCACCACGGTGCTGCACATAAGGTAGCAAGTGCTGTCCTTCAACAAGCCCGTGTGGCAGTGGATAAGGTCACTGCACCACACCCGTGTTGAGCACTGGTGTGCTCTGTGTTTGCTGCTTTCCCACCTCAGGATTCACTGCACATTGACTGAGCAGCCCCTAAGCCCCTGCCCTGATGGCAGGGCTTGTGCACTCCCAAACTTTTAGAAAGGTGACTGTGTCTTTGATCATCAGATGTGAAGTCACCTAAGAGATACGACTCACAATGAGTTCACTCATCCCAATGCATCCTTCCCTCAACAAGGAAAGCCTAAGGAAATTTATGAAGTAAGCATTTGACAGGATCTTAAACTTGGCCATGGAACAGCATTTGGGCCTCTGCTTTGCACATTGTTTTCCCTTTGTACAACTAGTGCAAGTTAGCAGATTCGCTACCCAAATTCCTCTAGCATGAAGAAAGACACCATCTGAAGGACTCTACCTGTGTTTGCATGAGCTGTCACAGTAGCTCCACCACCAACTGATTTATCCCTTCTTCCCCCTCATAAGCTCTAAATAAAGGGATGTTTCAAAGGGACCTAGAAGTTCCTCAAACACAAGCTGACTGGTGTGGACTGTGCCTCACAGTTGAGTTCTACTGGCCTTTAACCTCACTCCTGCTTTGATTCTGCAAATAAAAACTCATCATCCACCATGAGAAGTTGTTCCACAGAAATCAGTAAGAGATCACATAAGAGAGTGTCAACAGGGTTTGTGGGTATGCTCTTCTGACCCAAAGAAAATCTCACAAAAAGCTTAGAGTAGAAAAAGACCACAAGTGAGCCAAATTCTCCAAGCTTTCTTCACACACAACAACTATATTTTCAGTAATGTCTCTGCTTGGGGCTAAAAATCCAATCCCAGTCTTTCTGAAAGTTATGGCTAGGCCAGTGTCAAAAGAAACTAGAGGTACAGCAGTTAGTAGTACAAGTCAACTCTCAACCATAAAGATAAAATGCTGGAGGTTAAGGTTGAAGGAAGTCTGCCATTTTTGAATGCTAAAGGTTCTGTAGTTCATGGTTCCTGATGTATTTATGATACTTCATCCAGTTGTCATTTTTAGTGCCCAACCAGTCTAAAACCAATGAAAAGAAACATGTAAGGCATGAGAAATAGAATCAGCACCTGTATACAGCCACGCACAGGCATCTAGGCACAAAGATCTTAACCTGCCTCAAACTGACATCTGTTACATCTACAGTAGCACGCAAACATGCTCCAATGAATAACACCAGTTATTACTGCAAAATGTGTCTGACACTTGAGATTCCACAGCATTAGGATGACTTACTGCATGGGGATTTAGTGGGCTTTTTTTTTACTTTTCAAGGGAAAGAGAAGCATGAAAATAAATAGCAAGAAGATGCCGCATGCTTTTCAAACCGAAGGAAGACATGACTGTATTGGTAGAAAGTCATTACAGTGAATTGGCATCTGGCCTCAATTTCTCTTTCTTTATCATAAACAAAAACAAATCAACAACAAAAAATCCAAACCTGAAAAACCTATTCAATCTTTATATTTGAAAGGAGGATGCTCATAACTTACAAACAATTTCTCAAACAGAAAAAATGTGTTATGAACCTATCAATTAGCAGGAAAGACTTTCCCTTCTACTGTTTGAACCATCTCATTAACCTGAGCAACCTTGAGATTAAATCAGTGAGAGGGACCAAGAAATGAGCACCACAGCACCAGCTTCCCTGTGTTTGATATCGAGACTCCTCTGACTCCTCACCCTGCAAAATCTCAGAACCTTGGCTGGTGTCCATGACCACTACCACAACTAAACCATGACTGCTGGAGATGGTGCAGGAAATGGCCATCTAGGTCATGCGTTTGGAATTCTCCCAGTGAACTTTAACAATTTTTGTTAGCTTTGAGCATATAGGTATGTGCAATATAATCATTGTGCATCCGCTGCATGCTAACCCAAGTCTGACTAGCAAGATGGCAACTTCCCAATTCATTTCTAGGGCTAAAGTCTTGGTAATTTACTTTGGCTAAGTAATCTCAGATTCAGATTAATGCAGGTGAAACTGGTTTGCCTTCTTGTACAGGAAAGAAAACAGAACAGACTTTGGCCCTGGGGTCTTAGAAGATGGGAGTTTTGTTTCTGGACTACAGCCATTCTCCAGAGCATTTTGTGAGAAGTGACCAGCAGCAGATGGCTAGGGAGAAGGAAGGAGAGCTCTGCAGGGGGCATCTATGGGGTGATCTGCTGCACTGCATGCAGTTGTTTGCAGCTGAATCTCTAAATGCTGAGTGTTTAAAGCAGAGGTAACAAACATTACAAAATGTTTGTTGATGTAACCTGGCTATTCTTTTTAAGCATTAGCTTGATAAAGTCTTCATCTCATGGCCATCACATACAAGTGAGATCTATAGCCTGACTTCAAGGCTTTGGAGAAAAGTCCAAAGGTGGTTGTCTTCAAATGTACCTTGTTTTTGTCATGAGACATTACAGAAGGACCTGACCTATGTTATCTTGATCATTAGTTATTTTCAGTAGACTATCATATGACCCCATCCTTACTTTTCTCTCCCAAAGCAAACAAACTCAAGTATTAGAGGTTCTTCCCATTTCTTCTGGGTTTTTAATCCTTATTCACATATCTCAGCACTTTTTACCCCTTTAGAGAAGTGAGCAACTTTGGGCACTGCAGTTGAGCTTGGTTGTAACGTCATGCAACAGTGGTTTGTCTCTGCTTGTTCGTCTCTGTTCACACGTCCTCTGGGCAGTCACATGCATTCTCCAAACTGCTTTGTAGATTATGCTTCAGTTTTTCTTGCCCTCAATTAATTCCTAGAAAGAAATAAGAGGCATCAGAACAGGCCAGCTTCATAAATCTTTATCTGATAGCAGCAAGTCATTAGGCCTGTGAGTAAAGTCTCCATCTGTTCCCAAAGAAACCACAGCATTTTCTTCTCTGTGTCGGCATCTACTATAATATTTCCGCTCTCAGAGATTTCTTGAGTTTTCTCCAAAGGTCCCATATGTCTTCCTCTTCATTTCTCTCTCCAAAGAAAAGCAAGGAAAGTATGCAACATGCAAACAAAAACTAGAGTGGCAGCAGTCCCTTCAGAAAGCTGTGCCCCTGTATCACAGGCCAAAACTGATCCATTTTGGGAAGGAAATCTAAAATAAGAGTAGATTACTACTTTTTACAAAAGAATGCAGTTTAGGAGTAAACAAGGGCAGTATGGCAGCTTCCATCATTGCTCCTTAACTGTATCCTTGTGCTTTCCAAGCAGCTGTTTCATTCTAGCAATCTGCATTGACATCTACTGTGACCTAGGTAGATTTCAGTTTATGTTTTACCTGGTAAGTGTGTGCGGACTCCAGGAGAGCTGAGGGTGACCAACTCTTCAAAAGTTTGGCTCATGCAAAACTCACCTTAAAGCTCCCATGCATTTTACCTCAGCAGAGATTGAAAGGCTCACAAACCATTATAGATTACTCTGCTTCTTGGACTGTTACTAATATTATTATGTACTAAAGGGTTTAAATGAGAATTGTTTTGTTGGCTAAGAAACAAAAGGGGAGGGAGAGAGCGTGTGGGAGAAACACATTTGAAACATTTTTGAAAATGCCAGCTGGCTTTGCTTTGTTTGGAGCTGGTCAAGCAGAACAGTGGCAGTGAGCAGCTAATCAGTAGCTCCTACTCCTCAGAGAACAGCCAGCTCCCTTCCCTCTCCAGCACAGCCCAGCTAAATACACTGTGTTTGCTTCTTCTCTTGCCAGAAGTGAAAGAGTACGAGCCCCCGTTCGGCTCCAAAGTGCGAGAACACCCTTGTGTGGAAAGCATGAAAGACAATGTCCTGAGAGACAGAGGGCGACCCGAGATCCCCAGCTCCTGGCTTAACCATCAGGTAAGAGCACCACACGTGAGCAGTGGGAGCTGCACTGTACATTCAGCTGCTGCCTGAAGCCTGAGCCTTCCCTCAGTCCAGCAGGCCTTACCCAGTCCAACAGTCTGGACCTCTCTTTGCATGGAGAGGTCTGTCCCTCATGGAGGTACTCTATCGCAGAGTGGGGCGCTGGTGCTGCCATGGCTCAGACACCGCAGTTCTCTGCACCGTGCCTGCCACAATGCCCTGGTATTCGTGCTGCACACCAGTGTAATCTAAAAGCAATCAAAACAGAAACATTGGAAGCCTGAGATCCAACAGGAATCCTGAGAGCTGCAGAATAATTATGCCCTTAAAGCACACTGTGTGTAGGCTCTGAAAGGGCAAAGAAAACAACTTCACGCATGGACCTCTGTTGCAGGCAGAATGGGAGCTTTAGACAAAATTTATTAGAGAAGTCCTCCTGTTGAGTCATAAGGTACAGAAAGGATCCCCTTGTTTCCTAAACTCCTCCTCAGAGAAGTGTCTAGATGTGGCTGGATCCAGTCTTAGCCCCAGATTTTGTCAATAGTTTGCATTTTAAAGATTGTATAGGTGCAATTGAACCATTATACAGTTTTGTCCCACACAATTAAGTATGGCAAACTAGATATAAAAATACAAATTTTTTTATTATTATAATGACTGGACAAAAAGATCTTAATTAGAGTTATGTACTACACAGCATAGGAGCCGTAACTACTCAT
The DNA here is from genome assembly GCA_013400315.1 of Bombycilla garrulus. Classification (NCBI taxonomy): domain Eukaryota; kingdom Metazoa; phylum Chordata; class Aves; order Passeriformes; family Bombycillidae; genus Bombycilla; species Bombycilla garrulus. The sequence continues at coordinate 223,826 of VXBU01012878.1, forward strand.
ATGGTGTGCACTATGAAGCAATATTGAGGCAATCATATTAAAGCAACCATACCAAAGGTAGCAACACCAATTATTAACTAAAGATTGATGTCAGCCACTCATGCCAGCAACCGTAGGCAAATCTCTTCTGCTCAACTTTGAGGAGTAACCTTGAGGCATTGGGCTCCTCAAGGGGAGGAATCTCTACACTCACTCCAAGAAGGGTTATGTTAGAAAATGCTGTTGTTAAGAAGTGTGACTGGGCTTTGCTTCGATAAAGTGATTGACTGGCAGTCAGATGTCTCCAGGCCAGCTCGGTCAGCTCAGCGGCTTTAGATAAGTTATTATTAATATCACTTGTTTGTTCCTTTGTTGGGCAGTTTACCAGGTCTACCACATCTTCACCTCACTAGCAAGATCTTTAGCTTTGAGTCAGACTGGTTTCAGCACTATTTAACACCAGAAGCAGCATGACCCCCTTCTCCATTCACCACTGGTAGCTTTGCAAACAGCTACCAGTCCATTTTAGCAGTCCATTTTCCTTGCATATCACAAGGCACTTTGTCAGCTTCCTCCATTCATGAGCACCACAGTTGCACTTCCTAGGCAATAGTAGATTTTTCAGTCGATGAAAATGAATGGAAACAAGCCAAACACATGTACTTCTTCAACTTTGCTCTCAGTAATTTTATCAATAGAGATAAAATGTGAATCCCATCAGAGAAGTGAGGCTTGCTCATTCCACTTCCCAATGAAGTATGCTGAGTGGTCTTTAGCAACAAAAGGAAAGTATCACAAGTGTTTATAAAAGCCCAAGCAACCAAGAATATCATCTACTATTTCCATCAGGAGCAATGTAACACTCCCTTTTTAATTCCATTTGGGAAGTTAAAATCTGTCTGACAGCTACTTAAAAAAGACCAAATCATCATCTTTCCAACCAAGAACATCTGCCACCTGATGCCTGTCAGAGTGCAGCCCCTTCCTGGACTTCAGGGACATACTCCTTGTGTACTCAGCTCTGAAGAGTAGGGTTATTGAGGAGGGGCTTTTAAGGAAGGAAGAAAGTTGAATTTTGAGGAACACCTGGATATCTGATACTTCCAGCCCTAAAAGCCCTTGACAACAAGGCTGAGTGTGCAGAGGTGCAGCTTGAGGTACTGGGGTAGAGCTGTAGGATACACTGTGGATTTCATCGCCTCTGGGTTTATAAAACAAGTAAAATGATCACGGATTTGGACCTAGGTGTCCTGAATTTGACTTCAGAGATTTCGTCCCTATGTAAAACCCACACCTCAGTCTGCCCCTAGCACAGAGCACCCTACCAACTGGGAGGGCCATGCATTTGTGCTTTTGTGTCACCAGAATGGGCAGAGCTGGCCCCAATAGAGTTCAACTAGGAGTCTAAGGAAGGAAATGGATGCCTGATAACACACTCGGAGAACGTTTAATGAAGGTGGATTTAATTCCCTTCGCCTGAATCCCTTCAGTGTTTCACATTGTGCTATCTAAGATGCAGTGATGCATCAGTTTCCACAGGGCTGTCACAGTTTGCAGCAGCTGAGGATCTGCTTTGAACTCCACAGAAGTTGTTCTTACTGCAATGGCTCTTCCATATTCATTTCCTTCCTCTGCAGTTGTGTTTTTGTAATGAACTCATTATTCATCATGATAAAATCCTGGAATGGATTTACATATTACAATTATCCCCACACCCCCCTAATGGGATTTGTTGCACTATTGATTTCAAGTTAATGTTTAATATTTAATTTAATTTACTGCTTGTAATTTCAATGCCAGCAGAAAACTAATGTTATTTGTATACAGACAGCAACATTCTGCTATTAGCATCGACATCAGTCAACATCACCAATTAGGTAAATTATACAATTAATGCAGTGTTGTGAAATGTTATTTTTTAAAATAAGTTTAAGATAAATCCTACTTAATAGGCTTTTAGTGTCATAAAGCAAAACACAGTTTCCTGGCAAATACCACATGTTTATAAAATTCATTACAGAGATGCAACTGGTTTTTTTGCTTCTGTAAACATTTGCATCAGAATAGAAATGAAGGTTAAACAGTTACAACTGTGAGTGATGTGTTAAAGTGTTTGTGGGACTGTGGCCCGTATTTGCACATAGATTTAGGTAGTCTACAAGGAATTCATAAAGAGCTGATGTACAGTCCAATATTGCTGGCAATCAGAATTCTGTTTGAAAAACCCGAGCAGAATTCAGGCATGCAAATGCATGGGTTGAGCAGGAGGTCACGTTATCCAAGAATTTTGATGGTATTTATTAAACAAAAAAACCCTGCTTCCTTCTATAGCACAAATCCGAAGCATCGCTGTTCTTGTTGTAACATATACAGATACGTATACATGCCCAGAAATGGCCATACCCATTAAAGTGCTAAAAATACTGTAATAGGTTTTCTTTAAAGAAACAAAAGAAAACAATTCCCCCATGACAGAAGCAGCTGATCCTATTAGAAAACCCCAGGACACACATGAAATAACCCCCAAACTTCTGAGGGCACTGAAGCAGCTCTCAGAGAGGCTCTGTCGGCGGCTGGCCCCCTCACGGCTGCGCTCTCTGTGCTCCCTGCAGGGCATCCAGATGGTGTGTGAGACCCTCATCGAGTGCTGGGACCACGACCCCGAAGCCCGGCTGACGGCGCAGTGCGTGGCCGAGCGCTTCAGCGAGCTCAAGCACCACGACAGGCTCTCAGGGAGGAGCTGCTCGGAGGAGAAGATTCCCGAGGACGGCTCCGTGACCACCGCCAAGTAGCGCGTGCCCCAGAGCTCCGCAACGGAGGGAAGTCGCTCCTAGACTTGTTCACCTTGGCAAAGGAAGAAGTCTTGATCAGTGCCTTGACTTGCTTCCTGGAGGACTGAGGCTGCCGCTACTCCCTTTAGGCTCCAGCTCTGGACAGGGAGATGTATTCTGGGAATTAAAAGCTGGGGGAGTAGCAGTCATACCCTAGCACTGGCGGCCAGCATCATGTTGTAGGAGGAGCTATATATGGTAGCACTTCCTCAGGAAAAGGATTTGAAAATAGCCAATAACATTATGCACTTTATTAATGCCTGTATATAACTATGAAATTGCTATTTTTAATATATATATATATATACATATATATAAAATATGTGTGTATGTGTATATATATATACCTATCTGTATATCTATAAACAGCCATGTCCTGGGAAAAGAAGAGATATTAAAAAAAGTGCTTCCAGGAAATTACCAGTGCATTAGAAATCCCACCCCTTAGGGAAGGAGCCTGGGGAGACTGGTATAGCACCACACAGCAATTGTGCACTAAGCGTTCTGCCAAAAAATAGGAATAATATGCAATAAAAAGAAGACTTTAAGAGCATGTGCTGTGACCACCTGGCTGTGGTCCTGCTGTTCACAGTTGCAGGAACAATCTCATAGCAGACAGGCCAAGTTGATTTTGCAGTTGTACTTTGCATGGGCCTGTCTGCAGCACATTGTGGAGGGTTCAGGGTTCAGGAATGCCTTTTCCTTCTCATCTTAACCCCAGAGTCCTCAAAGTGTTCCAGAACAAGCATGTGAAGAGGTTTGGTCCTTCCCACATGTGTGTTTTGTTATCGAGTTCATTAATGCTGTATGTTTATTACTTTGAATTCGTGCTGCTTGCAAACAGGTTGCAAAATTTCAGCAGGATGAGTTTTCCCCTCCTCCCATCCCCACCCCCAAACCATACAGAACAGGAAAGGGCCCACAAAAATCCAAGCAGATGTTTTATATTTGCTGTGCATTCTGAGTGTGGGCAGTCCTATTTTTTTCCCCCCGTCTCTTACCTTGATTGTGTTGCTGTAAGAACAAACTTTTTTTTCCCTGTACAGTGTGTCTAATTGCTAGACAAACCACATCGTGACTCTGTTTCATGCTTTCTAAAGTAAGAGGCAACAGCTGGTGCCTTTATTTTTGCAAAAAGACCTTGGAGGTGAGGGAAAGCTCCATAGCAATAGGTTAATGGCATATCCTGCCCTCAGCATTGCTTGCATTTAGGGCTGCCTCAGCAAGTCAGCAACTCACAGAAATAAAAAAAAAGAAAAAAAAAACGTAAACAAAAACAAAGAAATACTTTTTCAACAGGATCCTTCAGACTTTGCTTACATTCTTTCAGTTCTCCGAAGTGCTTGAGACAGTTGACGTCACATTGGGCCTATATAAATGACAGCAATGTGTTTAAGAAGTGCTAAAAATTTTGTCTTTAGGTCTTTTACAGTGATTTATCCACTTTTCTCCTCCTCATGGCATGTCTTGCAAGTCAGAAATTTAACCAGCACAAAACAATCCTGGACAGATGTATCTGGTGTGATTTATTAAACACCTTTGACAGATAAACATCGATATTCCTCTCAAAAATGTTGCCATGCAAGTCAATAGGAATCATGCGTATTCAAATAGGAGTTAAGATTTATGATGGCAAATACTTTATTTGAAATGGTTTTATAACTGGGGTTTTTTTGGTTGGTTGATTGATTGGTTTTTGGGTTTGGGGTTAATTTTAGGTTTTTTTTTTCATTTTAACCAAACTGCTCAGAAATGTTAAAACAGAGCATGGCAAAACCTCCACACCTAGAGTGGAAATTAGAGGATACTATGATATTTTTGTAGGGGTGGAAAGTTGTAAATTCACAGGGCCATAGGCAGAGGTAGGAGATGTGGGTGGAGAGCGCATCCAGGCAGGTAAAAGGTCTTTGCCCATTTCTCTTCCTCCACTCACACAGAAGGTCAAGGAATGACAACCATTAGTTCCTGACAGTACTGACATTTTTATGTGGTTTTTTAACACTACATGTAAAGGAAAATTTTTATTCTTTTAAGGAATATTTCACCTGTACATCATGTATGAAATAGCAATGTGAGCAATATATACTCTTGTATATCAAAAGTTTCAAACACTTAACTTGCTTTGTAAACTGTTTTGAGGGGGTTCCGTCTCGTTTTGTTTTGTATAAATCAAATGTTTATTGGAGCAAATAAAATAACACCAACTCAAGTTTATCTGTGGAGTATCCAGGATAGGGAGAGGGCTGTTCCTAAAATTAGCCCTATCCTAAAATTATTCAAGTTCATTCTTTACCACCAGCGGCCTGAATGTCATTCTCAGTGTGTCCAGTGTCGTGCTTTGCTGATGACTCCTTCCCCTTGTCTCCACCCTGCCCTTCAGCAGAACAACACTAGCAGATGGCCAAACTTGCTGGGCCCTTAGCCCCTGCACTGTTATTCCTTCACTAGTCTCAAAGGAAGGGAGGAGAAAGTGCTTACAGCTGCTGCTTTCCTGCTTCTGGATTGCTCAGGTCTCAGTGTGGATGTGGCACAGACATGGTTTAGTCTTGGACTTGGCAGTTTTGGGTTGGACTCTGTGATCTTAAAGGTCTTTCCAACCTAATGGATTCTATGGTTCTATGATAAGCCCGTAGTTAGACCTCAGCCATTTTGGTGCTGATATTCAAGTGAGACAGAAGACAGCCCACTAAATCTGTGTCACTGAGACGTGTGTGATTAATGTGCTTGTGTCTTACAGCTACTGCTCTCCACAAAGAGAGGCTGATACCCCTCCCATGGAAGGCATGCGGAACACAGGCGCCACACAAACAAAGAGCAGGACACCTCCCTCTGCCCTCTTCAAATTGCCTTGAATGTTACTTGGGTTGAATCTAAGCCTTTGCACAGGGCACAGTCCACCGGTGCCTGATGCTGGCATCTGAGATGCTCCAGACATCACCATTTCTTTCGTGGATTGTATTTTGGTGCCAGAACCTCCACTGGCCCTCATGCTTGGCTGCGCTGAATATCTCCTTTTGAACCTTCAAGGGTGGATACCTCAAAGGGGCACCCCCACATCTTCATTCAGGAGTTGAGCAAAATCACAGAATAACTGAGGCTGGCAGGGGCATCTGAGTCTGTTCTGTGCTTGCTTGTCGTCTGGTCCAGAGTCACGTTCAAAACAGGCACCTTAAATCAGGTTGCTTAAGGCCTTGTGAAATTTTGAGCATGTCAGTGACTTCACAGAATGTCAATGATTTCACAGTCTCTCTGGGCACCCAGTGCTCCAAACAGAGCAACACAGAGAGGCCACATCAGGTGTTCAAAGGACAGGGACACATCTACTCTAAAACTGGCCGAATGAGGGCTGTGTGAAGGAAGCCTTGCCTAGGTGTCCCTCAAGCAGCCAGCCACAGGTGAGCAGCCCTTCCTTTAAGCCAGCTCCCCTCTGCCAAGTCCAAGAACAGCTCTCAGCTTCCCGACATGCATGCAAAGGCTCAGTGCCCACACCTCTGTGGTTTCCTGCAGTGCCCTGCTGAGCCTTGGCAAGCCCAGCATCCCTGTGGCTGGCCCTAGCGTGTGCCAGTGCACTGGTGGCAGTGGCCACCTCCCACCACTGGCCACGTACTGACAAAGACCTTCAGGCCCAACATCCTGTTTATGCTCGCTCTAAGTCCCAGTCCGAGTCCTTTTGGCATAACACAGCAAGCAAGTGTTGCAAAAGCCTTTTAAAAATGTAGCAGGCAAGTTCCACGGATCTTTTAGCCTTGAAGTACATGATATCCTTGAAATAAAGTACTCTATATACTTCTAATTTTTTTCAGTTAAGGCTTTTGCCCACCTTTCTTATCCTAAATATTGTGTTCTACATCCTACTGTGAGTGACTCTTAATTAGCGTGTCGGTCAGCATTTTATCACCAGGGTGCACAGCAAGGAGGCTCCAGCTGTGCAGTGCTGAAAGTGCTCCTTGGGTTTACTGCTGAACCTTGCAGTGGTCTGTGCTGGATAAGGAAGTTTCCCAGTGCAGCCTGCCTCTGTGTCACCAGTTCACATAATTTCCAGCACAGTGGGACTCTCACCCCCTTCTAGGATATTCCAAATTGCTACTGGAATAGACATGTATGATAAAGGAAGGAAAAATCATGACCCAGCTCCTGAGGAGAAAAAAGAAGTAGAAAAGCATTAAGATATCATTATTCCAAATGCACCTGGAAACAAACTGGGCCACATGCAGAGCACCTGCAATATTGTCCTCTTGTCAAGCCAGCTGTACTGGGGCACAAGGGCTTCCTTTGCTTCCAGAGGAACATTGATTAATTTATTTCCTGATCCTTAGTTCTTTCTCTCTCTCCTGCTTGTATTTTGGGTTATTTTTCTTTTTTTTTGTTTGTTTTGGTTTTTTTTTTGTTGTTTTTTGGCATTATGTTTTTAATAAAATGCTGCCCGTGGCAATTTTTCCCTCTGGCCACAAAGAAGATGGAGTGAATTCTGTTCCAGACTGTCTGCCTGCTCCTGAAAGCAGTTTGGCTGCCTTCATGCTGCTTATTACTTGGCAAACATTCATGCAAGTCGGTGCACACCATGTGTGTGTTGAGAAGGCCCTTGCTGCGGGGGGATGGCAGAATTTCGAGTCTCAGCCTGGATCAATATAAGTGATGCAACTCATTGCAGGATTTTGGTGCTTGGTTATTTTTTTATCTTTCAGGCACCTGTGTCCCACTGGGTTACATTTCCCAGCACGACCCACAAGACTCCGCTGGCCTGAGCCCGTGGTGCCCCAGCCTGGTTGTCTGGACCCCATTTCCTCTCCATGCCTTGACCTACTGGCCGCTCTCACCCAATTTTGACCTCTGGACGCTGAATGGCATTGCTCATGGGCAGAAAGCTGGAATCAGTCAGTGGTTTGTTGAAATACAGCCAAATTGTGAGACTCCTGAGAGGACCAAGCCCAGGAAATAGATTTTAAATTCTTGACTAATGAATGTTTTGAGCACCATCTAATCACTTCATGAAGAGGCAAAGGCAAAAGGCAGCTCATAAATTATCTATTGTGAATTATTTGCACAGCTATAATGGTGATAAAACAATCTCTTCAGACAGTTTCATTTAGGTAGCTAAACTCTTAAAAAGATTAGACAGTCACCTGATCAAGCTTGGCATGTTTAAACCCTCACTGCTGAAATGTCTCTCTTGCAAAGACGTTTCCTTGTGAAACCAGGGAGAGCAAAGATCCCTGGCATTTCTTCCCATGCTGACCCTCTCTTGTGTCACAGGAGGGAGCACTGACAGCTGAAAACCCTTCTCTTTCTCCTCTGCTGCAGCAAGGATTTTCTGTGGAAAAAGAAACAAAAAGCAATTCACCTTTCTCTTTGTTCATTCACCCATAGCTTCAAGCCCAGGCTGCCGGCAGCCCTCCCAACCACTCCTCTTCCCTGGCACCCTCAGGTGCCCAGCAGGGGCTGCATGGTGACCTCCCTCTGCCTCCAGTTTTGGATCTAAGTGCTGGTCTTCCTCTGATGAAAACTCCTCTCTGTGTTTGTGTCTCAGAACAAGACCTGAACCCGATACTGCAGGACCTCCCAAAGGGCAGCTCACCATTGTTTCTGATCAGTCTGGAGCTGTGCCCGTCCTCCTGCACCCTTCTACCGTCCAGCCTCGTCTTTCCCGCAGCAGGGACTGCCCTGACCACCAGGGTCTGTCCTCCAGAAACAGCACCTGAGCAAGCAAACCCATTGCATACACCTGTTTTAACACACTGGCCCTTGGCTCATTTAGGGCAGAAGCAATGCAGAGGAAGCAAAGCCCAAGAGAACCACACATCAGATGTGTTTCTAACAGGTTTGCATGGACACGGTGATCAGCTTTCTAGCCAGGTTTGCTGTCTTTCTGCTCCCATGAGTGGTTTGCATGAGGCTCCCTGGACCGCAGTTGTTTTCTTCTCTTTCTGAAGGAGAGGACAAGCACATAATCCGCTCCTGGTACCCCTGGGGTGAAGCTTCCATCAGGTTGTAACACACAAGAGCAACTTGCATTAGGCTCTCCGGCCTCACCCTTGACTCTCACCCCCTCCCCATGAATCCCAGGTGCTAGGCCAGGAATGAAAACAGTCCTACAACATTTCCAGCCCTGCTGGAGCAGGGCTTTCTGTAGTGTACAGCTCAGCCTCTGCCAGTGTAACATAAGGCTCTTTGAAATGTCCCAGTTTTTACAGAGTGCTTCAGCCTCCAGCTGGCAGTGTGTGAGGCATAGGCCACTGCTTTATTTTGGATGAACTAAACCAGCTTGAGATGCAGGACATGTTATCAGAGCTGTATGCTGAGCTACGGAAATGGAGCTTCCCCCTCCCTACACTCAATAATGGCTGTGCCGCACAAAGAGCTCCAGAAATAGATTCTCTTCTATTAAAAATATACCAAGGTCTTCATGATTCAACCTTTCAGGAGACCATTTAAGGTTAGAATTTTTTTCCAGAATCTACTGATTGCATCTAATTCCTGATTTTGCTTGAAGGTGAAAACTGTCTTTCTAGTTCTCAAACAGAAGCCATTATAAACTTCTCCTCAGATAAACATCTGTCTCTCTGTGGCTGCAAATGTTCAGCTCTTAAGGCTGGGCTTTATCTGACTTCCTTACGCATGTATGTGAGCACTGAGAGGATCTCTGCACTCACTGATCAAGGCTGTCTGCTATGACTACTCAGTAAAAAAAGGATTTTAAAGACATTCATATTAAATTGGGAATATGTTGTTTGGCAATGTATGAGAAATGCTTCTCCAGACCCAGAAGGGCCAAGGGTTGTTGCTTCAGAGATTGAGATGGAAGTACAGAGTCCACTCTGGGTTCTTTTAGTGCATTCCCACAGTGACTTTTGGAGAATCATTTAAAGTAAAATGCTATTTTTTGAAAGAGCAAAGCTTTTTATATGCCTAGAGTGACAAAACAGTGTTTCATCTTTGATCCAACAAAACTGAAATAAAGGCTGTCAGGGAACGGATCCAGTCAAAGAAAACACAAAGCCCATCTGCTCAAAACAGCTATGCTGTGCTGCCACCAAGGAGAATTACAATTTGCAGCACACAAGTTAGCATGTTCAGGAGCAGTCCACCAATAAGACAGGCACTAAGCAAGTTAAAAATAATAACTGCTGATACTTGAATCCAGACATTTCTGGAAAGATGAGGTTTCCTCCTTTCATCAAATAAAGTCAAATTAAAGCTACTGATTCTCTTCAACAAAAATACCTGCTGTCCATAAGCCATCTGGTGCTTCTGGAGGCAGAAGAAAATAGGCCATACCTTTAATTAGATAAAAAGTTTAGACAGGACATAAATCTCATACCAAGACTTTTAATTTTCCAGTTGGTAAGTCCTGTACAATTCTACACTGACTCACTCATGCACTTTGGCTGCCACCCCTTTTGCTCATCTAATCCCCACATGAACAGCAGGACATCACTGACTCTTCAGTCCCAACGTGGAGGAAGGGTCTGTGAGAGCAACTTGCTGAGCATTGGATATCAGGAAAAAAAAATTTCACCCAGAGAGTGCTTGGGCACTGGAGCAGGCTCCCCAGAGAAGCAGTCACAGCACCAAGCCTGACAGAGTTCAAGAAGTGTTTGGACAATGCTCTCAGGCAGATGGTGTGACACTTGGAGCTGTTCTGTGCAGGGCCAGGAGCTGGACTTGATGGTCCTTCCAGGTCCCTTCCAACTCAGTTTATTCTGTGATTCTATGATTCTGAGCATTTCTTGTAATGCTTAGAATGCCATAGTCGACTGCTCCTGTGTTTTGAGCATAGGGACATCTCCCGTTAAGCAGCAGGTTGTTTAGCTTGTGTATATCTGGAAAGGACATGCAAGGCTTTTTAAATAAGGTGTGTTTGAGGGGGAACCCCATGATTTCATTTTAATGTAAGAATGTTAATATTAATTTTCTTGCCTTGAAATAATTTCTGGAATATTTGCTTTAAGAACCTAACCTTAGGAAAGCTGTAGGAAATGGAAGAAAGAATTTAAATTAACTTGTTTCAACATTTCTCGATTGTTTACGTTAATCACAATAAACCAAACAGGATCCAGCCATGCTTAAACACAGCCTTTACCCAAGTATAAACTGTTTACTCTAGCCATGACACACAACCAGACAAAATTAATTCCTGATCTGGGGAAGAGGCTTATTTGCTTTTATTAGGTCTAGATGAAAACATTTTGGCAGAATAAGGTTTGCTTTTCAATGTGAAACAGTCTCAAAACGTCCCGAGAGCAAGCAGGCCGTGCAGCAGTCTCACCATCCTCCCCACATCAATAGCTGTGCCCAAATGGGGCTCCTGTGGCCAGCTTGGAGCAGGGCAGTGCAAGGAGCCAGGGGCAGCCTGAGCATGGCCAGCAAATAGTCCCACAGCTGAAACCTGGAGAGGAGAAAGCTGCTCCATGTGCTTTCATGGGCTCGCTTTGGGACCATCCCTTCGCTTCACCAACGCTGCTCAGGTCAATAGATTTGACTTCAGCAATTTGACTGCTCATGCCCATGGATTGCAGGCAGGTTTTCAGCACTGACACGGTGCTTTGCCCACCAACACATGGAGAGTGCTCACAGAATAGCTTAAAGGCTGGTTGCTCTATCCTTTAGGGGCCTTCACATTAGTGCTAATAATACCAAGTAATTAGTTCAAAAATACAAGCAAGAAATACAATGGATTTTTACCAAAAATAAAAGCCTTTCAATTTTCCAAGGTGCATTTTGACAAGGCTTGCTGAGGCCCAGTTGCCATGTGGGATGGCTAGGCTGGAGCTCTCTATTTTTGCACTACTTGTCCTGATGTGCAAAATCAATCATACTAGCTTCTAGAAGAAATGGAAATTATTTTTCATGGACAAATGCATGAAATAAGTTTGGATACAGGGTCAGAAAGGTCAAATGCTGATGTTCATCTTTTTAATCTTCTTTTCTTTATGCACATCCAACACATTAGCAATAGGAATGTGTGAATGCTATGGAGTGAATGCCTTCTCTTTACCATCATAGCAACACACTTCTTGCTTGAGCCACATATCTTGTCAATCATAAAATTATTAACTTGAGGATACTGGGTTTGGCTGAGGTAATTTTGTTCTGGCTTGTGTGGGGCTGCGTTTTGGGTTTGTGCTGAGCACAGGGTTGATAAATCAGAGATGTGTTTGTTGTTGCTGAGCAGAGCTTGCACTGAGCCAAGGCCTTTTCTGCTTTCAGTACTGCCACACTGGCAAGGAATTTGGGAGTGCAAGGGAGGCTGAGAGGAGACACAGCTGGGACAGGTGACCCAAACTGACCTAAGGCGTATTCCAGACTTTATGATATCGTGTTCAGTTTATAAAGTGGGGGAAGAAGGAGAAAGCAGAGGACATTTGGACTGATGGTATTACACGTGATGGGGCCCTGCTCTCCTGGGGATGGCTGAACAGCTGCCTGCCCATGGGAAGCAGTGAATTAATTCCTTGTTTTGATTTGCTTGTGTGTGTGGCTTTTACTTTCCCTATTAAACTGTCCTGTGGTGGGTTGGTGCTGGCTGAATCCCAGGCACCCACCAGAGCTGCTCTGTCAGTGGACAGGGGAGAGAAAATACAGTGAAATGTTCATGGGTTGAGATAAGGACCAGGAGAGATGATTCATCAATTATCGTCACAGGCAAAAGATACTTGAATTGGGGAAATTACCTTAATTTATTACTACTAAAATTCAGAGCAGCATAATGAGAAGCAAACCAAATCTTAAGACACCTCCTGCCTACTCCTCCCTCCTTCACAGGCTTTACCTCCTCCCCCGCAGAAGCACAGGGAGACAGGGAATGGAGTTTCCAACCAGTTCACCACAGGCTGTTCCTGCCACTGCTCAGGGAGAGGAGTCCTTCCCTTGCTCCAGCATGAACTTCTCCAGCCTGAGGCCTTCCCATGGGCTGCAGTTCCTCACAAACTGCTCCAGCACGGGTCCCATCCATGGAGTGCAGAATTGCATTTTTAAATGACTGCTTTAATTGTCTTCCAGTAGTAATTAAAATGAAATCATAGGTATTGTGAGCTGCATGTTGTGCTTTCATTAAGACAGTAATTATGGGGGAAGAGCTCTTAATTGGGAAAGGGAAGTAGCTTTTTTTTGAATGCTGCATCTCCTACATGATTGTCTCATCACGTTCAACACTCTGGGTCCAGAGCAACATCTTTGTCCTCTAGTTCTAAAGAAACCTAGCAAACTAAATGCTGAGGGTATGCTTTATGAAGAAAAACATTTTTAAAAAAATTTAAAAAACACACAGAAACACAGAAGATAAAACCCAACAGAAAGAACTGAAAAAGAGAAGAGTATCTGGAAAGGTCAAACTGTTTTGTACTGGTTTGGCTATATTAGTCTTCCCTCTAGCTACAATCAAAGAATAAAATATTAATTTTCTAAATAGCACAGGATAACAAGAGGGTGAAGAATGCTTAGTGTATTGTATGGTTTCAGCCTGACTGATCTGGGAGAGAATCCTCCTCATCATCTCATACTTAGCCACGCTTCTCTTTGTCTACTCTGACTTTCCCGCATAGAATGAGAGCACATGTCTGGCTCCAGACCCAGATGCACGTCCCAGCCACATCATGACTCTGTACCAAGGCAAGACTCCAGGGCTCCCTCATCTTCCCCTTCCCATGTCCTTGCTTTCCCATGGGGTCAGCAGCCAGGCACATGGCCTCGATAGCCTTCCTGCACCTGCCAGCCTCAGCTCCATCCACATCCAACCTGAGGTTCCACCACTTCAGGACCAAATTCTCCAAGCTGCATCGTGTCCCCAAGAGGATTTCTGCAGCTGCACATCTCGCTCCCATGTTGTCCAAAGGGCAGAGCTGGCACCTGTCATTTGAAAGGGTGCAAAAGGAGCTGGGGAACCCATTCAGTCCCTTGTATCTCAGATAATTACAAGGGGTGGGAAGAATCAAACTCTTTGATGACAACTGGAAGTCAGTGAGAGAAGAATAGGACCCAACATGGATTTAGGCAGCATTTGAATATGGTTCCACAGCGACTCTACTTCCTATCCAGTGTTTTAAGTAATAGCCTGGATGATGGACAAAAATATCTGCTTATTAAATCTGCAAACTGCATCATGCTGTGAGAGGCTTCAGGTGTGCTGCAGGACAGACAGAGTGACAATTTAAATTATTCTTGGCAGATTAAATAAATATTTTGAAAAAAACGTGATTCTCTTTAGTGGAAACACTTACTAAGGACTAATTAAATGTACAGATATTGAATGGGGAAAAGCCACTTAGAGCAGTTGGCCAAAGCAGCTCTAATGCCCAGGGGGATCACCTGGGCAAGAATCAATCATGTCTTGCTGTTACAAAAAACGGTGAACATCACAGTAGAGGCAGCTGAGAGATGTACAGAGTGATCCTGTCACTCTTTTGAAACCTTGTAAGGTTCCAGAGGACTGCTCTGTCTTGTTTTGGACAGAATAATCAGAAGATTTTAAAACATGGCCTCTGAGGAAACACCGGAGGAATGACTGCAATGCAGGTCTAGACAAGAAGACAGTTAAGGGGGAATAAGATTATAATCTTTGAAGATGTAGAAAACACAAGGGGGAAAATACTTGTTTGCCCTAATCATGGCGTTGATCTAGGACATAAGAGAAAATCTGAAACCTCCATTACAAAAACCTCATGGGAAGGCTGCAGATTTTTCAGAATTTTTGGTCATGAATTATAGACTAGGAAAAGGTTGGACACTAGTTCTCTGATATCACTGACACTCTTTCAGGATGGAGATCATATTTTCTCAATGAGATCTTGAGATCTTTTCCTGCCACAGAAGTTGCAGGGCTGTGTTCAATCACTGCCTCCAAATGTCTGAGTTCAGAGTGGCCAAGAAGCTGGAAATTATGTTCTGTGGGAAATTGCAAAATGTGCTAGAGCATGGGGGCAGGACATCCTCTTTTGCAACTCCCTATACAATTTTGATATTTCTCACGGAAAGGAAAATATTAAAAAAACCCTGACATTTGGATTGCTTCAGAATAAAGGTCCTGCTCTACTCTGCACTAGTGCAGACCCATCTGGGGTCATGGGTGAAGTTTTGGCACCACAATGTAAAGAAGACCTTAAGCTTTTAGAGAGTGTCCAAAGGAGAGCCACAAGGATGTTGAAGGGTCTGGAAGAGAAGCCTGGTGAGGAGTGGCTGAGGTCACTTGGTCTGTTCAGCCTGGAGGAGACTGAGGGGACACCTCAGTGTGGTCTTCAGCATCCTCAAGAGAAAAGGGGAGGGGCAGGTACAGATCACTCTCATGACCAGTGATGGAACTCCAGGAAACAGCCTGAAGCTGGGTCAGGAGAGGTTTAGGTTAGATATCAGGAAAAGTTTTCCACCCAGAGCGCGGCTGGGCACTGGAACAGGCTTCCCAGGGAAGTGGTCACAGCACCAAGCCTGACAGAGTTCAAGAAGTGTTTGGACAATGCTCTCAGGCACATGATGTGACACTCGGGGTGTCCTGTGAAGGTCCAGGAGCTGGATTTGATGATCCTGATGACCCTTTCAACTCAGCTTTTTCTATGAGTCTGTGAAAAAAAAATCAAGCCTGGAAACTGAGCATTCTGAAGCCATACAACTTAAAAGGGGTTTGTAGACTCCAGAACTCCATTTTTTACCTTGGTAAAAAGCAGAGGTAAGGAATTGCTATTTGCCTGAGTGGCCCTGAATCAGTGAAGTGAATTTTTCATGTTGCCTTGAGTTCTCCATTACTCATCTTGGATGCCTCAAATACACCAGTGTCATAATGGGTTATACAGCATGGAAACACATTCTGGTCACTATTTAGGCAAGATAAAAACAAATAATCACAGGTCTGCATATTTTTCCCTGAAGTCCATTGAAATCCAATGTTTTCAATGGAGACTGCCAAAATCAAAGCAAGATTTTCTGACAAATCATTTTTGCCAAAAAAATCCCAAGATCTTTCACTTCCAGTTCCCTCCTCTGCCACTTGTGAGAGGTGCAGGAGCGCTCTTTGGAAGAGACCTCCTGAGTGTGGTACAAGTGGGTTACCAGGGGATACACCAGTAGATGGAGCACACGACTCTGCAGCGCTGTGCTTTGGCTCTGCAGTACCAATTGATATTTTCACTGTTCACTGCTCACAGTCTGAGATACATCAGAGCTGGACCAGCCCCTGAGCCTGCTGCCCCGCTAGAGTTTCCTTGCTGCTGTGCTCCAGATGAGAGGCTAGATTTGCTTTGATGACCACTGAATTTTCTGGCTGGGTGACTTTATTTACATGCCATTTAGGCTTAACTCATACACTGCTTTTTATGCCATCATAATACTTATCTTCACAATTTTCTGCTTTGCAAGTGTTTAGTTTGTCCTACCTTGAACAAAAAAGAAAAAGCTTGCTGCTTTTTGCAAGTCTCCAAAGGTTTTGCACTTTTTTTTTACTGTCTCCTCTGCCACACATACTTAGAAATCACCTAGGTCTCCGTGCAGGTCAAACTCCAAAATTTCTGAGAAAACCTCATCAGCAAATTTATGAACACATGTCTGATCTTTCTGGAAGGGTTAGTGATGACAGTATGAAGTTAGATTAGCTCAGAATCACTACCAAAGTATCATCCTGTCCCCATTACTCATTTTCATCTTTCACTAGTAGTCCTGTTCACTTTACATTTTCAGTCCTGCTTCCCATCTTATGTAGATTGTCCCAAATGATAAAAGAGCAAATACTCCAAGAGTCCAGTCTAGAAAATCAAGTTTTTATTCCCATAAAGCTCTCTGGCTAATCTAATAGCATCTCCCTCTGCTAAGCCTGTACCAGAATAAGCCCCGTTTTTCACTCACTGCTGTCTCCAGTTACTGACTCCTTCCACAATTTTTCTAAAGCTACGGTACAAATTTTCACAAAAAACAGAAGTTTTAAGTTCCTTGTGTATCATTCATCTGTAAAAGAGGAGAAGTAACATTTCTCTCTGCCATTCTTTGTCTTATTCATTTTCTCAAGGCCAAACTGGTCTCCCATGTGAAGTCTTGATTTCAGTGTTACCATAGTTCCAGCAGAAGCAGTGACTGCTCATCATCTGACCATCTCAACAAATCCATTACTAAGAAAAGGAAGGCAAAACATCCCATCAAGTTAACCTGAGCACTATGTTTGCTTCAACTTTCAATCTCAGCCCTTATGCCACTCTGACATTTTCCCTAGAGCTCCAAATACTGAAAATATCCCTCTGAAAAAAAAATTACAGGCATGAAAGAGGGTACAGAAACAGAGAAAGAATAAAAATCCATATCAACTGGCATGAAAAGAAAGGATGGATAAAGCTGCCAGTGTCAGTGCCTGACAGATTTAAGGAGTCACTTCCCAGAATAACAAGCTGGGGGAGAGTTTCTTGGAAGAACAGTATTGTCCATGGTCCTAAAGAAAAATGTTACTTTCCCTGGGTCTGTGCTATTTCATTTCATACATTCAATTTTTAAATAGCTTTGTACAAATTACAGGAAAGAAATTACTTCATCAAAACAGAATATCTGTGTTTGACAGAATTAAGAGTCCATATCTTTCACTTTCTATTGTTTGCCTTCATCCTTGATAAAATAAAAATGTTACAAGTTTTTTTTAGTGAATTTTAGAAATGTGATCTATTGTTCTTTAGTTGTACATGACCCACTGAGGTGAAAGTGGTCCTCTTCTTGGACTTTTCAGTGATACTTTTCATACTAAAACCACTTTAAAACATACTTTACCTTGGTATATACACAAATCATCAATGTACTACAAAGTGTTCAGACTTCTGGAAGAGATTCTCTAGGATACTGGATGAGCCATGGCATGCTGGGAGAGATTGCTGCAGTCCCAGGACATGTACAAGTGTTTTGATGACTCCACGACTGAAACAGCTTCCCTGCTCCACTGCTGCAGCACAGGCACACGGCAATTCACTTACCAGAGGTTAATCATTCACACAGCCATTGTTTCCTTCTGGGGGCTTGCCTTGAAACCTTTGACATTCTCTCTTTTGTTCCTCTTGCAGAGCACATTTCCTTGTTTCATTTTGTTTTATTTCTCAACGTAATTTTTGGTTGATTATTGTGCAGTTATAGAATTAGAATAATAACATCTAATTGTACATCTGAAGAAAAAACATGTAATTGGTGGAGACTAGATTCAATTTAAAGAAAGAAAACCCCTCCACCAGGGTTTCTTGTGATGCGCACAGTGCATTTGCCAGAGAGTGTGGGTTTGATTGCATCTAACCTGCAATTAGCATGAGCAATTAAGACAAAATTGAAGTGTGCAATTGCATTATTTCAGGATTTAGCAGTAGCAATATTTAGCAATTACTGCACTAGATACAGTGCTCAAATAATTACCAGCATTTTCCAGTTACACCAAAGAAAGGAGGACAGGAATGAGTGGGTTGAACCTCCAACATCTGATTTCCAACAATTGATTTTCCACACATCACTCGGCCACTGGAAAACCATGGAAGTAGCCAACGGGGAAGAGAGCCTGGGCAGATTTGGCACTGTTGAAAATATGGGACTCAAATGTCACTTTTAGCTCACTTTTGGCTTGTCACAGAGCTCATATGTGCTCATCTAACAGAAGAGAGCAAACTCAACATTAGTAATTCTGAATTCTCCTCCTCTGCCTTCAACACTTCATATCAGTTTTGTAAGCCCTATCACGATACTTAGAGATTTAAAAATAAAAATTACTTGAGCATGAATCGGTGCTGTGGGCTGTGTGTGTGAGGAAGCCACATGCACATAACAGGTTTTTATATACCCTTACTTGGCATTCTGGGAATGCAACTCTACCAGTTCTACTAGGCTTTTCTTAAAGAACATTTCTTGTCCTTTAAGGACAGGTTGGATGGTATTTGAAAAGCATCTTAATGCACCATTGAAGGATATGGGTGAAAATACATTTCAATTCAGTCTCACAAAAATAAAGATAAATCTGAATCCCTAGGCATGAACATAGAGCAGATAAACTGAGATGTTCAGACTACCAAACTGGTGTTGAAAGAAAAGATCCCAGTGGTAAGACTCAGGGTCCAATCCAGCAAGGGCTTCCAGTTAAATCAATGGGAGTTAGAAGCACTAAAACCATAAGTAACCAGACTCTGATGGTTAGTGTTCATTTATCACAGAAAAACTTAATAAAAGTCCTGAGACAGGGACTGCTGGCTCTAGGCACAATGATTTATGCAGGTGATTTTGCACATGGACCCATCAAAAAAAATGCCCAAAGTTCTCACAAGACATAGCCATGAAACTAAGAGTAAAATCTGCCTCCTTATCCCTTCTGTCTAAATATTTATTTCCTTTTCTATTGAAAAAGTTATTAGAGGTAGACACAAGAAATTACACGCAACAAATGGATCAGCTTCTACACTGATTTATGCATTTGCCTCACTACTTCCAGAACTTTCTTTAGCATCCTGGGTAATGGAGCTTGCCAGTAACTAGGAGAGGCAGCTCATGGGCCACTCCCAATTAGCTAGAATAGCAAAAAAATTATTAAATGTCCTTTTGCACAGGCAATTTAGCTCCTGCAATTGAAAGCAGGAATAAGATAAATTGTGACATGTTTTCACCCAAAATGTTTATTGAAGATGATGTGGGCACAGCACACAGATAAACCACATCCTGAAGCAGGGTTA
Organism: Bombycilla garrulus; assembly: GCA_013400315.1. NCBI lineage: Eukaryota > Metazoa > Chordata > Aves > Passeriformes > Bombycillidae > Bombycilla > Bombycilla garrulus. Next base: position 243,288 of record VXBU01012878.1, read on the forward strand.
AACTAGGTTTCACATTCTAAAGCTGAAGTGCTGTTTATCTGGGCTGCTTAGAGATACCTTCTATGTTTGTACATGCAGTTTTAGATTGACAAATGACAAAGACAGCCTGTATTTATAAGGGTGTCATTTACTTCACTTTTTATTAAAATCACCAGCTACAAAATAGACATTTTGTACATACTACTCCTACATAAGCAACTATGAGAAAATTACATTAGTCCTGAAATGAAACCATCGTATTGTGCACCTGGGACATGGTGAGGGGTCAGAAATAATGGAAAATATATGGAGATTGGATAAGGTACTCACATCACGCTGGAAGGTTAGCCTATAGCTTCAAAGAAATCAGTGCACATGTTGATCAGAGACTTATTTTCTGCAACTAAGAAAAAAGTTCCAGTTTACTCTCCTTTAAAAATACTATAGCCACTACTGCTACAGAAAGGAACAGTGTTACCTCTGCATGACATGTGCCACAAGTGCCACAGTGTCTGGAAACAGAGAAATGCACTAAGAACATGAAGAGAAACAAGACAGTAACACTTTTTTTGACAGCGGTGTAGCAAAACATCACAGACCAAATTCTTAGCTGATGAAAGGTGTTATAACTTCTCCACAAATCGAAAAATCAAGTACTCACCAAGAATCTGGACCATAAACAAAACATCCTGACATTGTATTCCGTCTTTCCCTTCAAGGTCAAAAATAGACAAGGAGGAGGGGTAATGGTCCTGTCTAACTCCAGATGAAAGAGCGAAGTCGTCACCTTCATGCAGCATTCCTCGTGCACTCTGCACTCCACCCCAAGTGACTGGGAGGCAAAAAAAGTCTTATGGACCCTGGATTTAGGCTTTCCAAGATCAGGATAATTGATATAGCCAGCAGCACACTCCATCAATAAATGATTGGAGTGATTTGTGGGTATTAAAGAGGAAAATCCAGGGGCCACATTGTGATACTCATTTTATTATCACCATGGGTTTTGCTTAAAGTCCAGTGCATCACTATGAAAGCACAAGTGAATCCACTTCCAGGACACTGAAAAGGCACCTGGCCAGGGCTGCAGGTGATCCTTGCTCTTAACTACTGCTCTGACAGTGTGACCTCCTTGGCTATCATGACCTTGTTAAGCTTTGCACACCATCATCCCAGAGACTGGATGAAGGAATTTCATGCAATGTTGCATCCGAGTACAATGTAGGAAATAAAACCAGGGAGGCCTGGTGTTTAAAAGCAGCTTTCAGGAGGACAGAAAACATTACAGCAGAAAGGTTCATACTGGTGAGTGCTACCTCAAATACAGAATAAGGAACAAACAGCAAAACATTAACGTTGAGTAGATGTTGATTACAAGGTGAAAGACATGGCTATTTCCATTGGTTTGCTGCAACAACTTCATCACAAGAAATACATTTCTATCTTTATAAAATTGATTATTTTATGGACTAAAAAACAGATAAAAAGTATAGTCTAATTCTTACCACAAAGACAAAGTGCAGAACTTAATTTTGTAACCTAAGATTGACCAAAAATGTTCAAACTGTTCATATCCTAAAATCACAGGAAGACCTTCTCTGATCACCACTACTGTAATTTCAGAATAAAATTACAAACTATACACTGATAACATAGGATTGAGTCATCTCAAATCTGTAGGAAAACACAAACAATGACAAATAAGCAATTTTGCAATATTATTAATATAAAGTCACCACACATAAAAATATGTATCTTCTGGGCAAATATATTTTTTTTCTCTGTTAAAATTTTGAAGTGCAACTAAAAGCTTCTAAATAAATCTTTACACTTTAAAAATAGCTGAAGGTGAACAGCAGTTCAGAAATGATAGGTAACTCCAGTTAATAAAGAGGTAAGAAGTTGTGAATGTTATTCCAATATTTGCAGCTCTCCTAAAGTGGCAGTGATATTTTGGGTGGGCAACACTGGCAAGCACTGACTGGACCCAATGACTGTCTTCCATCGAATCACAGAATCCTGTGGGGTGGAAGGGACCTTAAAAGGTCATCTATTCCACCTGCTCCCAGCAGGGTCAATATTGGTTACTCAGGGCTTTGTGCAGCAGGTTCCTGCAAATGTCTCGGCATTACGACTGCGCTGAGGCTCATTGTACCGTCTGCCTGTGCTCACAGCAGAAAACCTGGGCAATCCACCCAGTTAGGTGGCCTTGAGGAGCTCATTTCACATAAGTTCACAATTTCCAGTCTTATCATGTTAATTACCAAACTAAAATATTGAGAGAGTAGATCAGAGAATTAACTAGCATTTTAAGGCTCACTGACAAATCCACTCATAATAGCGACTTCAGAGGAATTTTGCCTGCATGCATAAGTGACCAGTTTGAGCTACACTGTGCACAGGCACCCAGTAAATAGCTGCCTTTCCTGGGACATAGACACCATTGTCAGAAGTGCTCCCTTCTTGAGGAAACACTTCCCAGAATGGCAGCAATGGTGCTGGAAGCACCAGCCTGCCCCCCAACCCTCATCAGCAAATACTTTCCTGTGAAGTTCTCAACACCAATCTGTAAAACGACAATTTCCAAACTATATGTCAAGCTTTTTGCTACCTTTCACAAAGTAGCACCAGAATGCTGCTGCCACTCTCTCTCCATGTATATCACACATGAGCAGCACCTGATGCTGTGAAGCTACAGCTACAAGTCCTTAGCAAGAAGCTCGATCTCATCCAGCAGGAAGTCCATGTCCTCTCGCCTAACTTGTGGGCTGATAACCACCTGGCGGAAGAAGTTGACTTTGCCCCAGTGAGGCTGGTACCCAAGCATCATGCTGCCCTTCTTCATCATTCTCTCCTTAATTATAGGAGCCACCTGAAAGTAGAGAAAAAAAAAAAATAGAGCTTGATTTCACACTCAGAAATACAGCATGTTTGGGCAGAAGGTGTATTTGGTGACTTAAAAAGGTTTTCTGAGCTGTCTGAGTTTTGCACTCCTTGCCGGTCTTCCCCACTGCCTGCCCCGGGGAAAGCCAAGCTCAGACCTGCAGGTTTAAAGCACTGAGACCTTTGTGTTCTGTAGTTCCTGAAAGAACAGGAGCAAGATCTAAACTTGAGGCATTGGTGAATGCTTGAGGCATTCACCAGTGACATGGGAAAGGCTGGGTTAAGGTTCCTAGTCTTCCTGCTTTAGATCAAAGGTTTGAACTCAGGAAGAGCATCAGCTGCAGCTGGTTAAAGGCAGGGTTTGTCTCCTTGTGCTAACTAGGCTAAGCATGACTTCTTGCCCTTGGTGACCCTTCTCCACCACATCTGCAAAGCAGCTGTTCCTAGAGGACATTCTGAATCAAACCCCTGTGAAACTCAAGTTGCCAAAAAAGTCAGTGTGATGCAATATTAAAGGGCAAGGCCTGATCCTGGAGCTTAAGATTTCATCTTGTAGATTTAAGACATGAGTAGCTTTTGGCTACACCAGTCTTGAGTTGCATGGGATGAAATCTCATAGCTGTCTTATTGCAGAAAAAACCCATGAGTGGGACTGGCAGAGCGAGATCCTTTCAGCAGAACATTTGATCTCATCCCAGCAGGGCTGTTAACTTTGGCCAATTAACCTTGTGCATAGCTTAAAACCTGGGAGAAGTTCTGCATTGTCATGCTTGAAATAGGTCATAACCTCAAACGCATTGCTGGACTTTCCTTGGAAGGCAGAACTAAGTATTTTGACAGGAGTATATTTTTGAAAAGGTCTTGCAATTTAATATATTAGTAATAACACCAAGATATTTCAGAATAGTGTGTTCCTCTCCTTCTCTTGGTGATGGTTTGACTTTGAACTAAGAAAATAGGTTTGTGACCTAACCTTGGTTTCTGCATTAATTTATTTCAGCTCTAAAACTTTGCGCCTGATTTGCAAAAGAAAAATTATGATGCCAGACTTACCTAATAGCTTTATTTTTACATGGCATATTTCAATAGTCTTTTTTGCTTAGATAGAGACAGATAGGGTTCTCAACACTAACAGCTGAGCTTTACTGTGTTTCTTTAGTGGCCACATCCCCTGAGAACAGGTCACAGCAGCAGAGAGCAGCTGCCATTTCCTCAGAACAACATCCCAATAGCATAGACATGAACTGCAGCTAAGTTACTTCTAAATGTATTCATCCAGTGTGCTTGTAGGAGTACCATGCAAATTAATAACAAATTTAATTTAATTTATTTCTTAAAAAATAAAATAAAATCCTCTCCACTCCAGACCAAACATTTCAAACTGCACCCACGCCAGCTGTGTCCTGACATTACCTTGACACTATGACATCCTGCCCCAGGTGTGCTGGGCACCATGTACATACAGAAAAGAAAAAATTCCTCCACCTCTGTCCTTGACAGAGTCCCCAGGTGACTTCTGCTTATGGAATAAAGACACTACAAGTGCAAGGGGAGAAGCAAATTCTTCTTAATACACTTTCTCAGGCTCTTCTTTAAGATTCAAATCCCTATGGCAGCTTTTAGCCTTTATTGATGTTCCATCACAGTTATTTCATCTTTTGTATCACACTATTGATTCTCTCCATCCCTACACCTGGCGCTCCATAATCCATCATCCCAAGATGTGCAGGAGCACAAACAGAGGCCATGAAAGCAAAAACATTTACAGCTTCAGTAATTTGAAGACTGTAAATATACTGCATTTCAGTAGGTCTTCTCTTGTGGAAAGGTAGAAAAATCTCACTTTCGTGATCTCATTTATTATCTTGTTCATCCTCCATGCTAATGAAGCTGTCTTCTTAATTTGAAGTGTGTTCATCCCTTTTTGAAGGCAAAACAAACATTTCATGCATAAATAAATCTAAAAAAAACCCAAAAACTGATTTATATGTTTTTGATGGGATTAGTTTTGGAAGGACTTTCCTTCACAAATTTTGCACGTTCTTTTTGCTAAAGTGGTGTGGTCAGTGTAACAAAATTATCAAGGATCCTACCCACTGAAAACAGTAAGGAACAGAGTCTATGTTCAAATGCTTAAGCACATGTCTCACAAAAGAACCATTAAATGACACCTGCATGCTGAGCCTTGGGTTTGAGTGGCACAGGGTATGACTGCTAATAGAAGGGAAAGGCTGCTACCACTTTGCAGCAGAAAAATTAGACCTATAAGAAACTAATTGCCTAGTGAGGAGTTCAATGAGTTTAATTCTCACTGAAGTCAATGAGAAATGAGGATGTTCAAATATCAGAAAGAGCTGCACAGCCCCATTCAGGACAGGCTCTGTGGAAAGCAATTTAGTGAGAGTGAGATTGCTTCACCAGTCCAATTATTTTCCTACAGAACTTAGTTCAAATTGTAAATCTAATTCTTTATGTGGCCCATCTGTGGTGCAGTCTCAGAATTTTAAGTGTAATATATCCTAAACCCAAAGGTCTCTTCTCCCCTTTATTCCCTTCGCCTCTTTCTTCCCACTGCTAGCCTCCCCTGCCAATCCACTCTGGAGACTATTGTTTCAAACACCCACTAGAGCAGCACAAAAGCCATCAGACAGGATCTTCTTCCACCTAGGAATGTGGGGAGGAGGTGCCCTGTGTGCAAAGCCATTCTACACCAGTTTCCCACGTTGCATTGTGCAGGCAGAGCCAGGGAGCTTTTCCTAAGGATTGATGGGTGCATCACAGTCTACCTGTGCAGAGCTACACGGCGGCTGTAACAGCTCCTACTTCCCTCACTACTGATAGCAGAGCTTTTTAAAATAGACCGAAGATTGCAGAGTAGTTTAGCTCCCTCTCTACCTACTTGAGTGACAGGGTAATCTCCCACTCTCAGCCAGCACTCAGACACATTACCAACAATAAGAAGTTTTAGCCCTAAACTTTAAGCTGTTTCTATCAAGAGTCCAGACCACAGCTGATCCTCATACATATTTACATGGAAGATGCCAGTGCTTCTTCCCAGCACATAAACATGCAGAGCAGTGTGATAAGTAGCTGAGATCAGCTTAGACACTACAGCTGAAGTATCTGGTGCACCAGGGAGATCAGAAGAGCAACATATCCTCCTTATCAACATCTCAAGTATTCTTGAGAAAAGTGATTCTGCACAGTCACACCACAAGGCAACACGTACCTTTAAACTGCTGTGTCCTACTAATTGACTCATCAATGACATTCAATCCAAATTTCTCCAACATTTTCAGAATCTCCATCAGGCTCAGGTTATAACACCATAACACACTTCAGCAACCAGCATCACAGACTCACTCAACAAAAGGATTGAGCACATTCTCAACAGGAGAATCCCATAAATCCCATACCCAGTGTCTCCATGAGTCAGTTCTCAAATCTGGATGATAAAATTCTATTCAGAGGACTTGATGAAACCCCTATTTGAGAAAATTTCTTTTTCCAAATAGCAAGGCCTCCAAAACCATTCTTACCTTAGTCAAGCTATGCAGGCCTTGTTCTTAGGCCAAGAAGAGCCTTCTAGCGCATGGGTTTATTATGTAAAGGGAAACCTTTAGAGCAGCTCTGTTAAACAGGTAATGCTCTCACTCCATTAGTCATGGTACAGTACTATGCTTTGGAATTCATTCACCATTAGCTGCCTTTTGGTGAATATTATGAGCATTTGTAAGAAGAACTGGTTTGTAAATTTTATTCTAATAACAAAACAAAAAAAGAGAAATCACGATAACAGTGCTTAAATTTCTCAAAGCACATCATCTCATGGACTTCTAAAAAACATACCCCACTATCACCAGTTTGTGGCTCAAGTCATACACTTAGTCCACAATAGCAGAAGCTTTCTGATGCAAAAGAACGGAACAGAGTAATCCGGCTCCTTTGTTCGTGAGGTAAATGCACTGAGCCCCCAGCCCCAACTGCACTGGTGCTGCTGGGTATGGATAGCCAAATAAGTTGTCCTAAAGAGAAGAAGAATTTCACAAAAAATATGCTATCTTGTTCTTTTTTGCTGAAACAAAGAAATCAGCACCTACTGGTTTTAATTAGCCCCTTACTTTTCTGTGCCAATGTTGTCCCTGATAATTGTAATTAACAGATATGCTGAAAGTGCAAAAAAACTCAGGCTGGACCACTGCAGACTGGCTTGCTGATAATGCAAGACCATGTCAACCTTGATTACGAATTTCTTTCTCTAGTATCCTCCTTTAATCTGTAGGTGAACTCATTTCAGATCTCATACTCTAATTGAGTATTTTCAAACTGTCCCATCAGAAATGATATTCCCTGCCCCTGGCACTGTACCTCTGTTACCTGGATGCCACCTGTGCTGCCCTCATTCTCACAGACTCCAGCTGGTTTTTTCTAGGCATGCCTGATGTTACATATCACAACAGTTTTCCCAAACTGTAGGCTAGAGGTTACAGCTAGAGCTATAAGCTTTAAAAGCAACATTATGTTATTTTTTGATTTAAACACTAAGGCAAAAGGAGTGAGTTGCAAAATTGCTTACAAAGTTGGGTAAAAATACTCTGCTACCAATGAGTTTATGAAAATATATTGCTTCAGGGGAAAAAAAAAAAAGTGAATTTGAAAAATAGCCTAAGATATCATCAGCCAAAAAAATAAGCAAACCAGAAAACTCTAAACTTTTTCTAAACTTTGGAAACAAACTTATTTTGTGTTTTTGTTTCAAAATACTGTTTTCAATTAAAATTTAACTTCAATTGGAAATTGACCCATTTTTACTAAAACCCATAGAAAAGGACTGAGAAAATTGAAACTATGCAAATTGCTTCATTTTAGCTTGCCTGAAAACAACTTTTTGGTCAACTAAAACCAAGAATTTCTTCCAGTTTCTCAATTCAATGGCTAAGCAAAAAAAAAAAAAATTCATTATTTGTACAGCCATAAGTATGTGGGATCAAAAGTGCTGACACTGTTGAAATAAAACATCTGTAGAATTTTTGTCCCTCTGAAAAAGACAGAAAGTATGAGAAAACTGATGGGACTGCCCATTCTGTTGGTAAAACCTGTCTGGATATCCCACGTGAACAACTTTGAGTAGTGTGCATGAGTCTAAATGTGCTAACCCAGCAAAGACAGAATGCCTACAAAACCCGGTGTTAATATTGGCAACTGCTATCAGAAACATTTTTCCAAATCTTTTGAAGAGTTCCCAGGTGGCTGAGCATCTCTGCAATACAAAGCTGAAGAGCTTTTCCAGTTGCTGGCAGCAATAACTCCCAGTCACGGGACCCCATTCTGCTTCTCCTGATATTAATTTCCAAATTGCCATGGACTTCAGTGGAAGCAGAATGCAATTATCTAAATTTCCTGCTTAAGCCTCTGCTTCAGGTGGCAGTTTGCAAACAGCCTTCAGCTTTTACTACAGAAAGCCACCTTCACAGTAAATCAATAACCTTTCTAGGGATCCATAAAAGCAGGCTAGACAGCACTGGAAGAACAGGAGCATATTAGCAGCTCAAACTATTTCTCTTCCTCAAATACAGCCTTGATTAAATTTTCCAAGGTACAGAATACCACATGAGAAACTGGCTGAAGATTCGTAGCTAAAAGACCAAAAATCTGCCCTTTTGACAAAACAAAAAGATCATATTCTCACGATTTCACAGATATGGGAAACACATTTTGTGTCCTTGTCTAAATTGCTCCTTGCAATGGAGGACAAGTTTATAAAGAACAGTCCCTCTCATCTGACCACAAAAATCTATTTCATTTCCCCCAGAAGGGGCAGATTTTCATTTGTAAATTCATGATTTTTAGTTAAAAGCCAACTATTAGCTGTTCAGTCTGACAAGTTATTCATCCTGCTAGAAATGACCAGTTTGAATTCATGCATATTCATAACAAAACAACTATTGTATAGTAATTGCCACAAAAAATATACTTAATAAAACCCCAATTTATGAAGTATTTGGACACAATCTTAAAAATTTATATAATTATCTATTAATTTCAGGGTTTTTTCACAATACAGCTTCTTATCTTGCTTAAATGATAGAACAGTGGCTTGAAGTACTGGACACATACTCCACAAATAGGACTGGTCCCAAACCCTGCCAGAGGCTGTTTGGATAAATTACTGCATCTCTTTTGGGTAACATGCTTCTTTTTTCCTATATAACCCTTCAGAACAATGATGTCTTTATGTGTTCATACATTGGTGAGGGTTGGTCTCCTCTCCCAAGCAACAAGCAATAAGACAAGAGAAAACGGCCTCAAGTGTTCCCAGAGGAAGTTTAGATGGGATATATTGGAAAATTTCTTCACTGAAAGGGTTGTCAAGCACTGGAGGAGTCTGCCCAGGGAAGTGGTTGAGTCACTCTCCCTGAGTACATTTAAAAGCTGTGTAGATGTTTTAGTGATGGACTTGGCAGTGCTGGGTTAATGGTTGGACTCAATGACCTGAAAGGTCTTTTCCAATCTAAATGATTCCATGATTCTGTGGCTCTATCTACTGCAATTGGCCAACCCACTACACCCTGATACAAGTGGGCAGAGCATCCACAAGGTATAATATATGTATCTTATAATTTCTGTGTTAGGTAGGTCTCACAAACACCTGCCACAACATGCCTGCTGCATTTCCCAGTGTGGCTGCAGAAAATAAGCTTGATATCAATTATACCGGTCGGTATCAAGTAAGAACAGTAGCTGACATCTTAGTATCCATCACTGGATGCAATACAAAAGAACAAAACACTTGTCTTGGTTGGCTGTAATCACAAACTAGCTAAATACTATAAATATTTGGAAGTAATAGGGCTTTCATCATATTTTAACACCGAGAAAGTATATTCCCCACTGTTAAATATCTTTTCTTGCCTTTTGCTGCAACATCAGCTGCTGGCTTTAAAACAGGCTTTTCCCCTCTTGGTGATAATTAAAAACAAACTCAGACCATTTGTCAGCTGTCACAGCAATCAGGACAATCGAAATACCAAATATTTGCACACCCAATCACAGCTTTGTTCCTGTGGCCAAGGCTCTCTGTAAAACCCAAACATGTTTTTCTTTTGTCTAGAATTTGTTCTGGGCCCACATCCCTAAACCACTAATAAATTATTGCCTTACACTATTGCGCCAGTGTTCCCCTTGTGCCACACCACGCAACAAAAGCAGAAATAAGTGCATTTGTCAAAATAGCAGTAACCACCTCTACATTCTTTGGGCAAATAAAATATCAAAGAACAGATGCTGCTGTATTTTTGTCCCAGTACCAACATTCTCTGTGCACCTTCGACTCACACTCAGGGCTGCACAATATGTCCACACAACCATATATTGCACATCATCTTCCTATTCACTGCTTTTTGCCAGAGGACATGTTATGAATCCTATAAATCCCTGAAAACTATCTGAATAATAGGAGATGGGGGGCTAGCTTCAGATTTTTATTGTCTTCAATGACTTCTTTAGGCTGGTCGTTTATGAAAGAGAAAATGGCCTTCAGACAAAGGCTTTCATACCAATGGTGTTGGCCTCTGAAAAGGAGGAGCCAGGACAAACAACCCCCAGAACAGAATCAGCACTTGAATATGTTTGTGTGGATTTTTTACTTACAGCTAAAAAGTACATTGGTGAACAACATGGTTTTCCAGGTGCACAGTCCCATGTCTGCTTCTGTCAGCACATGTGGTTTTCCAAGACAATTCACACAAAAATGTTATTATTTTTCTGTCATTTCTATGTTGCTTTACCAAGATCTTATTAACAAGCCATGTAGAAAGTGCAGGCATTAAGAAAACTCCAGAGGCTAGCACACAACACTATGATTCCAGTGTTCTGATCTGTTCAAAAGAGTTGAGCACTGCTGGTTTTATAAAAGTAATTATTTTTAAAGCTTTGCAGCATACACAAGGCTCTTCTTTACACCATCTTATGAAGTTCTGATTTTAGGGACTAGGATTTCCAGTCTTTCAGCCCTGCCAAAGCTCCCCATCCCCACCCAGGGTGAAAGGGTAGCAAGTCATCTTGAAAACAAGAGTGACAAAAAAAAAATCTATCCTTCTTGGCTTGCATGCACAGGGCTGAGATTCTGTTCTACTCCACTGAGGGAATAAATAAATCACAGTGCAATGTGAATGTCTGGGGCTGGGAGGAACACTTTACAACAGAAGACTGCTGTATCATGTGGTGACACAAGTTCAAAAACTCAACATGCTTCTAGTGTAGAAAGAGGAATGCCACTTCACGAACTTGGAATTATTCCCCACTGTTAAGATCTTATTTACTATTTGCACAAGTCAGCTTCTGGTATAAGATATCAGCACCTTCTGTATTTTCAGTGCAGTAAGAACTACAGAGCACCAATGCATACTCTTTAACCAGATCTAAAGAAAAATGGGTATTTCAACAAAACTAGGTAACTTTCACGCCTTGCTTTTTTCTCTTCAAAGTCATCATACTGATTTTCTCAGAGGCTGCATACAATTCCTTGGGGAGCATGAGGCAATGGTGTCTATTATGACCCAAAATACCAACACAAAAGCAAGGCAGTTGTCTAATTTGATCATCCAATTTAACAAAGTAAATGATCCCATTTGCCCCTCCACACGGGGAAATACAAGACCAATAATTGTCAGTTATCAAAATTGTTTTTCTACCTGAGACTTCTTTTTGTAAAGCCTGATATGGCTATGAAATAAAAGCCACCAAGCCTGATCAAATCAACATATTTTTCCATATGCATCTTGCCCCCAGACAATGTTCACTCCAGCTCAGCCTTGCTCCTCTCCTCATTCCCAGGGAGCTGCTTTATCTTTTTTTTTTTATCCCCAACTGAAACCCAACATATGCTACAAACCTCTGTGATTAATGCATGGACAACCAGGAAACTGAAAGAACAAAGCAGGATCTCTAGGGTGCCAAAATCTGCAATTCTATTGCAGTCTGAAAGGGTGAAAAATGAAAGGAAAATAATGATTTGCACCTATGAGTATTTGCAAACTAAAGAGTCAAAGTATAGGTAATGATGATTAATAACAGTCTTAGGTAAGTAGAACTAGACTGCAGTCAGTCCCTAGATAATTTAAGGTCAGTTGAAGGGGGAACAGCAGACTGGGCACAAAATTTAGAATCCATTTTCCAAGGATTTGTAGCCTCAAAGGAATACACAAAATAAAAAATCTGCTAACCTCAAGCCTAAACCCTTAGAGACATAGATATGGTTCAGTATTCAGAGGCACAGATGAAATTTTCTAATCCTGTACACCAAATTGCTCTGAGGACCTTATTCTTTCACCAGTCTGACCAGGTATTCCCTATGTATCATGGTAAATGCCACAATTTCCCTTAGTGCCACATCTACCTATAAATCACACACAGTCAGAAAGAAAATAAAAGCAGGGTAAAGTACTTGAATGGGTTTTTTCAGGGTTCTGCACCAGCATGAATATTCTTACAGGGAAGGAGAGAGAGCAAGAACTATCTTTTGATCCTTGGAAGCAATTATAATCTGCTATATAAAAATCATCCATTAAAGTCTGATAGATTCCACTTAATTTATTAAAAAAGTTCTGCAGAACTCAATAAATACAAATATCTTCCTATAAAAATTTATTAATTTTCTGATTGGTCGGTGTGTCTGGAAAAGATTCTCTACATTAATCAACATTCACCCTACAGAACTCTGCCATTGAAGTCACAGGGAGTTTTAGAGCTAAATTCACCTCTGATAGAGTTACACTAATCCATGTTTCCTTACAAGTACCACCTATTGAACTACCCATTAAATTTGCAAGGAACGTCTAAATATCTGCTGAATGGATATCAGTCTCAAGGATTTTCTACTGCTTTTAGATGAATGCTTCTCAGTTATAATTTTTTAGACTTGCAGATATTTCTAACCATACTGACTGACCCTGTTGGAGAGTAAAAATAAATTCCTCCCTTGTAGGCATGAAAAATAAATATATTCCATCTCATTCCTCTTGAAATTCCTGCAGCTAGAAAGGAATCTGTGTTTTAATATCTGAAGCACAAAATGAAATCTGAAGTCCTAGAAAGAACTTTGTATCTCACTACACATGAAGGAGCAGGGTTTCCTTCCACTCATCCCCAAAAATATTTTTGACACCACTCACAACATCACACAAGTATAAAGACTGTTTAATTGTGCAGGTGATGCAAGATGTGCACGTTTTCTGTGGCACTAATAGTAACTGATTTTTTCTGAATATTTCTGAAATTTCTTATCAAGCAACAGCAAGGAAGGGCAATTTTATGTGAAGAAAGGACACGTTAGGGCCCAGACTCTTTTTCTTCTATATGCAAATTCAATGTTTACCTTCAGTTCCTGAAAGAAGTCTTTGATGCAGCAGGAGAGAAGTGCAGCTCCCCTCTCCTAGAGAAGTTGGTGATAGGAAACAGAAGAGTGCTAACGTAATAAGTAGATACTAATTTAAGTGGACACAAGCTCAAGATTTATTGACCTGAGAGCAAGAGGTCAATATTTATTCAGAGAACAATAAATCTTTATACTTTGTTCTAACAGATGTTAATCCAATGTATTATTAAATCCATCTCATTAAAGCTAATTAGACTGTGTGTCCTCACGAGCCTTGTTGCCAATAGTCATTAGTATTGCATGGGTCATTATTACTGTGCTTTGACAATTAAATCATATAATATTTAATAAAATTAAATATGTGTGGATAGAAATATTTATTTTTCTCTCTCATGACTATATTGTTGCTCATTTCATTAGGTTCTCTTTCATGCTGCTATAGACCTTTCTTACATTCTTCTGCCAGGACCAGCACAGCTCAGGAATCAAAAGCTCTGTTTGAACTACACCATCTTTTAAACCTTTCCATTTGTCGTAAAAACCTGATGCTCCTAAAGCCACGTCCATCTACTTGTCATGCACTAGGCAGGTAAGAAGGAGAGACACAAATCAGTAAGTAGCTGCTGTTAGGGAAAAGAAAAAAAGAAAAGGAAAAGGAGCCATACTCCTAAGTATGAGTGAAAAATTCCTTCTATTTTGGAGTTTTACAGTGCTTTCCATCCTCACATTTCAACGTACCTCTTAGATAAGAAATACTTTTATCTCCACCTTAATCTCTAAAAGGAACTGAGTCACACAGAAAGGAAATAATGACTGAGATCTTAATCACAACTCTATGCCAAAGCTAGACATCAGGCAGGTACATTAGGGAGCAGGACAGGGTATTTTTAGTGCAAATTTGCCTTGCAAATGCTCTTGCAGAATACACATAAATTCACCCCATTTGGGTCCAAGAGGTTTCCTTCCTGGAGGAGCCTCAGCTGAACAGCAGCAGCAGGGTGCACTGCAGAGTGTCCCCCTTGCAGTGCAGGTGCAGCCTCTCCAGTGGGTAGCGCTCCCAGCGCACGCACAGGGCTCCTGCCTGCTGTGAGCTTCACTCCTGGTGATGGCTCAGTGAGGGATCACAGAGATTCAAATCCTGGTCACTCCATCTTCTTTATACCACACACATCACTAACACAGACCATCATTTCCCAAGTTCCAGCTCTGTACATTGACTTAGATTGATCTTTGACAGTATTTTGCCTTCAGGACCCACACTGTTTACAGACTGTAGCTGGTTATTTTTGTAAGAGTCTCGCACCTAAGGGGAGCAACAGCTTGAGAAGAAGTGTTAGGTACATTGAACTGTACAACATGTTACCCAGAGCCACAGCCTCCAGCACTGATAAAATGTGGAGGTAGGACTCTATTCCCATCATTTTGGCAGTCTAAAGGTCAGACATCTAGCCTGTGCTAGCCATTTCGGCTTTGCCTTTAGTTAAGGGGGAAAAAGAGTCACTGCTAGAGACGATTCATCTCATCCTAGAATAAGACAGGCCTTAAGATAGATGGGCTCAGTTTGGAAAACTTCTCTCCTCCTACATGTGCTTCAGTGGAAGACCTCTGTCTAAGTTTCAGTTGGCTAAAGCAAGGTAAGATGAAGTCTTGCCAGATAGTTTATCTTGAATCAAAGCTATCTAAACTCCGTGTTCCTTTGCTGTTTCTAACTGGTGGATTGCCCCAAAAGCTGCACTGGATGAAACGCAGAGAGAGGATATCCAGAGTCCAAGAAGATTCAAGAGGAACTAAGTGTGGAAAATTCATTTTTGATGCTTAGGTGAAGAACCAAAGGTGTGAACAGATAGAAATCAGGAGGATGGGGGCAGGAGGGGAACGAGGAAAACCCCATGCAGCATTACAGGCTTGGGGCAGAGTGGCTGGAAAATGGCCCAGCGGGAAAGGACCTGGGGGTGCTGGTTGCCAGCCAGCTGAACACAAGCCAGTGTGTGCCCAAGTGGGCACAAGAAGGACAATGGCATCCTGGCCTGTATCAGCAAGAGTGTGCCCAGCTCCTGGTGCTCAGCACTGGTGAAGGCACTTGTCAAGTCCTGTGTCCTGTTTTGGGCCCCGCACTACATGAAAGACATTAAGGTTCTGGGGAGAGACCAGAGAAGGGCAACAGATCTAGGGGAAAGGTCTGGAAAGTAAGTCCCATGAGGAGCTGGTAGCTAGCTGGGGTTGTTTAGTGTGGAGAAAAGGAGGCTGGGAGAGCACTTGTCACCTTCTTTAAGCACCTGGAAGGAGGGCATAGCCAGATGAGGGCAGAGCAGCCTCTTCTCCCAGGCAGCCACTGACAGCACAAGAGGAAATGGCCTCAAGCTGCACAAGGGGAGGCGCAGGTTGGACTTCAGGGGGAATTACTTCACAGAAAGGGTTATTAAACATTGGAATGGATTGCCTAAGAGATGATGGAGTCACCATCCCTGGAGGTATTCAAGGAGCAACTGGATGTGACAGTTCCACGGTTTGGTTGACAAGGTGGTGGTCCCTGCAAGATTTAACTAGATCTTAGAGGTCTTTTCCAACCTCAGTGATTTTGTGCATTAAAATACAGGGAAAATAAGATTAACAGGGCAGATACAAACAGACAGATGTTCAGCACCCTTACCTATCTCAATCCTGCACTTGATAACTGCAGACTATCCCTTATTCTTATTAAATCTGATTTCTTTCTTCTGTGTGAGTGTGTGAACATTAGTAAACTCCAAGATGGACAAGCCAGATAGCAGGACAGGAGGTCTGAATACCTCCAACCAAGGTGTCAGCAACTGGATAGACTCAAGGTCCAAAACCAGCTACTAGAGCGACAGGAATGTGCGTATATTTGAAGACTTCAGCCCTTACCTCTCAGCTGAAGAGAATATGACTGTGTGTAGTATCCCT
The DNA here is from genome assembly GCA_013400315.1 of Bombycilla garrulus. NCBI lineage: Eukaryota > Metazoa > Chordata > Aves > Passeriformes > Bombycillidae > Bombycilla > Bombycilla garrulus. Next base: position 259,447 of record VXBU01012878.1, read on the forward strand.
GTCTGTATGACATGATTTTAGATGTGTTCGTGGGGATGGCAGCAAAGACACTGCTCTCTGTGCTGATCTCCACAGCCAGCTGTGCGCATATCACATCTTGCGTGTGTGTGTGGGCACTCACACACGTGTGCACATGTGCACCTCTTGGAATTTGTGCACTCACTGGACTTGAGGACAGGGAACCACAGTGGTCTCACACCTGTTGGGCTGGAAAAGGAGGAATGTTGCTGGGCCCCAAGGCCAGCCACCTTCTGACATTGTACTGAATAGCCACTGCTCTGAAGTCTTTTCTGTGGTTGATAACACAACCCAAACCATTCTATGATTCTGTGGTTTTCACTGAAATGGTAGGGATCTGTACTTTTTATATACATAATTTTCTATGTATAAGAACTCACTTGCATTTTATCTCATAAGCACTTTATTGCTCCCACAAATGCACAAATTAGAAAACTCTGGGGTGGAGCTTCATCAGGCATGAACTTGAAATGGAGCTTCAGATTAGGATTAAATCTACATATGTTTTTACCTCATTATTTTATCATATCTTAAGTTCTCTAAGATCAAAAACCTAAACTGCACAGAATGAGGCAATGTGAGGTTTGAATTTCTGATGCTGTCTGAAGAAGAGTCATCTTTAACCAAGAACAGTTGTGAGAATACGTGCTAACACCATCCTCAGGGTGTGCCTCAACCCTCTTGACGCCATTTCCCTTCTATGTCTCAAGCCAGTTTTTGTAAATTCAACACATACAAATTCCTTTCATGCACTGCTGCCAAGCTGGCCATGTGTACGTGCAAAGATCAATTTTTCCTGTAAATACAAATTATTTGCATGCATATGTTACATGTATGTATACATGCAGCTGTGTAGGACCAATTTAGAATGAAAACCAGGGTTGCAGTGGACACCTCCTAAAAACACAAACACAAAAAACAAGCCAAAGGAAAAGCTCCATCTTGTACCTGGCACAGCTCTCCAACAGGCTACAGAGCAAATGACTCTCGCATCTAGCATGGCTGTAGGCTACTGCCCTCCTACAGGCTTCAAACTGTTATTTTACTTCACTCAGATGATTCTCATTATAACTGGGATGAGTGCTGAGTTAAAAAGTCAGTGTATGAATCATATCATCAACTCAGTTGTCTGGAATTTTGCTTTTCCGTGCATTTCCTCGTTGCTACATGGATCACCAGTGTAAAACACGTTGTAGCTGCATCAAATTTCCTTTTGCTCTTTTAACCCTACAATTGTCTGTGAGCAGACATGTATTTGCTGCTATCCAGCTTCCTAACCACTGATGATCTGTGCCTTCACTGCCTGCCTCACAGAAGTCAGGAAGAGTTACAAATATTTACACTAAGGTTAAATCCAAGGGGGAATCTTTTTATCCAGCCTCTGGGATAAAGTCTCTGCACAGAGTGCCCGTGTTCTGCTCAAAAAAAAAAAATAAAAAGAAAGAAAAAAAAAAGAAAAAAGACAACCCAGATGTTCAGTTTAAGCCTAATTTAAGCCATGCCATTGCTCCATGCACCATCAGATCTTATCCATCTTATCATACATGGAGGTGGCTCCAAAGCACGGCATCTTTTGCCATAGCCGCCACCCATGGCACCTCCTCCCACACTGAAGCAGAATGAGGATTGTTTCCACCAGCTTTTAACCTCACCAGAGGAAGGATGTATGCATGTGAGTGGCTCTGAGCATTAGTCATAAGACAAGCTTCTGCTTCCTTACAGATGTACACAGAGAACAAAAATGAACTTTTCCCTGCTATTAACATTTACCTTTCATGTGACATGCTCCTTCTTTTAGTTGGTTACTTGAACTATATTTATTTGGTCTATAATAGCTATAGTACAGTTCTGTGTGTTGTACATCATCATCTTACAGTCCTGTGCTTTGTATAGTTCCTCTTGCTATCTAAACACTGCACCATTGATATTTTTTACCTACAGTCACTCTGCACAGTACTGTACTAGATTTCCCCTTGTCCCAGTTCTGTCTAGGTCCACCTAGCAGCCTTCACTCCTGAATATTATACCTTGCCTTTTTCAGTAAAACAATATCTTTGACTGATTCTTTTCAGTGGAATGCATTTTTCCAGTTACAGAATCCAAAACACATCTTGCAGTCTTTCCCCTTGAAGCCAGTAGTAATCTGAAAATACAGGGCTAGAGCAGGTTTTATAATTTCAGGGTGAGCAGTACAGAAATGGTTTCTCCTTGGTTTGTTTTTAATCTCATAAAACTGTAATCATGTTTTCAGAGTAATGCCCCCCACTTTTCATTATTATCTTGTATTAGCCAGTGGTAATCAAGCTGTACATTGAGAGACTTAAGTTTCAGTCCACAGCAATTATTTCAAGAATTAGTATATTTGAATTCTGGTATTGTGGAAACAACACAAACCCTATCTTGAAGTTAAGGAATATTTGATGAATGTTCTATGATCTGACAAAGAGAAGCACTCCCTACACTTTTATCCAACAATTGCTTTAAAATAACCACAGTTAGAACAGGATATATGAATTTAGCAGCACCTCTGCCTTAATCTCTAAGATGTTTCTACTATATAGATTAATCATTAATGGACAGCAAGAAAAGTTTAAAAGCTTGGCAGGAAAAACTGTCAGTCTTGTGCTTTCATTTTCCAGTGTCAGCTGTGATTTTGGGAAGAAGAGAGAACACAACTTGGGCTGCTTTTGATCACCATCTAGTGCATGAATTAAAGAACTGCAAAGGTTTAAGGACTGACTTACTGATTTAAAGCTAAGCAGCAGCAGGATTAACAATTCTTTTCATCATTTCTAGAAGACCTCAAATAGGCTTAGTGAACTTGAGAAAGCAGGAATTTCCAGATGCCCCCAGCTGCCTGATGAAAGTCAGATGTTTCATGAAAATACTGCTTTCTTGTAGTTTGACTATGATGGTCTAGGGATGTAAAGAAAGCAAGACCTGCATAGTGAAATAGTGTCTTTTTCAATCCAACTTAGTGAGAAGGAGCAACAAGGTTTCAAGCAAGGAGTCCTTTCCCCAAGCCTCATCCATATGTTCCAGTGCTACATTCATTTCATTGTTTCTTGATTTTTTGTCAAGTCAGAAATACTATTTGCAAAATTCTTCATTTACAAAAATTAATTGTGTGCATTGTTATAACTAACACCCACATTCTGATTGCACTTCAACATTTATCCATGCAATGGGGACTTCAAGGCTGGTAAATCAGGAGGATAACTGGATAGAGGAAGACTACCAGTGCCACTGGGGATAAAAGCCCCTGGCAGCTTTAGGTGTTAATCACTGCAGATGACTCAGGACAATGTGGACTATGCTTTTCAACAGTACTGGCCAGCCAGGACCAATTCTTGGATTAAAGACTCACTTTTCAGAAATCATACTGTGGCTCCACCCACAGAAACTCAATATCGTCACTCTTAGGAACTTACTTAAAAAGACCAAAACAAAACAGAAAAGATGTCTTTACTAAAACAGGCTTATATCTTCAATATTAAATATTAATATCATGATTTTCCATCAAAGATTAGCAGGAGTTTCAGGAGACACTAGGAAGAAGACTTTGCCTGTAGGCAGCAGAACAGCCCTCTTTTTAAGGGAAAAAAAATGCTTCCTACCCCCCATTTTCTTGTGAGGCCAAGTGAAGGAGTTGAAGAAGTCAAAAATGCTTCAACCCCATGACTTATCAGTAGCCTATAGTCACTGTTATACAGTAGCTACCCATGCTAATAACCTCATACAGCAGCAAGCCAGAAATTATGTCCGTAGGTATCCCTTCACATCTGAAATACAGACCATCAGCTGAACTCTCAGGAAATAAAAAAAAAAAAGCCAAAAAAAAACCAAAACAAAGAAAACACACCTAAAAAACCCCAGCACTAGACTACTTTTAAAAATTTATACTAACTCCTCAAATGTTACTGTGTTCAGATTCCTTACAGGACACTCAAATGCCTAGGAAGAGCTGTAAAATCCTTGCAAGATTCATATTTTATTGGACACTGATCTCTCGATGATGATTATCCAATATATATTATTCAAGGTAACTTTTTACTCTAAACCTTAGAAATCAATATATAACTTTAAAGAAAGGATTGAAAGGGAGAGGAAAAAAAAAAAAAAGAAATAAAGAAAATAAAAGAAAGAAAAAGCTAGTGCTGCCGGAAAAGTAGGAGATAACTCATGCTTGCTAGTTTGTTCTTTAGCAGCTCATGCCTTCAAAATAGACTTGCAGTATTACTGAGGAAATTATGCTGATTAAAGGAGTGGAAGGAATTTCTTGCCCCCTCAGACACAGGGTTTTTTTCCGTGACTGCACCAAGGAGACATTAACAGCCTGAGCTCTAATTAGCCGCTCCAACGCATTGCTGTCGTTCTGGTGCCCCCCGATGGTCTCTACTACTACCTGCGGCTGCAATTCCTCCTGGAAAAGCCGCGCTCCAGAGGTCACCCCCAACTGCACGGGTAGCTCTCCAGCCGGCTGGAGCCGAGCCCTGAGCCCTGAACCCTGACACAGCTACGGACACAGCAGAATTTTCCCGTCCTTGGGATCCAGAGCGGGGCATCCAGGGCAGGTCCTCCAGCCGAGTCCTAACCACCAGCCCTAACCACTCCCAGCAGAGGACTTTGGCAGCTTCGGCAGTGAGTCCTCTAGTCAACACAACTGCCTCATAGCTATTGTTGATTGTGGGAAAAAAAAACAAACCCTGATTCACAAGCACCTACGCTGCACAGAGTAGTTTGTGTTGACCTTTCAAGGTCATCTGATCCAACAACCCTGCAACGAGCAGGGAAACCTTCAACTACGTCAAGGTTGTTCAAAGCCCAAACCAGCCCGACCCTGAATCTTTCCAGGGATGGGTAGCTGTAGAAATCTACATTGTATTAATCAAACTGAGGCATCATTCAAACAGCCAAGACACATGGATACCCAGCACTGGCCTTTTCTTACCTTCCTTTCCCAGCAGTCACCACATCCTGTTACCACACATTGACCCATCACATCCACAGACTCTAATTCACATAACAATCAGTTTTCCACAACCTGTTCTAACTCACCAGCAGGGTGGTGCAGACCCAGCGTGATACATTTTCATTTCTAACCATATTGTGGCCCAAAGAAATTACTCTCTGGTCTATAAATCAGCACTTCTCCCTGTGAACTCATCACAACCTGACTATACTCAGTGAAGCCTAAGGAAAAGGATGGTCACAATCACAAAGACCGCTTTAAAAGACTTAATTTCCAAAAAAACTTCAGGTGGAAAAGATAGATGAAGGCTTAAAGCTCTTTAAGAAGAGATTAGATGGCCAAAAGGCTGCAATCCTTCAATCAAGAAAGAAGACAGCTTTATCTAAAAGCCCATCCCAAATTATTGGCAAGGGGAAGATAGCAAAGCAATATTTAACAAGTTGAAAGAGGGAAGCAGATCAGATAGCAATCAATACGAATGTGACATGAAGAAAATTTATCAGAAGGAAAAGAATACCTTGATTGACAGGACTAAGGAAAGAAGAAGCAGTTTAGGATGCACATTAAGGATGACTGAAGCTCTATCCGTGGTTAAATCATTAAAAAGGCAGAAATGTTCAATAAGTTTTCTTTTTCTGCTGAAAGGGATTCCTACCACAAACCTGATGAGCTTTCCACACCATCAGCAGCCATCAGGATGTTAAAGATCAACTGAGGAGAAATGTTTAGGTCTATAGGCCTGGATGGCTAAGATTAAAAACAGCTCACTGAAGCTGTGGATAATTTTTGAGGATACTGTGGAAAATTCAGAAAACAAGCACTAGTATTAGAAGTGGTAAGGAGATCAAGCTAGTGAAATAAGGTTGCTTAAGTCAATGTGACCCTAAAGTTAAAAAAGAAAAGCTCATGCTGGATTTAATTTATAATGAGTTAAATGATAAGAATACATAGAAATTCTAAAATTTATAGAAAAATATTCAAAATGCAGTCGTTTCTTTTCAGTTATATTTATATCTTTGCCAAGCACCTTTTTTTGGGGTCAGTCCACCTTCATTATTTTGCTGATATTCCAAGTTTTCTTGATGATTTATTTGCACTTAGAGCATTAATAGGAAAGCCTTACACAAGCCATTTAAATGAAAAATAGCAGGAACAATTCACACAGGAACAGCACAAAAAAATTAGGACCACACAATAGGAATGCAGTAGAACTGAGCAAGATTTGAATAACTAGCATATCTCCCCATGCAGGAAAAACAGAGCGTCAATCAGACATTGCTGCTAGCGAGGCTCCACAGAGACCAGGATTAACCTTGATGCTGATCCTCACTGTTGGTTTTCTGAAAGTCAATAAATGACAGCTGATACCATCTGCAAGTGAGAGACTCACAAAGGGAGAGAAATGAGGAAGACAAGCCATTGCACAGACCTGAACTGCTCAAACTCACTCAAAATCGAAGTTATGAATGCTGAAAAAAAAAAAAAGAGACAGCTCACAGTGGATGACTACCCTAAAAACAGTGACTCTGAAAAGACTGTAGCAGTCAACAATAAAACAAAATTCATATGATCTTCCAGGTCACATATTAGAAGCCAAAAATCCTTCCTGGCAAGCAACTGACTTCTCTGCAATAGTTTTTACTCTACACCCAAGCCAAAATCAGCTTTAAAAGTTCTGTCAAGAGGCAGACAACAAAGTTTTGTAATTAGGTCATTTATATGAATGCTTTAAAATCGTCAAGACTGCTCTAAAACAAAGATTCCCAGATCATAAGACCACTGGTTTATCTGGGATATCAGTTTGTTTTCCATAGGCCAATAGGAAAAATAACCCAAACCACCCAAGATGTCTTGACAATTTATTTTGTTCTCAAATTAGTAATTTATACACACAAGAAAACTTTTTTTTTTTTTAACAGAACCTCTGAAAGAAATACAATAGAAGAAAAAAATGTAATGAGATCCATGATTTTATAAACAAGTGCACAGGCATTAGGGAGACAATTTTATCTCCACATACATTAGTGGAAACACAGGTGCTGGCAAATACAGGTGCTGGCAAGCAATGCATAGTTCAGATGTTTGCTGGGGTTCTTTACAGTAATGCAAAATGGGAAGGATGGTGATGACAGCCACAAATAACTCAATGTCTAATGAAGACCTAAAGATATGAATCTATTTAGTTTATAAATAGAAGAATAAAAGGTGACTTGATGATAACTATGAGCAAAAGGGATAAATACATTAGAGAAGGTAATTTTAGTGTGGATAAGCATTTTTTCACCACCATTTTATACAGGAAGGCTAATTAGCTGTTGAAAGGAGGTGCCAAAGAAAGTGCTAGTTTTAACAAACCTTAATGTTTTCCAGTCAAGAGTAAATGCCTTTCTAGACGATGTACTTATACAAAAGTCACTGGTCTACCCAGAGAAGAGTCCCCAAAATACAGAGTATTTGGCCAAGTAGACAATGACAGTACCCTAAAACAACCTCTAAACAGTTCTTTGATCAAATATTTGGGAACTATGTTTGAATTATGATTGTATTTTTAGAGATGCTGCTTTTATCCAATTTCCCACATCCTTTGAAATTCCACTGACATGGGAGTTCCCCACTCATGCCTGATAGAACAAATGCAGTGAACTATATCTCCAGATGGGCTAAGCCAGTGTTGAAATTGTTACCCATGTTTCAAACTACATTGGAAGTTTACCTTTCCTGTGAGGCAAAATAAAGGCTTGTTCTGTTCAGCAGCTGCTCTTTTCTGGCTGGTAAAGCTGAAAAAATACCTTATTTTCCATCAAACACATAGTAACTTGTGTTGTAGCAGTCCATTAATTAAGGGTGAAACTCAAAGATTTTATTTTCCTTCTGTCCAACTCACTACAAAATGACCAAAATAATCACTATGCTATTCATCTCATGATCACTATTATTGCACTGTGGTCAATTCATTGTTGTTATTTATTAGACATGTCAAACCCAACCGAATCCTGGAAGACACTTGTTTCATTGAGAAAACACAGCAGGTACCAGCTGGCAGGGCTGGTACTCCCACCAATACCACCAGAAAGATTTGTAACCAGAAGGAACTTTATTGAGTAGCGTAGACATGGTTCATTTAAAAAAAAAACACCACCAACGGACCACACTACTACTCACTGTTCATTTATCCACCTGCAAGTTCTGATGTTTAAGTACCTTTCTATCTAAAGTACTCAGAGAAGGTCCTGTAACCCCACCTCTGCAAGGGGAAAGGCAGCACTTAAGAAGGTGCCAAGAAATGGTGCTTTCCGTTCCACATTGCAGCTTAACTAGTGCAAAAGCAAGACAAATCATGCTTTAACAATTAAACAACTGCTAAGAATGATTTTTGCTTGGCCATGCTTTTTACTTTGACTCTCAGTGAGATTCATCCTATGCACAGGAGCAAGGGAAGGGGTGAATATTACTGTTATCCTACACGTACCCTTCAGCATTGAAATACCAATTATTAGCGAGGTTAATGAATATATATAACGATCATAAAGGAATATATATAGCCATCATGTATCAAACCAGTGGCTCTGGTGGGCAGTCCCCTTATCTAGTGCACTCTAAAATGTTCACTGCAAACGCCCACCTAAAAATCACCTCAGTCATCGACCCCATTCAGTCCAAACTCCCACTGTAAAACAGATCCTCTGAACTGCATACCAAAATCCTCCCAGGGCCAGGGAGCCACAGCTTGGGCAGCTGCAGGAAGGCAGCTCTAGGAGCAGCTTACAGGCACAAGGTGAAACAGTGCAGTGAAAACGTGTCGGTCCTCGAGGAGCACCATTAAACACCGTGAGAGGGGACTGAGCTGGGCTGCACGACTGCCTCACTGCCCCACCCTGAGGGCTCCAGATCAGCCAGCACGGCCTCCCCAGCCCAGTTCTGGCACAGTCACACTATGCAGCCTGCCACACCAGCCCTGTAATATTCAGTCAAGAAAGGTTTGAGGGTCTCAATCTTGCCAGGATTCCTACAGTTTTATTCCAAGTCTTTTTCTCTGTCCGGGTGCTGCAAAAGTCAACCTTCCTTCTACAGCATTTAAATAGGAAAATAAATTATCCCTTGGGCAAACCACGGAGCAGCAAGTCCACAAAACCCTTCTGTTACTGCTGTTTTTCTGAGACAAAACTGTACATCCTCCCCATACCCACACAGTACCACCTGTGCGGCTTCAGGCTTGCAAATTATTGCTTTCCCATCACCAGGAGACCAGTTAGAATCCTTCAGAGAGCCCCTGAGGCTTCTCATATGAAAGGAGTAAATTCAGAGCTGGCAGACAGATAGATCAGCTTCACAGATCCAGAGAACATGTTCAGGGCTCCTGAGGGACCATTCTGCAGACATCCAGGACAGAGACAGGATAGCCATGAGTCAACTGTACTGGAGATACTCTGAAATGCTAATGTCTCTCAAGGACTGTTTTTCCCATTTGCAGAAAATTAGGAGGTGGAAGGGGCAGAAAAGGGAGTTTATTGTTCTCCTGAACATCAGATAAAACAATTTAGGTCAGGGCATTAAAATATGATTACAATTTGTTATAAAAAAAATAGATTATAGGGGTATTATTCAGGTAAAAACTTAGCACAGAATGAAGCTTCTAGGGACCTCAGCACTCCAGTACATAGACATTCCCAGAATGCTTCAATTATTGAGTTCCCCTGTGATATATACTGGGTTTCATTTTGATCCACAGGCTATTAAACATGATCTATGATCTTTCAGAAAAGCAGTAGTTTGGAGTTCAACCTGTAACTCAAACTTTTTTTCTTCTATCATTGGTTATTAATGTGGATACAGCACCGAGAGACAGAATGAAAGGGTGCACAGATATTCAGGAGCACAGTGCTGCTTCAGGAGAACAAAGTCCGTAAGGTCAGACAGAACAAAACTGCATTGAGTGTCTTCAAACTCTGCTTTCTTGCTAAAAGCAGTTCTCTTCAAAGAGAGGCACAAAAGGCCATTTAAAATATTAACCAATATGTTCTAACTCCATAATGAAGCAAAGGATGTGTAATTAGTTCCATTTAAGCAGAGGAAAATACATGATGATTGGGCAAACAAGTGCTATGTAGTCAGGAATCTAAATGCATTTTTCATTGTCAGGGTGACCAAACACCTGCCCAGGGAGGTTATGGAGTGTCTCATCCTTGGAGATATCCAAAAGTCACCTGAACATTGTCCTGGAAAACCAACTCTAGGTGTCCCTCCTTAAGCAGGGAGCTCAAAGACCTACAATTCTCCCTTCAAGCAACAGTTGTTCTGTGATTCCTTTTACAAGATTTTTTTTTACAATGGAGTTACTTGAGTAACACTATATGTTATTCCATCCTCCCCCTTTCAATAATAATTTTCTTTTATAGAATTTCAAGGGGTAAATACCCACCCATATACATGTGCATGGATAGGAGCACACATGCATTTACATTGAAACACTACATATGGACAGTTCTAAAGAGTTTCACAATGTTGCATTACAAAATATGATTTTTTTAAATTTCTACAGCAGTGAAGAACAAAAGTGCAATACTGCTCTGTGTGGCAACATGAGTTTTTTTATGCTATTGGGAAATGATGAAAGGTACAAACAGGGATGACATTGAAGTGCTCTTAATGCAAACAAACAAAGAGAGATTCTAAAACCCTAAATTCATTACAAATTCCCTTTTGTTTTCTATACTCAGAAAATAGTTTAATATTTGCTTTTTAAAAATGTCATAGTTGACATAGTTTTCAGATTAGCTTTTTCAATTCTGCTGAAAAACAGAGAAAAAAAATTTCTGAGGCACGTCACCAACTGCCTGCTTAATTTCTATGAGTTGCACCACTTTCATGTAGTCCCTCCAAAACATTTACCTTTCTGGAAAAGAACTGGGGTTGTTTTACCCCCTTGGTCTTTCCACAGTTTAAGAGATGCTTAACAATAGGTGCAAAGCATCTGCTGTTCTGGGTAACAGGTTGTATCTACTTAAAAGCCATACAAATTAAAAGGTACTGTCTTTGTTCACACAGAAATAGCAAGGAGCTCTTATGCACTGCTTAAGTGCCCTTTAGTCAATTGAGTCTCTGCAATAAAGCAGAGAATGCAGTTCCACTGCATCCCCACCGTCTCTGTCGACCTATCAGTTACAAAATCAGACTTTTTAGAAAGCTTCCTGTATACAAACAGGAAGATTCATTATATGTGAAGCTTTTAACAATGCAAATATTTGAAAACAGGTTATTTTATATATCTGAACTGAAAGCTAGAATGACTCTCAGGTTTAAGGAGGCAGCATGAAAAAGTCTTAAGATACTGGAGAAGTGGAACCCATGCTGTCCGTGTAAGAAAGGAGTACTCCTGCACAAAATATATACCACTGCCATAGGTGATTTGCTTTGGTCCTGAAAGAACAGCCATGTCAACTGATCCTTTTTAACCTGAATTAATTACCACATTTAGCCTGTGGCCATATGGCTCCGAGTACCTGAGCCAGCTAAGGTATCGTCACAGAGCATTACATATCATGATGGAAACACAACTTGCAGTCATCTCCCTGGAAGGTTTGGCCCTTTACTTTGAATCTGTGGGTCTCTCATGATTTTATTTCCTAACAACATTTCTCTCCGCTTTGTCTATCGCCCCCAGCTTCATTTCATGTCATTATGTGTATTACCACATGGAGAAATTATCAGACCCTCCATTATCCCTAAAAGGATTTCAAGCAAGAAACAGCTAGTGCGAAACCTACTTCATCTCTGGAGATCTGAGCAATCTTGCTCTGCAGGTGGCTTGGGGAAGATGAAATCCTTGTTCAGTTTGAATGCAGCATATGGAGCTGCAGCAGCCTCCCTCCCTCCAGCTTTGATCGTTTCAGTAGGCTGAGCACCAGGGATCAATAGACCTCAGTCCCCAGTGTGCCTTGAACACGCACAGCTCAATGTTAAGTCTCTGACAAAAGTCGCCCTGCAATCTCATCTAGTAAACCATTCAGCATCAAAATCATTGGGGTTTCTTCTCTTTATTCTTTTTTTCCAAAGAATTGAGGTGTAGTTTTAGCAGCTGTGCAGCAGTGCTTTTAAAATAGAGTTGTTTTGCTGCCAGGTGTATTATTTAGTGATGTTGATTGTTGCCTATTTGCATCAATTGAAACAGGTGCCACTGACCTATCATATGTAAAGATTTCTGCATGAGTGGGACTGCCTTTAACTGGAGTCCAACTGATACTTCACATCCCTGAAAAGTCAGTCTGGAATAAGGGGCAAGGTAGAAAGCTAGAACAGAAATATCTATGACTGTCATGTCATGAATTACTGCGGTATCGCTTAGGACTGTTATAGAAAGCCTGGGCTGGAAGCAGTTCACACCCTTGTCTTATTGCATCTACGGTAGTTACAATACAGCCATACAAACACACCTCTGTTCTAGCCCCATACACACACCTGCTACACCAGCAAGTGTGAGATCAGGTCACTCTCACACACCATTGTATGTGGCTAAACGTTAGGCAGGTGTACAACCTCACCAATGTAAAATATACACTATAGTGCCCCTAACACCTGGATCGAGTCCTAAGGGGAAATGGACACTATCAAGTGCATTGATTCATGCATTGATTCCTACATTTTCTGATGAAGACTTTACCAGCCAATTCAGGCCCTTAGATTATCACTACTACTTCAGTAATCATGCAAGAATAAATATGAAAGAGAACAAAAACATAAATTCCAGGAACAATCAGATACACAGTCAGAAATCAAAATATTCTACTTTGAATTAACAATTGTTTTTAAAAAGCATGTTATTTTTGTATTCTTATAACTCAAATCCATGGAGGATACACTTAAAACAAAGTAATGTTAAACACCTTGATTGATTAACAGCTACAGTCACTTTTGTACTGATGAGTTATATAAAACTGCAGAAAAAGACATATTAAGAGCAAAAGTGTGCAAATCCCTTATTAATGAGGTACTGAAACACTGCTATTTTTCTCTGCTATTATATTATAGCGTACTTTTTCTTCTCATTTATCAGAGCTGAGACCCTTCTTCTTAACAATAACAGTCATTTACATGCAGCCAAACTACAAAAAATTTATTCATCAGCTGCTGTGTATTATGCAGTATTAGTTGCAAAATAAGAGATGTTGTTACTTTTAACACTTAATGCTTCCTTTGTTGCTAAACTTCTGAGCATCACCTTCTAATGGATACTACAACGTAAGTCCTGATTATTATCTTGTTACTCATTCTGTGGCTTCAGTGCTTGTTGTGCCTCTCTCCCCTAAGGTCCTTGCTGGCAGCCCTGCCTCCTGATCTCAGCTCTCCAGGAATGCTGCATTTCTGCCCCTCTTGAACACAATAAGAATGCAGCTAGGTGCATTCAACTGGGAGGAGATTTCGCAGCCCTTCACTCCAGAAGCCTGTGAAATAGAAATCTAAAACAGCACACAGCATGCTGAGGATTTAGTGTTAGGTTCTTTTTACCTATATTTATAAATAATGCACCAAATCAAGGATCATGGCACCTCTTAGGTTCCCCTTCTGAATAATGAAGTCTTTCCCAAGGGTGCTTCTGACTGCAGGTGCCTAAGCAATGATCTGGGAGCTCCCTTTCTTGTTCTCTGTGTTAAAGATGGTGGAAAGACAGCCAGTTCCTCAAGTAGCCTCCTTGGGTAAGTGCCTTAAGTTCTATAGGGTGAATCTGAAGCTTCTGTTGACCTTGATTTCCCTGAAAAATCAAATTTCTTCAAACAGCCCCTTCAGAGGTCCCGTTTGATTTTCTGAAATGACAATCCACCTGCCCTGGAAGGTCTAAAAGAAAGATTGCCAAAGCAATCTCTTCTACCTGTTGATTTTTGTTTCTTGAAGTCCACAACAGATTTGAAGAGTGCTTTAAGAGAAAGCAAAGACATAGAGGGATAGCACTACTGAAGTCTAGATAGACAGCATCCATAGCCTTCTCTTCATCACTAAGCTGCTCACCCTGTCATGGAAGGCAATGATTTGGCCAATTTAACTCCTGCGTATTTCTGTGCAAATCTTACCATTTGTTTTCCTGTCATTTGTTGTGGCCCTCCGCCCAAATTGGTGTCAAACTGAGCTAGGTGCTTGAGGCAGCAGGCTACTTGCTACCATAAAAGTTACTTATACAAGGAAAGTTCACAGAAACTTGTCTCTGTCATTACTTGACAACTACACACATTAAACTATTGTTTAATTGTTTCCTTGTTCATGAATAAGAAAAACTCAAAGTGTGGCACACAGGGATACCAGCAATTTGCGTGCAAATCCCAAGCAGAAATACACTTGCAGTGACATATTTGGGACCTTTCTTATGCATAAACCTGATTTCGCTGCATTTAATACTGTGATTATAATTTATGTAGTTTTTCCCTAGTTCTTCAAAAAAATGCACAGGACAAACTCTGTTAATAGAACCAACTGGAGGTCTTGTTTTCCCTTCCCATTCAAATCTTGGACCATAATCAATAGGTATTTTGAATACATAAATACTGCTCAATCTGGTCCTTGATTAGTTATTTATTTATTTATTTATACTACAAAGACCACAAGATTCAGGGGTTGCCAAGGCAACTCCTCTTCAACCTCCTCACATTTATGCTTTGATATGAAATCTCTCATTACACAAATGTATCACAGCACCATTCAGCATGACAGGCTATTTTACAAATATGCCTTTGGGTAACAGATACATTCTTCTCCTAAATAGGAGAGAAAGGCTGGAATAAGGTTACCTTCCACTAAGGTGAAGAGAGGAGGGGCAAAATGGCTATACAGGCAAGCTATACAGGATTTAGCAGGACATTACTACTTTAATATGACTTTGCACCCTGTGCCTTCTATTACAGCCAATAAATTTTGTATTACTTGGCCAAAAAATCCTCAGAAGGAAAGGAAGGTAACAAAAGAAAACTAAAAACACCAACTGCACCACACAAGTAGAGTCTGAGACTGAGATACTAGAATTTTGAGTTACTGAAACTAACAACTTTGTATAAAAGCTTTACTGAACCATTGGGAATCTAATATTCCAGGATATGTTTTTTAGAACTACAAAGCAGGCAAAGTTTAGTAAATAGCTGAAGACTTACTTGGAACCTACTACCACTTTTTGAACCTAGATTTTGGGGTCTAAAGCGGTACTTAGCAATAAACCACGAGCCTACTTTACTGAGCAGTGTTCATTTCATAGTACTCTACCTACAGTTATGCTCCAGGATCCTTTGGCAAGGCCAGGCTCCTGCAGGAGGAGGGATTTGTTCAAGATAGCACAGAAGTAACTTTCTTTTAATCTGCAAGACTAAAGCCTGAGTTTCAGCAGACTACAAAGTGATCCAGAATGAGTAAGACACGGCTGGCTGGGTTAGCAGTAGGATGGCAATAGGATAGTTCCAATATATCCCTCCAAACTCTTCCTTGTGCCCTTGCATCCCCTGTGCTGCCAGGTGGCTTTCCAGAGATGCTATCACTAACGATCAGCTAATTCTACATCACCTGCAGGCATTTCAGTGTAAGCTAAGAAAGCTGACTTTTCTAAAGAGAAGATTGTTACAAGAAAGAATATGCATAGATATTTGTAGGCATGGGAAAAATATGAAAATTGAAATGATATCTGCTTATGTGCTTTTACTTCTTCCCCTCACTCACATTTCTGCCTTGTAATTTCCAGTTCAGCTTTTCTCACCGTGACCCTGTGACACACCGACCATCCTCAGCAGTAAACTAAGTAAATCCTACGGTGTGTCAACCAAAGGAAAGGGAGCTAAATTCCCACTGGGGGGCGCATACAGCACTAGCAAAATCATCGCTCCTTCATCCCGGCAATTATGTCAGTTGCAGGTCAGAGACAGCCGCCCCCAGTCTGCAATGACAAAATAACACCATTTACAGATACTTCTAGTTGGATCTACCAGCAACTCCTCAATTACCACGGAGGGCCCGTTTGCATGGTTTCTACAAGAAATCTCTCCTCACTTGTGAAGAATGGCACTGGAAAACACCTTACCCAGCCAGATCGTTTATGGGCTACACCATCTGCTATTGCCTCACTGTGCTGCTCAGTGCTCAGGCCATGGACTATCGTGGACCATCTAAGTGCATCCAAAGCCTTGCTGCACTGTTTATAGAGCTAGATTCACTACACAGCCAACTCCTGCTGTAATCCCAAAAGATCAAAGTGCTGTCAGATTGTGGTTGTGCACAGAATTCCCAGTTTCACGCATAAAAGAGGAATGTACCATTCATGCTGTTCTTTACTTCCCCCACCAACGTGTCATTTTCTCACTCCCTAAATTGTTCAGGTGATGAATCAAAGGACCAGTCAGTGGCTGTTCCAAATCCTTCAGGCTTCTATCACCTTTCTACCTTTCTGTTTTGAATATAGGAGACTCTGAATCAGAGTGCAAATTTCACACCTGAAGGTGAATGCTCCAGAATTCAAAACAAACAGAAAGTAAGCTTCTGAGAGACACATTCTGTGTAGGACAACAAGAAGGCTGACATCAGAATCAGGTATCACGCTACCATCCAGTCAGTCCTGATACATTTCCATATAAAGTGGGCCATGGAAACTAGACAAGAGCCAGTACAGCAGAAAACTTCCAGGGTTATTTTGCATAGGACTAGGCAAATTCTTCACCAAGCTGAGGACTTTAGATCTGAACAATTTGCTTATCAACTTTCACCAGTACTAAAATTCATATAACTAGCCTTAGAAGACAGCATGTTATTCTGAACAATATTGCTGAACAAGTAGTAGAATAAAATCAATTACTTGCTCTAGGGATTTTTAAGACATATGTTTCCTTAATTATTTTCAGTTATGCAGGTCAACAAAAAGGAAGATTGATTTCTGAATAAACAGAATAACTGTGATGTTAAAATGTGGTGTGAAAAGAGAAATTGTGAGTGAAAGCATTTTAATGATCATTTTAGTGATATTATGGGAATATTCAGGAACTGCTTGCAATCAAGAAACTGTCACAGCCCCATCTGTCTGTCAACAGCACCATTTAACAACTTCTCCAGCCTTAACTCTCTTATCATTTACACCTTGCTGATCAGGATGCATTCCTTCTTGTCCAGCAATATATTTGTATTGGTTAAAATAATATAATGACCATGCTGGTTGCATCAGCAATGTTAAAACGAATTGATCTTAGCTGAAAAAGTCAAGTCAGTCTTATTTTTTCTGATCCAGTGCTGTCATTTCATTTGCTCACTGATACATATTGTGCCCCAAACCAGCCTTCAGCATCCAAAAAGCAGAGTAACCCCAGACCTATCCCTGTAGAGAATCAGGGAGGTGAAATAACATGTTTTCACTGTGAAACAAGCTCACTTCTGCAGTGTCAAACTACTTCCCAGCAGTGTCTAAAATAACGCAACTAACAATCATCGTTTTTTGTTTCCTCCAGGAGAGAAATCTGTGCCATTTCCCAGGGAGCTTTGGTCTGTTTTACGCTAGATTTTTTTCCAGGCTTTTGTGGGGAAGAGTGAACTAGTTTATGTCTTAGAATTTGGGATTTCTTAGTTTTTCATTGGAGGAGATGTAACAATCAGGAAAATGTCACCTTGCCCATGAAAAGAGTGGTTGAGATCTGCAGCAGTGGTCAGTTCTTGGAAGAAATTGCATGCAAGCTTCTTTCCCTCCAAGCTCTTTTCCAAAAACACTGGCTAGGAAATCTGTATTTCTGGTATCAATCTATCTATATTAGTACATAAAATAAAGGCAGGTGTCTATTCCTGCACCACAGAGAAACAGAGCAAACAACCAGAAAGTTACACTCCATAAGGCACTCAAATATACTTGCTCAAAGCCATTTGTTCTGCTTCATCCCTTCCCTCCTTGGTCCCAAAAATCAAATAGTGACAGTTGCAGCATTGTCTCTTCCATGGCTTCCTGTTGCTCCTTCCCAAATCCTCACTTGTCCATGGGTAGATGAGCTGTTATACAGCTCTGTATGCATACACACACACACAAATACATACATATATATACACATATATATACACATATTCATATATAAGCCTTCCACTCTAAGGAGAGGACAGGAAGCCCCAAACAAAAGGAACATAACTTTGTGAAAGCATGGTAAATGCCAAGCCCTTGCATCCACGCTGCAGCTATGCATGGATCTGTACTACAAAAGTATACTCTCCAAAACAATACAGATGGGGTTCAGGAAGATCTTTCTCCTAAAGACACAAGCCTCCAGCAAAAGTTGAAAGCAATTCCTGTGAAAGCTGCTGAAATGAGAGCAGATGTTACAGGAAGCATATATACAAAGCATGTAAGGTTGTTTACATAGTATGCAGATGATAGACACATCTATGTTCCAGTTAAAATTTCTAGTAACAAATTCTATGAAAAAATAAACACAGAACACCAAATCTCTTCCAGAGATGAGCAAACAATGAATTAAATTCAATTCCTCACAGAATAGCTTATTCGGTAAAACATAATACCACAATGTCTAGTGGCTTCTTAATTAAGTCTCAATTACTGATTCTCCACTAGTAAATTCAAAATTTTACTGCTGCTTTTTCTCCAAGATGTTCATGGCTTTCTATCAGGATGGCAAAGAGTTACCAAAATATTCATCTGTGAAGTTTTTCTCACAGTATTTTCCCATTGTATTCCTGTTGTCATTTATGTTTAATATCAGAAACATATTCTTAAGCACTTCCTTGCTTGCATTATCATCTATTATCACAGATAATGCAAGCCAAGTTCCAAGGACAGTGCTAAGTATATGAAACAGGTAATGAATAATCTGTCTAGACAAGAGGTGAGCCAACACTGTTCCTCTTCTCTCAGTTCTGCCAGCTGCTAACAGCTTAGATAGCGAGCTGAATACTTGGTAATGCTTACATCTCTTATAGTAAGAAAAAAAATAATTAGATTTCTCTAAACCAATAAAAAACTTAAATCTTACCAACATCTATTTAAGGATTAAATCCCCAGTCTACTGATTGGTTATAATGGTGAGCAATGACCAGGGCTATTTCACATTCTTATCTGGCACACAGATAAATCAGGAAGCCTCAGGTAACACATGACACTCACCTGGTGCAGCTTTTGCCAAAATTCAGGTCCATCCTCCATTTTCCTTAAGCTCGGTGGAATGTACCAAAAGCAGACGTTTGCATACTCCGGCTAAACAAGAGAACAGGTGACTGCTTATTAGATGCTATAGATGGGACAGGGCTTTCAAAAAGATTGCAGCTTTTCAGAGAGTTTTGCCTTTTTTACTTTTTTTGGGGGGGGGAGGGGTTGAGTTTATACCCTTTCCTTTAAATCTTCCTTCTCCAAGTCACCTTTCTTTTTTTCCTTTTTTTGAAACTAGAAATAATTTTTCATATCATTCGTTCCTCTTCCTGCTGCCAGCAGCTTCTTTTTATTTTCTTCTTCCTATATTCATGTTTAACTCTGTTTTACTCAGTAAAAACTTTGGCTAGAGAACGTATAAGAGAGGCACAGAAAGGTATCTTACAGAACTCATATTTGAAGCAACTTCAAAAAATACGTTTTCTTTTTAGTGTTTTGGGGTTTTTAAATGGAAATTTCCAATGATGCCTTTTATACAAAACACAAAAACGCAATTTTTGTGACCATTTAATACTTGCACACCTCATCATTTTTCTGCTGAACAATGCCAATCTCCTCTCATATCATAGAGCACACAATACAGTGCTGGAGTTAATGATGAATTTCTCAATTTCCACATTTTATAAGAATCTCAAGACCCCTTGCAAGGTGTGCACCATATCCTGAATGTATCTTGTCTAGTATCTAAGCAGATCTTTTGAGCAAAGACTAAGACTCCACATGTCTGCTTTTCTCCAGAGAAATTTTGCCTTTAAACTCAGCAGAGTTAGCTGCAAAGCTGCTAGCAGAAGGGGCCATTCATTATGCATTATACAATGAGGCATTTTGTGCTATGAGGTTTCTGTATCATATATGATTGATAAAATCCTCCCAGCAGGCCAATCCGGGGTCTCTATACATTTCCTGCAAATTTGGAACTTTTTTTTTTTGTTTGTTTACCTGCATGGAGAACAAAAATATGAGGAGTAGATACACCTTCTGATCCCATCCCACAGAATCCATAAATCCCTAAGGCAATCTTGACCTACACTATTTGCAGCACAGCATTCAGATGCCATCTAGATTATATTACGGATTATGATAATTTGGATTACAAACTCACACACCCCACTCCTCTCCCACATGCCATCCTCATCACTACTAGTGGAAAGAAAAAAACACTGTTAAAAGGGAGCTTGGCAGCTGAGTCACACCACCTCTTTGCCCCACTGTGGATGTGGCTGCTTTACAATCCCAGGCAGTTTCCTGAAGGAGGAGAGCCCACCAGCTGAGACATGTTCTTCCTCGAAACTCCACTTAGAGCTGCTCATATCACTTTCCGCTTCACTTCAAAGGATGCATTAAATACCATTTAATCATCAAGAAGTGTATCATTGTCAGCAAGAACTGAGCTGCAAACCTGCCACGTGCTGCCACTGAATGGAATAAAGATTGGCTCTTAAAGTCCCATTTCTTCCCCCAAAGAGCTTGTTTGGAGTACACATGTAAACACAGACCCTGAAAAGGCAGTGCCTTCCCCATAAGAACAAGTACTAGCTCGGTGTTACAGGGTTTATTGCGAAACCATTTAAAATCAGATGGCAGGAGCAGACAGATGGCATACATTACCATATTGCCATTGCCTATATTGCCTTCTTGATTATCTCAGTTTCCTTTCACACATCAAATACATCATCACCCTCTGAAAATACCATTCATCCTAGAAAACTACCTCCAGCCATGCTTCACACTCTATTTCTGGTTATCTTGTCACAGGTCTTATCCAAGCAGGTAAGCAATTATACCACAGAAGAGTTCAAGTTAACTCAAGCACAAGTGGCATTTCCAGGCCGTAGAGCAATTCTCATTAGAGGTTTTTCCTCACTGCACGTATCAGAGGATCATCTTCCTAAGATTCCTGTCTGAAGCCCATCTTCCCTTCAGAGAGGCCTTGCACAGCTGGGACTCACTGCCTCATAGTATCCTTTCTTTGAATTCTCATTGCTTATTCCCCTGCTCTCCTTTCAACTTCTCAACTCATAGAAAAACTCATAGAACTCAAGAAGCTCAACTTCTTTCTCATAGTCCATACTACAATACTCTCTTAAATCCCACTTTAAATCCAGGTGTCCCATCCCTGCAGGAACTACACAGCAGCCTCTGCTCTTACCAAGAGTTTTCACATCTACAGCAGATCTGGGTCTCTGCTTAGGTTTACAATAACAAGAAATGGACAGCTTTTTACAAACTTGCCGCATTTCTAAACCCATCCTGTGCTGCTGGCCAAAAACTCTTCAATGGACCAGCAGTTTTCAAAGTTAAAGAGAAAGGTTTACATTGTATGAATAGTATAAAACACTTTTCATATTTTGCATTTTGTCTAGCCTAACCTGGGGTGCTCATGGTGACACTTATTCAATTTCCCATCCTCCTCCATGCAGTCTCTTCCTCCTGATCCCACACAGCAGCCTGTCTTTCATCTAAGTACACTTCCAACACTGCAAAAGGTTTTTATAAAAATGACAGGTCTTTGCAACATCCTCAAATATCAGCCTTGTTAAAGAGCTGAGGACAGGTGGAAAAAGAATACTCAAGCTCTGTTCCCTTCACTCACTCTTCCCCCAAGCAAGATCACCAAATAGGAAATAAGTTGACAGGTTTAGTCAAACAAGTGCAACATGTGACTTTTGGGTAGTTTTTACGAAGATAGGAATTGACATAGAACTAGGGACTAGTTGATTTTTATTTTTTTTTTTTTTAGGAAAAAATATGGACTTTAACAATGAAAAGTCCATTTTTAGGATCAAACTATTTTTCCATCCAGCACAGTCTTATCTGTAGGTCTGGCAAGCACTGCTATTTTTCCAGCCAGCTCTTTGCTCTCACAGAAAAGTGCTCCATCTACACCCCTTGAGGCAATGCAGGGCCAGAAGCTAGGAAATTATGTAAAATGTGGTAGGGAACACAGCACATGTTATGTGTGTTCAATCATATCTGTGGATCTTCAATACATAAATTTACTAGATTAGACACTTTAAATACAATTTGGTAATTGACTAAAAAGAACAAAATCAACATTTCCTAACAATAACACCAACAGTTCCATTCTCTTTTCACTTACCTCCAAAAGAAGCTGGAATCCTTCTCTTTTTTTAATTTCCTCCACAAGATATCTGTAATTAAAAAATCAGGAGTTTAAAGCATAGAACAAAGCAATACACAAAGACAACAACAAAAAACAGGGTCTTGATCATGTATTTATTTTTCTTTTTTTTTCCCACACTTAAAAAGCAATAGAGTTAAACCTCATTTCTACCTGCTGTGAAAATGCACTTAAGCTATCAGCTCCTGGAAACAAAAGAAGGCTACAGCCAGCCAAGGAGCACTGAGTAGAAGCCAAATTCTGTCCTCAGGCATAGATTTTCAGCGGAGTCACATGGCACAAATTGATCCTATTTGCATCAGGTTGTGAACTTTCCCAATGCAAATTAATACCTCCACCCCTTGTTCTCAAGTGCCAGTGCTGGGCTGCCATGTTATTTCATGGTCACTCTGACACCTCTTGCATTCTACTATCACCAGGATCTCTTAGCTCAGGCCAGAATTTAAAAATTTGAACCTACTTTGAGCTCAGCAATTTTCCCAGTACTGCCCACGTTCCACACAGTACAACAGTGCAGCTTTCCATTCAGTGGGCCACCACTTATGTACAACAATCCCTGGACCTCCTGTGCTAACATTATGTTAAAATGAGAATTTATTTTCTTCCTGCTATGCATGAAAAACACAGAAGCCTTCAGTGGAAAGATGGATTTGAATCAAAATTTTGGACACAAACAGCTTCAATTAACAGAATTTTTTTGAAACGTAACCACAACTTTGCCATGGTACATATCACACAGGAATTCTGAAGTGAAGAGGACAAGATGGAAATTCTCTTTCTCCTCCCTGCCTCAAAGCCTTACAAAGAAAAAATTAAACAAATTCACTGCAAACTCATGCTGCTTTTCCATTCCAATCAAATTTTAGTCTTCTACATGAAGATATTGCTGTCTAACATTAATAAACTTGACACAGTTAAAAACTGCTGATTGTGTATAAATCTGTTCTGTCTTGCATTCACCATTTGGCATTTCCCTGCCTGAAGCTGCATTACTGGTCATCGCACTAGTAATCCTTCATGTTAAGAAAGAGAAATTTTATGAAAATAACCTCCCTTGGTCCTCCCCACACACCTGAAATTTGTCCCTGGCAGGGACACCTCTAGCACAGCTCTCTCTGCAACGCCTTCTCCTCAGCAGACGCTGCGGAAACCGCCTGGCTGGGGAAGCAATAAACAATACCCTAGACGGCACACATTTTTCCAAGCAGCTCCTGGGGAGTCGTCACGCTGTTTATCATTAACAAGCGCTGTGCCTGTGACTCATCACCTCCCAGCACACATCCCAGCAAAGGCACCGCTGCGGTGCAGGGCCAGTGCCCGCACCACGCAGCTCAGGAGCTGTGCTGTGCACTGCTGAGGTGCTTCCACTTGCTGGAACAAGTCACGGTCCTGGTGGTTTTTGCCACGATCATTCACATCCTCCTGCGTGCATTTGTTTGTTATCTGGTTGCTAATGTCCACGGTACTGGTTTACTTAGGTTGAAAGACATGATTATCTGTAGGGTAATTGTCTTATGTCAAACAAGCTTGCTGCTTCTGTCCTGTTTATTAGAAGATATTTGTCTGTGCCATAAAACCAATATTCAGCAATATCAGCAGGCTATTCATATGACAGTGGCCTTCAATTTATGTTTTCTTTTAATAAATTATGAAAGTGAAACCTATACATCATCACTTTCCCTTTTCTTTTTTTTTAAGGTCTTGAGCTGTTAGAGCAATTTTGCAATGCTGAATACCTGTCCCTCTTAACTCAAGTGCCTTTATTTTATAACACCTAGGCATAACATCTGACATAGGCTACATGATGTCAGTCAGGTTCACAACGCTGTTAATCATGTTCTTAACTACACTGCCAATAACCTAAGAAGGCAGCCATTAGAAAATCCATTGGCCATGATTTATCTTGCCAGGATCATTTGGTGGCAGCGGAGCAATTTACTTTGTGCATCTTTCCACAGCTGACAGTGAAGTTTTATTATCATGTCACAGTTGTAGTATGTTAGAAAGGCTTGAGTCTTTGTGAAGACCAAAGTACACAGAGAAATGTCATTTGCTGTGATTAAGCCTTGCAGAAAATGAGGGGTGGAGATCTGCCATGAAAGTAGACATATGTCTGCTAACAGTGGGTGTCAGAAGAGAAAACAGGCAGAAAAATTGCAAAGAAGATGAAGCATAAAAAGCAGAGGTGCTTACATAGTAACTACAGTTGTATTCTAAAAGCAGTTTACTTCTATTTTCTTTTTAGTGTACTTTATAAAGCAACATCCCCACATCAAAAATAATTGGGAGAAGAAAATATGCAAAAAAAATTCTGAAGTGATCAGCTGGATGCTCTACATATTTAAAAAGCGAGCCTTTCCAAATAGATAGCATCACAATTTAATAGTGGATATAGGGGGGTATTTAACACCCTGAAAGTATGATTCACCTCCAGAACAAGAAGATATTACTGGAATAGCCAATAGGAAAAGTTTGCTGCATCAGAAATACATGCCTGTGATTACCCCAAAACTTTTGCAGCTCTGCTTGGCTACAAGCAAAGAAAAAAAAAAAAGAAAAAGCAAAGAAAAAAAAAAGCAATCTTGCCCTTAAATTCTATAGTCAACGTACTAATTCCAGAATTAATCCAGATCTTTGTTCAGGAACACTGAAATACTACTCTTGCAATCGAAGTAACATCTAATGTAACAAATGAGGAGAAAGTCTGCACAGCTGAGGGGTTGGTAAACCTGCTACAGTGCCCACGTCCATGACAACTCAAGATGGCAATGCCACCACTGTGAAGAATCTATTTCATCAGATAATGTCTAAAAATTAAATTACTTCATAATGCAAAAACAAACCAGAAACCAGAAGAGACAAGCCAGTCACTCCTTAGAAGTGTTACCATTTGAATCCTAAAGTTAAACAGAAATATTGATCCCAGAAAGGTCATTAATCACTACACAGTCAGTCAAATGACTTTAGCCAGTGACCTTGATAAGGCTGAATTCTCCTACTGATAGTGGAAAGAATTACTTACTCTGAACACACAAAGAACTGTACAATGCTTCAGAACTAAAACAAGGTGCAATTTAACCAAAACATATTAAAAAAAAAACAAACACATAACCAGCCAAAAATCTGAGTGGTTTAAAGAAATAAAATAGAGGAAAAGTCACAGCTTTTTTGAGCTTTTCTGATTTTGGTTCTTTCTTTTTATTCCCTTCAAATCCACTCTGGGTTTAGGTCAGGGGCATTTTTATTTTCTCTTCAAGTAACTTCGTTAGAGCCAGACTATTGCTTTAATTTTGATTGAAGAAAACATTAAATTCTTTTCGACTTGTTATTTCATATAAAAAGCAAAATATCAATACCAATTATTTGAAATAAGTCAGTGTGTAGCTAGTTTGATGTACTTTTCACTGCACTTTGTCTTGTATAAATTCTGAACAAACATTTTACTTACAGTGAACTTTCTGTAACGGGCTGTTATCTTATTTCAAAATAATTTCTTCTAAAAGAAGAGAAAACCATCCCTCCCAGAAACCAAGATATCACCATCACTTTATAAACCTTCTACCAAGAATTTTGATGAATTCACTTGGAACTCAGTTCTGCAAGACCAAAAACTTAATGAAATTGAAGAGACCAGGTGTGGGGAAGTTCACAAGAAAAAGGTGTTTTAGTCCCTAACAGAACATACTGTAAGCATTAAGAACTTCAACAAACTTGAGAAAAATAACTCAGTGTGTCCGAACCGTATTGCTATCATACACCTCTACTAGATCCTAATATTAACACAATGTTCTCATATGAGTCTTCCATTATCAGTTTTTTGCATTTCCTCTTTCAAAAGTAATGATGTGCATAGAATTTGGTTTTTTCCAGACACAGCTTGGATTCTGGAACATAGAACTTCTTTTACCAGCACCAGAACACACAGCTCAGCTAAAAGAAATTGTTTTAGTAACTCTGTCCTATGTCTAGTTCAGATAAGCGTTCCACAATACAGATTGATAGCCTAATTTTGACTTCCATGTTTACCGACATTTATGCTTATTGCTAAAAGAAATAATTACTGTAAAATATTGTAGCAAATGTAATAACACTAATTATTATTGTTATTAGTTCCACCTATTACACACAAACAAAAGGATTGAGGCAAAATGCAACAATTGGGTCTGTTCCAGGATATGGAGTATGGAGCAGTGCCAACATTTCAGCCAATCAAACAGACCAGACATGCCCAAAACTGTGAGGAGGTACCTTGCCAAAGCCAGTGCCCTGTTTACTCTCTCCTCAAGGCCCGTAGTTCCCAGTGCTTTCCACATCAGCCAGAATTTGAATGCATCCGGACGCCTGCTGCACTGAATGGACTTGTCACCGGTGTCGTAGCTGACATCGTAGAACTTGTCCTGCTGGAACAGGTACGCAGCCTCGGCAGAGTAACACTTCTTCAGGAGGCCCTGTGAGGAAACACCATAGGGACTTTGGTTGGTGATAAGCACTTTCAAACCTCCTTCAAACCTTGTGAAAGACAAAGCCTTTCTTTTCCTGTCTGTATCAAATGCTTATTAAAACAGACCTGGATTTGCAGGATACTATCCAAAGCTTATGGTGAGGTTTAAGAACCCTGGATGAGCCTAAAGTCAGTGAATTCACAGACAACCAGCAAACATTTTTTTATGATTATTTTCTTCATAAGGTCACAGAAGAGCGGCAGGCTGAAGGGGAATTTTGGCTCAGATCTCAAGGAATCCTCGGAGTGGATACCACAGAAACAGTTGCCCTAAAACATACATGGGTGTGAAAGAGAGAGAAGAAGGAGACAGCTATGTCCACTGCTCCAGTCTTTAGATCACAGAATCAGAATATTTTAAATTGGAAGGGACCCACAAGGATCACTGAGTCCAATCCAAGTGAATGGCCCGTAGAGAGACTGAACCCACAGTCCTGGCATCATAAGCATGATGATCAAGAACAACCCCTGAGGAACTTCCTACATGTTCACAAATGGATCAATCTGTTCCTGCTTTGGTTAATTTTAGGTAGGGAAGATTTTAGCCCCCCCAAAAAATGTTTAGCCCTTACTGCCAAATAGTCACTGTGGATTTAGTGTAGGCTAACTGTTCGAGCAGAAAAAACACAAGGAGATTAGTACAACCCAATTTTTTTTCTCCTTCACACTTCAGACAAATGTAACATTTGAAAATAAACTTAAGAAAAAATACTTTCACATATTGTTATCATGATTTCTAAATAAAATTATTTGTATTCAGCAATCTCCAGCCAACAGCTTCCAAGGGGCAACCTGGGCAAAGATGAGCAGCACAAAACAGACAAAGATAAATGAGTGATGTGGCAAGTTCTAGCAGAGAACAAGGCTGGGAAACAGAAAGCACAGAGGCTGTTACAGGTTTAAAGGTGCAAAGGAAGAGAAGAGACAGAGGACTGGCCGCTGGCCAAAGAATTAAATATCAAAATACACTCTGTAAAATTATGAAGTAGAGAGAAGGGCTTGCAGAAAGCAGGTTACAAGAGCAGAGATGAGGGTGGCCCTACGAGAGGCCTAGGAGACAGAAAACATGGAGCTGTCAGTGCTAAGAAAAGCACAACTCATTTTCCAATTCAGTATCACTCTTCAGTATTAACCAACAGAAAAAGCATTTCGCATTTTGCCCTTTTCTCTGCATCTGCTGCAAGTCTGATTTTGAAATGGCACAGTGTCTGATATCACTCTTAATCAAAGTGTCATATTCCCACAACAGAGGTACAATTCTTGATCTACATTCCAATACCCTACTTATGATGTTGGGACTGGAAATAAAATGGAGTAAAAAGGTCAAGACAAAAAAAAAACCAAGAAAAATTAATGAACTAGCAGAATAACTCTGCCTCTCTCCTAGATTTTTTCAATTCCCTCCAAAAAAGCAAAGTAAATAAAAAAACCCACCTACACAGGGAGTTGTAGAGCACAAAAGAACACCACCACAACTTCTTTGAGGGTTTGACAATCCCACTGCAATTTTTTTTTTTTTTATAAAAGTACAGCAAATTTGGTCTGAACTCTTTAGTCACAGGAGCAATGCGTTCAGCCTTGTGAAAAGACAGTTTATATGACAGCTTGGGAGAAAAAAGTACCGGTGTCTGCTCTCCCTTTGCAGGGTGATGACGTGCAGCTGCAGCACAGGGTAACCACAGCTGGAAAGCCAATGATGGATGCAGTGTTTTGCAGCACATGAGATTCTAACACCTACTTTCCAATTTTCTCAAATAAAGAAAGGCAAAAAGATGATGTTGGAAATGACAGAAGTCAAGCACTGAGCCATTCACCTTTTGAGGTTTTTCTACAGCTTTTTTTTCCTCTGGCTAGCAGCTGCACAACAAGAAACAGGAATCATTCTGTCAAGACATTGTGCTCTATTCATTTAGACCTTCATACCTTTACTTTCAGGAGAATAACAAGTTTACTAGACATGGTGTGTAAAAAAAGGAAAAAAAAAACAAGCAGAAAGGCAGAAATGTGCACAAATTTAAGCTAATTGCTTTTTCTCTTCCTGACTTAAAAGGCTGAATGGTGTATCTGCAGTGAGTGTACAGCAGGGTTGGTCAGTGTGGCACTATCTTCTACCTTATCAGAATGCAGTGCAGCTGCACAACAGAGGATGTCACAGAGCAGCAGCTTCCCTCAAACCTGCCATCCAATAAATAGTAACCATTGTTTGTCACAAGAAACCCACACGCACTTGGCAATACTAGAAAAGACTGAGAAGTTCACTTAACATCACAGGACAGTTGCAGAGTTATGTAGTTTAAAAAAAATGCTCTAGAATGAAAATACAACAAATATTTTCATGGCCCTGAGTCAGCTTGTATTGTTGGTAATGTAGTTCATTAGAAAAAAAAAAAGCAGGTACTGTCCTCGTCTTGTGGTGCATCTGAAACTGACAATACGTTGGCTTGATGATCCTTTTCCATCTGCTTATCTTACTGAGAATGCAACATGCTCAAGAAATCCTGCTGAAGATACTGAAACTACCAATCTCCAGAGGCAAGTACAGTGACATCCTCCTGCGTGTCACTAGAGCAGAGGGGAAAAGAAAAAAAATCATCCTTTGCAAAAAAGAGAGAAATATTCCAGAAGAAATGTGGAGGAGAAAGAGAAGGGAAAAGAAAGGGAATAGAAAACAGAAAAAATCATCTCAATTTTCCTAGTCAAACAATGAAAAAGTAGAAAGAAAAAAATAAG
Organism: Bombycilla garrulus; assembly: GCA_013400315.1. Taxonomy (NCBI): domain Eukaryota; kingdom Metazoa; phylum Chordata; class Aves; order Passeriformes; family Bombycillidae; genus Bombycilla; species Bombycilla garrulus. The sequence continues at coordinate 288,959 of VXBU01012878.1, forward strand.
AAAGAAACACGCTTTAAATATGCTTTCTAGCTCAGCGTTCTCAGTCCCAAGAAAATCCCCAACAGTTTTTCCTTCCACACAGTAACTGAGCTGCTGCATCTGCTCAGAAGAATTGCAAAAGTTTCATTAGAACTTTCCCATTGCACGACTTTGAGTTTCTTTCTTCAGCATCTTTTATCTTTCTACACTTTTTAATGCAAGTTCTCAACCTTATAGTCAGCCTGTTAAAGTTTAGGAAATGGAAATATTTTCACAGAGGCCCTGGTCCACTATGAAGTTTCAAAGAGCTTTTGATTTGATGAAGTCTATGAAGTTTTTTGTGCGTTCTAATTAATAGCAAATTGATGAAAAAATATTGATACTGAAAGCAAGAGCTCCAGTTTCATAATTCAACATATTTTTCTCATTGAATAGACTTACCTACAGCAAGTCTTCTGATCTCTTTCCATTTCCATTGCTACTTAAAAGTGAATTTCAATTTCATTAATAAAATATCTTTTTCCCCAAGACAAGCCTCTCCCTGATTTGCCTTTTCTGAGGCAATAAGGATAACCTTTTGACTAGCATACTTGAAAGTTGTCAAAAGCAGTGCAGTGTGAAAGGACACTGTAGCAATTCATTTCGAGAGGTGAGAAGGAGCTCTCAGTTGTATTAAACCCAAGCAAAAGCAATGAGAATAGAGCATTTCCTGCAGCTGTCCTGGAGGGGAATCAGGGAGGTAGATATCTCTATGATATTGTTAATGATGAGGAAGAGATTACGTGTGGATGGCTACCATCATCACCTTAATATTCTGTACTAAAATGCGATTTCATTAGCTACACTGAGACTTTATTCTTAATTAACACGTAAAAAATATTACCTAGAACTGATTCTTAATTACCTAAACTAGTGCTTCACTCTCATGAGTTACAGAACCCTGGCACTGGTGATAACAGTAGCTCTCTGTTTATATGTAGATAATATTCACACAGATATGGATGACAGCAAGAACAAACTGGAGCAGCTCTGTGGTTTTAAGGGAGTATGTAAAACCCAGCACTGATTCCTAGCATTTTTAAGAACATATAAGACCAAAACTGATTTCACGAATATTTTGAGATTATTGGTCCATCTAGCTTTGTGCTTAAATAGTCACTGCAATTCATGACTCAGCAATACCAGTGTTTTCTGAGTAAGACTATCTTGTTGGAGAAGGGATGAAAGTTACTCAGGGCATGGCAGTGAAAAAGGAATAACAGCATTTCTTGAGTGCTTTAGGCACTTAAGAGCTACAGTCATTGATCTGAGCTTTTACAAAAGATTAACCCATCTTTCTTTCCCTTTGGTGAAATTGCTTCTCTTTTCTAATCAAGTCAAACACAAATGTCTCTTTTCTATCTCTACCTTCCTTGGAAATATTCCAATTTTGCTTCACTAAGGCTGGAAGATACTCTTTTATCAGAATTTTACTACAGTCAATTTTTTGGGGGCTTTTTTTTTAATCTGTACAGGAGAATATTTAATTACAGTGTTTCACGCTAACAATCCAGTTGCAGTGTCTTAAATACTGCTAAACCCCATTGAAGCAATATGGCAAAAGAAAAACCCAAATAAATAAAAAAAAAAAACAAAACCACACTCTTACTTTTGTTAATGGGAAATTACAGTGTTACCGGTACAACTGAAATGTGATGACACTTAAAGATTATCTTTCATACACAAAGTATGAAAGAGAGAAACAAAAAGCACATTAATTTGCTCCCTTATAATCAACTAAGCCTAATTCTGAAGTATTCCACAATTTCCAAATGGACCTCAAAGCAAATTTGAGGCTTTTTTTTTTTTGAGCCAAAACTGGGTTAACAAAACTTCTTTAATCGGTCTTTCAAAGGGAGATAGAGTATTTAATAAATGGGATTTAACATCCATGATTAAAATTTTCCTGCTTTGATTTCTTGCAGAATTCAGAACTTCAGACCCTACCTGAGGTTCCTTGAACATTCACTGGTGGAGCAATGTGTGCCAGACTCTTCCAGCTCACATCTCAGCATCCAGTTCCCACTGATGCATCCTAACCTCAGTGTGAAGGAATTATGTTCACATATAAATGTGTGCTTCATCTTAGCCATAGGTATTTATGTGCTTTAGGAGAAGTGGAACGAGCTCCCAAGTGAGAAACTGATACATGCACTTTTCCCTCCTCTTACTGCTGCAAAAATAGCATTTTTAATGGGAAACTGGATTCACCAGCCTGTTCTGGTATGGAGAGCATCAAAGTGAAGCAACACTTTTCTGTCAAAGTGTCTTAAATATGCATTTGATCTTTTGTTCTTAAGGATTTATAGTCCAGCTAATTAATAAGAAAGTACTCAAATCTGTATGTGTGTCTGTTTGCATGTAAAGACTTCACTGGCACACACACAGAATGAGTAAGAGCTGATTTTCCAGGAAATAGGCACAGAGTAATAAAACCTTTCTTCCCAATGCAGACAAACCTGCTGCATTCCAGAACATGTCTCACTGTACAACAGCGTCTGATGCTGTGATCCAGGAGACTTCCTTTTTCACCCCTCAAACACCTAAGATTCAGCTTTACAAGTATATCTAACACAATATTGCCTAGCTGAGGTTTAAAAGTGGAATAGGAACCATCTACCAGACCTTATATTGCACAGAAGGGAACCACAAAAAGGCTGCCAGAGCCCTGGAGTTGGAACAGTGTTCATAAAGTGACTCAAAGGCTGAAGCAGCTAGGACATTTCAGTCCTCTACATTTCTTCCCTTTTTCTTCCTGAGAAATTTCCACTATTCACTCCAAGTAGCCTAATCCTTACCTGGGGCGATATCTATGTACTGGGTCTAATTAGTTAAAAATACAGCATTGAAATCTTCCCAAGCCTGTAATTAAGAAACCATATTAATCTTAGTCAATAACTTTATTCTGTTTGTTTTTCAGCTCAGAATAAAGATACAGTGCTGGATGGTAACCCTGAAATCTAATCCTCTTCAATCCCACAGGCTCTAGTCTAAGGAAATGAGGTGGCACACTTCTCCTTGCTGTCCTGCCATGTCTCACCCCTGACACGGAGCAATCAGCACCAAGAGAGAGCTGATTAGCAACTGTGCTCTTTGGTCCTCATCAGTTCTACCAACACAAGTTAGTAGCAAATTACAAGGATAGGTAACCCCAGCAGCTGAATAGAAAATATCAGCTGTTTTGACAGAGATTTATAAAAGCAATTTACAAACCATGGCCACAAAATAGTGGTGCAGACCTTAGGGGCTAGATATCTTTATGATCTTTGGTCATTTATAACCTATGGAGTATAAGGTAAAACTCACCCACAATGGTGAGCAGTTGGCATAAGTTTCAGCAAGTCTGATTTTTTAGTGAAGCTCGAAATAATGAACCTTTTACTGTTTTGGGGTTGGTTTTTTTTAAGATAAAAGAATGCTACAAAGACACAAGAAGGGATTTTTGCTACATTGCAGAGTCATCTTGAGATCAGAGCTCTGTTGTTTTCTTGCTAGACCACTAAATTAGTCACAGCTCTTGGGAAGTCTAAATCACCCTGCCGATGAGGAAGAACTGGTAGAGCAGGGAGAGAAGGCTCAGCACCTTTACCTGCATGTGCTCTGACTGCCATCCCACTCCCACTCTGGCGTCCCTCCCGTACAAGGGGACGTGAAGAGGAGCTCTGCCTGCTTTAAACAGATGCAGCACTGCTGCAGTCCCGATGGATGACAGCTATTCTGAGGGCTTTGATGAGCTCGCTGTTTAAGTGTGCCAGGCCCAGGTGACAAAATATTCCATTCTGAATGCAAATCATGTACAGAAGTTAACTAGCAAGGGCACCAGCTGCAAAATTCGACCACTTGTGAGTACAGTGACTTGGATCATTTTCACCCTGTTCTTTTATTCTCCCTTTATTAATTGTTTAAGTGGTGAAATTCAAAATAATATAATTCAGCCTTTGTATTGCAGTATAGTAAAACTGACTTTCAGCTGATTTTTAATTATTTACTTTCATATTACAGCAATGACAGCTTATTAGAATACAAACAAAAGGAAAAAAAATTAAAAAAGGAAAGGTCTGGAGGGCTTACAGAGTTGTCTTTCACCAGAAGAGCACAGCACTGGATTCCTGCCAACAGCATTTTATGGGGATTCCAGGCAACAGAATCAGCCCTGCAAAAATCATAAATGGAGAAAGGGAGGTGATAATTGCATTGATAATCATGGGAACTTAAGAATCAAAAAAAGACCAAATGCAATCCAAGCAGACAAATCAGATTTCCCATACACCCACCCTCCACCACAGGTTCAGAAATCTCTCCAACTACTTTTAAAAATCCAGTACTTAAGGAAGCCAACAGGCCACATAACTTCCCTCCCAATCCCTGGTAAGTGAGCCCATGGACTAAACTGACTTACCTGTGGATACCATGAAGAAGTCTGCGATGCTTCCTTGATATCAAAGCTGAGCCACCCCAAGAAGCCTGTTGGAACATTTATAGAGCCAAGAAAATATTATTTGTATAAAATTCTTTTGATAAAACTTCAACTAATAATTTCTAAAGATGTCTTATCTCAGTTAAAACTTATTTTACTACGTAGTCAGTGGGCTAAATTTTGCCTTAGTTTCATCTCCCGAAATAAAGATGGCAGCCTGAGGCTATGCCTGAAATGGAGGAGGTTGTGGTCTGTGCCATTACATGAGCCACAAACCAGAGCGGCCCTCGTGTGTAAGCAAGGGCAATGAACTAAAATGTCCTTGCATAACCAGACTCACTCCTGATAGTAAATAGAGTTGCTTCCTTTCCTCCAGATGTAAGCTATCAGTGAGAGCAGAAAGCCCCACTTTGCACATCTTCCTCCTGCTAGCCAATTCCTGTCTGAGAATTCAGCAGGGGAAACAGCGGACAGTGATAATCCCTGGCAATTGCAAAGGCCAGGCTCAGATTTTGCACAGCTATAAAAAGCAAAGTCTGTCAGTGGGCAACAGCACTTCTGTCACAGCCCTTAACATGACTTAAGACTCCCTCAGCTCATCCCAGAACTAAGTGTGTGCTCTAAGAGTCACTTACACCTTCTCTGCAGTGAGGAGGAGCTCTCCACTGAAACTCTTTAGCTCCATCTACTCTAGACACCCATCTTTGGGTGACACCTTCGGCAGATGTGTCTCTCCTATACAGACTATAGAAGGAACCCAGACAACAAGTTTTTATTACATAAGTTTAATTTCTGGACAACTTGAATCAAGGAATGTGATTCTTTTTTATGAATTCTGCAAGGATCATCAGGTGCTGTGAACCTTCAGCTCCCTAACAACAACATTTATCCACAGTGGAAAGGTGAGGAGATCACGCAAACACTAGAAACATCACACATTGCATTTGAGAAGTTACTGCTAAATAAATAAATATATAAAATTATTTTCAATATTCATGCAGGTAGAAGGCACTTAAGCAAGCTACCTGTGAAGCAAGAAAAGCTGTTCAGAGACACACAAAAGACGTAAGATCATAAAACATTTGGACTCAGTTAATTTAAAAAAAATTGTAAAGAAAAAGAAGATCGCTGATGTAAAGATTCCCTACCTAAGCATAGAAAATATGTGCTTGTTTGGTTTTAAGTTGTTTTTTTCTTTCCTTGAAATAAAAATGTGTGATAGCTGATATATGAATTTATCATCACTATTTGCTTCACAGGACATACATTAGGAATGAGATCTGCTATCTCTGGGAGACAGGATGGCAAACGCTCTCAAGGGGGATGAAAGTTATTAACTTGTCTTAAAAAGTCATGCTCATTAATGCCACACATTAATAGATCACATCATATTTCACATTGTCATGCTCACAGCACCCTTGCTGAGACAAGGGCTGCTGCGCAAACTACAGCTGGGACCCAAGGCAGGAAATTTTTTCATGGTAATCCTGCACAACCATAACTTGCAACTTTTCTCCAGCTAGTCCAAATTTGCCATGCTATTGGATAACAATCAAACTGAACTTCCTGTTCAGAGACAATTTTACTCCTCTCATTCTATGAATCAATAAAGTCAAAACAGTCACTAAGTTATTACCTGATTTTCAGAATTTATAAACAACCCATTAAAATATCATACATTTTTACAAAATTTGCATCCAAAATTTCTGTGCTTGAAAAAGTTGACATTCTCATACTTTTTGTGAAAAACAGGATTAGAATGGCATTTGAGAGATCATGTCAATAATGTGTCACCCCCAAAGGCAAGATTAGCCAATTCTCATTTCCATCAACCACATCTTTTCTAGAGGTTATTAATCAATGAATCAATTACATCTCTAATTAGCACTGAAGTGGAACATAAAATGCAGAGAGACCAGCAATTGCTGCCTCCAAAGCATTATTGGCCCTACTTTCTGCCATTTTTTTAAAAAACTACTACTGGAGATCTAGACAAGGGAAATGATATTACTGTCCTTGAGCCACAGTAATACAAGATGAATTTGTGATCCATGTCTCTTTGCCCAATTCAAGGAGCAAGTGATTAAGGATCCAGGGCAGAGGAAAAAAAAAACAAAACAACAAAACAAACAAAAAAACCTAGTCCAAAAAACCCAACAAAAATACCAAAAAACCACAAAGACAGCAACAACAAAAAAAACAACATGAATGAGAAGGAATTTAAAAAGACAGAATCACTGGCTTTGTCTGGTTTTAAAGGTTCTCTCTAATGATGTGAGGCTGAGCAATGTAACCACTTAATTTGTGTAACAGGAATAACACAATTTTAATTTAAAGTGTCAGTCCTAACCAATGTTACCATTTGTCACACCTCCAGTGGTCTGGGGAACAGATTAGTCCTTTTCTTTTAGCAGCACCTTTTAAAGCTTATGCAGATTATTACATTCTGCTTATTTGTCTTTTCTAGTTTCAATAACATCAGTGCTTTCCATCTTTCTTCATTGACCATAATTTCTAGATATGATTCTGTTTATCTACATTGCTTTCCCATTTTTTAATCTTTCTCCTGCAGGGCCTTCTTGAACTGCATTTTTTATTTGGATGAGATTTAGATAAAGCAGATGGCATGTAAAGCAGAAAGAAAGAACCATTTCATGTACCTCCTTTATTCAATTCTGAAAGGTATTTATCTCTATTTGAAAATACCACTGATTTGCAAAATAGAAAAAATATCTGGGCTTTACAGTAAAGATCTGATATCCAGCCAACAATCCCCAGCCTGTGTTTGTATACTTGATTACTGCAGCTTAGAATTCTATCTTTATTGAACTGTAGCCTAGTTTTTCCACTTTTTTCTTTAAATTGTCAAAATCCCTTTGATTTCTAATCCTGTCCTCCCACCGCCTTTTTCAGAAGTCATATGTCATTTTCAAATTTGTCAGCATATTCTTCTTCATCCAAGTTATGTGATGAAAATACCAGATAATTTCTACCCTAAGATGGACCTTTGAGGAATCCTGCTCAAATTTTTTTCCCCTTTCAGGAAAGCACTAGTAACTGCTCTGTGGGAATGGTTTTCTATGCAGCTTTCACTCACTACCAGAGCTGCAGCTTGGCACTGGCTTTTTGATGAGATATTGCAAAGACACGGTAAAGTTGGCTGCTACTCCTCCATCCACGAGACTAGAGAAGAAGGGCAGATTGATCAAACTAGAATGACACATTTTGTTTAAGACAAATCCAGCTGAGAGCAACGCAGGGTAGGTCAAAACATGACTGTTATCCACCTGTGTCTCCAACAATGTAATTGGTAACAAGGTATGAGAAAATTACTGTTTCACATGCAATAAATCACTTATAGCTGAATGATGGGAACCGTGGTCTGCACTGCCTGATTAAGCTAATTACCTAAGCATGGGCTAATAGGTCAAGCCTGATTTTCTCTACTGGCCTAATAATAATAAGAGAAAAAAAATAGTCCAAGTCAGGACCATCAGGGGAGAAATACTCATACATAGCATTTAAAGCTACGTGAAGACAATACATGGCATACACAAATGTTGGAGGGCTTATCGATGATACAAAACAAGTTATTGAAAAAGGCATCAGAGATGGAGGTCAAAATACAGTAAGCAATTGGAATGCTGTAATGTGAACAGAATAAGCTTGGTATAGCCTCTGCTCTTCAGCTTGACTGAACAGCTTGACTGCTAAGGCAGTTTGGACCTACTGGTATTATCTTCTTAAAACATTTTCCTTAACTCACTTTTCCTCTCCGGTTTGTCTTCATGTCAGAGCTTATCTACTATTTCTGACTTTATTGAAATTTATCTTCCTGAAGCTTGCTGAATTTCTGTTGACATTCTCCCTTTTGCCCTTCCTAAGAATCACAAGCTTTATCATTTCATATTTAATGAAAAGAGTCTCCCTAAGGCAAACACATCCATTTTTGGGATCAGAAAATATTCTGAAATGAGATAAATCAGCGTAAACCTGGAAACAACGCTGCTGACATTCATATAAGATATTCTTAACTTGTGAGAGCACTTATAGTAGATAATCCTGATGCCTATCAATGATACATGAAAAGTCCTAAATTAGACAGAACTTTACCTGGGTTTCACTCTTTGTTTTAATTGTACTGTACCTTTTTTCCTTCAAAGTTACAGGCCTAAACAACAACACACACTTGTTAGACTGTATAAATGTGTAAATCATTCAACAAGAAGCCAGATATTTCAGCAGACTGCAGATTTTTAAAGATTTTAAAAATATTGCATTCCATCCTATAGTGATAGGAAGTATGCTTGCTAAAAAAAAAAAAAAAAAATCAAACATTCTCTGTGTTTCTTAGATC